>OX608078.1:72995459-73431562 GCA_951509765.1 Sphenella marginata
ATATCTGGCGAGCTAGAGCAGTTTACCGCCACTCTAGTGGGGGCATCCCCATTTACCGTGCAGAACGTCGAATCATCTATTTGGTCAGCCAGCTCCTGTCTCCTACCATCGGCCTGCAAGCTGGAGTGCCACAGGTCATGGTGTGCGTTGACGTCACCAAGGATGACGCGATTCTCGCCCCTGAATAACGCACGAATGTCGGGGTGGTAATCCCTGGACAACCATACCTTGACGTTCTAAGGTGGTGTCCCTCGGGTCGATGTCAGGCTCAAAAGACGATACTGCACAGACCCTAGCTCTCTCGCACGGTCACAACGGTGTACATTGTATCCGTTGCAGATCTGAAGAGACGACCTTCCACCGAGCTTTGTCTCCTGAATCGCCGCGATCTTGATGTTGTGTCGCTTTATTAAGTTTATCACTTGAACAATGTTACCGGCGAGTCAGACGACGTTGAAGGTTGCGTAGCTCGACAGCATGGCGCAACGTACGTATCAGTCCATAGGTTCCTGTTCGCGAGTCCATAGCATATAAGCAGGTGACACAGGCCAAGGCAGTTATTGAACTTGACTGATGCCAAAGGCGTGTATAATCTTACCCGACAAACAGTGCACGTAGTATAAGGGACCAGGAGAGAACGGAATCCAGCATTGCTCAAATCCACTTGGGAAGTGCTACGTAGGGAGTAGCTGTGAGCTGCTGTGTGAGATGTTGACGCCTGGGGGCGTGAGCGGCCGCTCGGAAGGTCTACTTGCTGATGTGCATTGTTAATGCTAGTCGTGCAGACATATGTGGCGATACTTGATCGACGACGGCCACAGGACGTCCTAGGACGTGAAAAGCAGGGGGCCACAAAAGTTCTATAAAAACTAGCGGGTCTAGTCCGGGATTTAGTCCGGAGCAACTAGGTAGATGCAACCATCTGTTACAATTAGATTTTCTTCCAGCATATAAAGCAGATCCATTCTCTTGATCCCGGGTTGGATTCAATACCAGCCCGGATCAGGAGAGTCTTGAGCAGTCCTACTGCAAGGAGCTGCTCGGAGGATGACATTATTGGTGGGGGATAACTGACGGTTTAGGCAGGGGGGTAGCGAAATAACAGCCATTGGTCGGGGAAACCCCGAGTCATTCGAGTACGTAGAACCGGCTGTCGTGGGAATGAATACGATGTTCTGATCGTACTGGTGCAAATCCTTCAATTGCTATATGCCTTTTTGCTATACTTACATCCGAAAGACATATGGGTCGTTCAGTGGATAAATGGAATGAGTCCAAAAGTTTGAAATGGAGAAAAACGACAAAACAGTTGACGTTGATATTAAAACTAGTTGTTACGACAAAACTCAAAAGTAAAGTTCCAAAGTCAATTATTAGAACTTCTTTCACAATTTGTAAAAATTTAATGTTAGTATGTAAGTGGATGTGTTCACACAACCTGTTAATATAATACAAATACGTTTTTATTGATAAGGGTTTCAGTGGAAAAAGGGAATAAGTCCACCAAAATTTTTGTTGTTAAAATCGGTACCGTGAAAATGCAAATTAATTATGTTTTGAATTTGAGCATTCGTTCGGGAACAAAAAGAAAAAATGTCCAACTACAGCCTTGACCAAAAGTATGAGGCAGCCGTTGAAAATGTTAAGGAAAGGTAAGCAGCAATTTTCATAAGTTTTCTATTGGGCAATGTGTCAAAATCTAATACCAAAACTGCAAATTGTATTTAGAAGATTTATGCAAAATTCGCAAAAATTCGATGAAAAAAAATTGTTCGTCTTTAAAAGAGGTTTGCCTGAAATTTGAAAACAAAATTTTTACGATACGTAGTTAGTCATAAAAGGGAGTGTATCCACGCGAAATCTCAAGAAAGCAAAAATGGACTCATTTCCTTTATCCACTGAACGACTCATATATAAGGATGTGTATATGGGAAAACAAAAGTAGACAAGTAACAAACGATTCTCTGCATTACAGATATTACGTTAGGCTTGGGATTCCAAATATAAAACCTATTAGGGCCCCTGGGCATGTTAGAATAGTGTGGTCCCTGTGACTTTGAGAGAACACTATTTTGTTAGAATTGACAAAGAAAGTAGATAAACTAGGTTAAATAATTATTTTTATTAACAGTCACATGAAACGAATAGATACATATATGTATGTATAGTTCCCAAAATAAACTCTTTTAGCATTTATAGGTTAAGGCTTAAATACCCTGGATCACAAATTCCAACTTTTTTTCTGCACCAGAGACGCCATAGTGAAATTCCTATGTAAAATAACCTCCTAATTCCGAAAATCAAAGTTATTTTTACTTGAACGGTACCGTTTTTGAGATATTTACGATTTACTGTTATTTCAAAAAACAAAAAAGATGGCTCCACTTAATCGTGTATATCTCAAGAACAAATTGAGCTATTCGAAAACGGTTTGAAAAATTTGAAATCAGTACATACAACACTTTTTGCTAGGTCCTGCAGATTCAAACATAGTGAACAATCATTACGGATTTTTAAAAATTTTTTTGTAAAAATATAAAAAAATTTGTATTTTGCGAGGAAGCATCTCGAAAATTTTTTGTTTTTTTGCAGATATTTTTCCCTTCTCTAAGCTCTGTTTTATTAGAAAAAAAAAACAAGCTATCAGTGAACAAAATCGATGAACTAATACAAAAGTTATAACCATTCAAGTAAATAAATCCATTTAATGCTTAAGTACCCTACTTACTGGTACATATGTGTTAGTATTCGTATATCAGTTAGTTAGCAGGTAGATTTTCGAAAAGTTATTAGATACAAAAAGCTGTTAGTGTCGTTTTCTCAAACCTAGGTACATTTTAAACAAGAGCATATTTTTGAGGCAGGTAGTGTTTTCTTTGTAGAACTAGGGAACCTTTTTGTTTAGGTAGGCTTGAATTTTTACTGGATCTAAGTATAAATAAGAGTACATGCGCCTTGTTCCTTCATAATATCTGCAAGGCTCGCCGGATACTGTTCAGTTTATAATTACAGTTTATTACCCGTCATTTACTTAAAAATAAAAAATTAATAAAAGGGCGCGAGAGTTTGAGTGTACAAATGATCCAGATATGTTCTGTTTCATCTGCGGTCAATTTACTGTTAAAAGTATGAGACGTGTGTTTTCAAATCCTTTGAAAGTTACATACTATAAGTGTTTTGGAATTGAGCCTTAAACCATGGACACCGAACACTGTGTGCACCACATGCCGAGTCGAATTGATTTCTTCGGAAACCGGAACAAAAAGGTACGTTGTAAAAATTAGGAATTTGTTCCCTTTTAATGCATAGCTGACTAATTTCTGAAACTATCTATTTAGGCGACGTGTGAAATTTATTACACCAATGAAGTGGAGGGAACCAACTTGCCATTCAACGGACTGCTATATTTGTACTACAAAAGTACTTGGGGTTGGAAAGTCCAGAAAAGTAACCTATGCGAGCGTATCTACAGTGTCATTACCAGAACTAATTTCAACAGAATCGACATTGCCAGAATCAGATTTAACTTTAGTTCCGGCTCCAGTTTCATTGTCAACAGTAGTATCTGATTACACGGCATCATGTTGTACTGAATTTCAAACGGAAAACGAAAGAAATTCTTTGTCACAAGCACAACTCAATGATTGGATAAGGGATTTGGAATTGTCAAAGGAAAAGGCCGAACTACACGCCTCTCGAATGCAACAATTTAAATTTGTTTCATCCGATGTTAAGGTAACATATTATAGAACTCGTCACGAAGAATTTTCCAAGTACTATACGAAGGAGGACAGTGTTTGTTACTGCAAAGACATTGCTGGTCTATTCAAACAATTTGGTGAACCATATGATTCAAAAGAGTGGCGATTGTTCATAGACGGCAATAAATTAAGTTTAAAGGCCGTATTATTGCATATTGGCAACCAAAAGCCATATATCCCGATCGCGCATGCAGTAAATACGAAGGAAACATATGAGATAATGCAAAAATTGCTCAAGTTAATCAAATACGAAGAACATGATTGGAAAATATGTGCCGATCTTAAAGTCGTTGGAATGCTATGTGGTCTACAAAGTGGATACACAAACTACTGTTGCTTTCTATGCAAATGGGATAGCCGAGCTCGTCAAGACCACTACAGCATAAAGGATTGGCCAGAACGAATCGAGTTTCAAGTTGGGGTAGATAACATAAAATACTCTCCACTTATAAAGAAGGAAAAAATAATTCTACCTCCGCTCCACATCAAGCTCGGCCTTATCAAAAACTTTGTGAAGGCTTTGGACAAAGAAGGCGAAGCTTTTCATCATTTGAAGACAATCTTCCCAGAGATTTCAGAAGCAAAAATAAAGGAAGGCATTTTTGTGGGACCGCAAATAAGGAAAATGATGACCAATAACCATTTCAAAGAACTATTGTCACCAGTGGAGGCAGCAGCGTGGGATTCTTTTGAAAAGGTTGTTACTTCTTTTTTAGGCAAACACAAAAGTCCTAACTACGAGATGATAGTGAACGACTTAATCAGAAACTATGCGGAAATGGGTAAATAAAAAAACATATTATAATAAATTATATATTACATAAATTTACATGAGAATATATAGCCATAAATCTGAATTCATCGTCCAGTTCCGAACAAACAAGAACGGGAAAAATATAAACAAAAAATTTGTTCTGAATTGAAAGATAAATCCAGCCTAAGAAAATTATATACTAATGTGTCACTTATGTATTTATCTAATTTACTTTTTTATTTTCTTTCAGGAGTAAATATGTCTTTAAAAATTCATTTCTTACACTCCCACTTAAATTTTTTCCCGCAAAATCTTGGCGACGAAAGTGACGAGCGTGGCGAAAGGTTTCACCAGCAAATGAAAGTGATTGAAAGTCGGTATCAAGGATTCTGGGATGTCGCTATGATGGGCGACTACTGTTGGTTTCTCATAAGGGAAACCGATCCTAATCTAAATAAGCGTCAAAACAAGACACATAACTTTTTCAATTATAAAATAAGATCATAGAGTTAAGACAGAACCATATGTACATTAAGCTGTTCGTTAAGAAAAAAATTTTTTTTCGCCAGGCGGAATATGATGCGTTATGCTGTAAAAATAAGCTGTGCAAAATTTCACTCGCATTGGATAACTCTTAGAACTGGCGCGTTGCATTTGAAAATTATAAAAACCATATGCACTCAGGTTGCAGCAGATCATTTAAAAAACTTGATAGCCGTAAACTTGGTTCACATTTATTACGTGAAAAAACTTGCAGATTACGATTCTAAAGACAAAAATTTAAAAAAAGCCATAGGTTTTGAGATTTCGCGAAGTTATCGTTTCTTACAAAGTGAGAAAACGCCATTTTCGTATTGTTCAAAAAATCTCCTGTTCTACATATTCGATGAAAAAACTTTTTTCATCTTATTAAAGATCTTTCATTGCCCTAACAACCTACCATATAAATCTTTCCAATTAGATTATGAGTTTAAGAGTTATTTGCAAATGCATTTCAGAAATCAGACACATTTTCCATCAGCTTCGTCTTTAACATTAAATAACACTTAGAAGTAATAACCTTATTGCATTTATTTTGATGTAGTATTGGAGATGGATCTATTGCAAATAATATATGTTCAAACCATTTCCAAATCAGTTAACAAATATAAAAGTTATAGCAAGTTTATGAAGTCTTATTTTTTCATTCGGTATATCGATACTGTATTTTCAGATCCAATCGAAAAATTTATTTGAAAGTTTTGTTAAAATTCTGTTGAAGAATTCAAGCAAGTTTTTCGATTATTTTTGAAAATACAGTATCGATATACCGAATGAAAACATAACACTTGATAAACTTGCTATAACTTTTATACTTGTTAACCGGTTTGGAAATGGTTTGAACATATATTATTTGCAATAGATCCATCTCCAATACTACATCAAAATAAATGCAAAAAGGTTAGTGCTTCTAAGTGTTATTTAATGCTAATGACGAAGCTGATGGAAAATGTGTCTGATTTCTGAAATGCATTTGCAAATAACTCTTAAACTCATAATCTAATTGGAAAGATTTATATGGTAGGTTGTTACGGCAATGAAAGATCTTAAATAAGATGAAAAAAGTTTTTTCATCGGATATGTAGAACTGCAGATTTTTTGAACAATACGAAAATGCCGTTTTCCCACTTTGTAAGAAACGATAACTTCGCAAAATCTCAAAACCTATGGCTTTTTTTAAATTTTTGTCTTTAGAATCGCAATATCCAAGTTTTTTCACGTGATAAATGTGAACCAAGTTTACGGCTATGAAGTTTTTTATATGATCTGCCGCAACCTGAGTGCATATGGTTTTTAAAATTTTCAAATGCAACGCGCCAGTTCTAAGAGTTATCCAATTCGAGTGAAATTTTGCACAGCTTATTTTTACAGCATAACGCATCATATTCCGCCCGGCGAACTAACAATTTGCAAAAAAAATTTAAATAACGAACAGCTTAATGTACATATGCTATTATTTGTAGGGTACTTAAGTATTAAATGGATATATTTACTTGAATGCTTATAACTTTTGTATTAGTTCATCGTTTTTGTTCACTGATAGCTTATTTTTTTTGTTATAAAACAGAGCTTACAGGGGGGAAAAATATCTGCAAAAAAACAAAAAGTTTTCGAGATGCTTCCTCGCAAAGTACAATTTTTTTATATTTTTACAAAAAAAATTTAAAAAATCCGTAATGATTGTTCAATATGTTTGAATCTGCAGGACCTAGCAAAAAGTGTTGTATGTACTGATTATAGTAAATTTTATAAGCTTTCAAATTTTTCAAACCGTTTTGGAAGAACTCAGTTTGTTCTTGAGATATACACGATTAAGTGGAGCCATCTTTTTTGTTTTTTGAAATAACGGTAAATCGTAAATATCTCAAAAACGGTACCATTCAAGTAAAAATAACCTTGATTTTCGGAATTAGGAGGTGATTTTACATAGGAATTTCACTATGGCGTCTCTGGTGCATTTTGGCTGTAAACCAGTGATATCTATGTATTTTATTTGAGAGGAACCCTTCTAGATCTCAAATCTTCTTGAAACATTGTACTTAAGAAATTTTACCTTTTCCAGGATTCCCAACTTTTTTTAAGTGAACTGCTATAAATGAATCGAATTCACTCAATAATTCTACATATCCTAAATAATTTCCATATCAAGAGGTGTTAGGTTTTCATTGTCACTGCGTAACTAAAAGCCTCCCCATGTCAATAGTTTTACAATAAGTACAATCCGTTTAAGTGCATTTCTATATTAATCCATTGCTCTTCAATTTTTGAGTAATCAATACTTTGTTGAAACATACGTACATACATAGTTATTAATTTATTACCCACTTTGTAGGTGCTGGGTGTATCGGAAAAGTCAATTTATTTATCTTTAAAATATGCTGGTCCCTTAGGAATCAATATTTCTAATTTTTTCAAGTAAAATTTTCGCCAAGATCGTGTGATATTTATTCCGGGTTGTTCTACCGACACGGTTGTCGCAATTTGTGAAATCCCCGAATTTAGGTAGGAAGGTAGAATAGCTGCGACCCAGGTCGCCCAAGTAGCTTTGTTAACTTTTGTAACTTCTCAACTACTTCCTTCTCATGTGCAGCTTTTATCCTTTTTTCATGCCACAAATGCCAGTTTTGATCCCTTTGTATGGGTTGAACTGATCGCTTTTGTTTCAGCATGTCCTATGAAGAAACCAATTGTACCCCTTTATGGCCAAACGGGTAGTGTAGGGCACATACCATTTGTTGCTTTACGGGTACAGTTGAACAAGTTTGCTTTCAACTCCTATAAGTATGCTATACGTACTAAAACTGAGTTATCCCAACTATGCCCTTACGGGACTACTTGATTGATATGTATTCCTTTTAAAGCATACGCATTGGAATTCTGTTTACGATTAATTCTTTATTTCAATTTAAAGTACTTACAACTACCTTATACATTTTGGTATACCTATATACATTGTAACAGAGGTAGAGTGGGAGAGTACCTCTGCTAAGAATTTGATATGTTACATACATAACAATCCCACGCACACTTAGATGTTGATTGTACATAGTATACATACACAAGTATGTGCTTTAAGTAAAATAAAATAATTTTTGCATTCAAAGCGTTACATGTTTTCTTTTCTGGCTTACTGCATTAATTTTTAACAGTTACTTTTGAGACTTCGCTTTCTTAATTTTTCTTTCCTGTATTCTTTTCGAACGCCTTATTTCTAACTCTTACAATTGCTCTTGGCGTTTAATATTTTCTTTCTTTACTTGCTCTTTGGAATGTATTTCGGGAATGATTTCAAATACTTCTTTCTTGGAATCAAACTTAACAATTTTCCATGGAATTTTTTCAATTGGTTTACATGTGCAATTCTTTGCTTGTATGTTTTCGTATAACTTTTGCGTTTATCCATTTACAATAATTTCCGAAAATGTTTCTATATAATACAACTTCATTAGGTTTAAACTCTAGTATCTTACCTTACTTTTTATAATGGATTTTTGCACGCAATTTCTTTTCTCGCTTACTGGTATATTATTACTTTCCTTCCCTTTTTCAAGAGAGGTCTGCATTGCCTTTGGGTTTATGCAATCCAACAACGTTTTTGTTTTATAATTAAAAATTAAACTTGAAGGTGTTCTATTTGTTGTTGTGGTAGGGGTGTTTCTATACTTCATTAAAAAATTATTTATTTTTAGGTCCCAAGGCTTGCATTTAACTCGAGGATCCAAAAGGTACTTCTTTAACGTGGATTTTATTGTTTGTATTCCCCGTTCAGCGCTACCATTCGAACGCGGATGGTAAGGGGGCGATTTAAGACATTCAATGGAATTACTTTTGCAAAATTCGACAAATTCCTTCGATCCAAATGGAGGTCCGTTATCGCTAACGATTTGTTTCGGTAGCCCAAAAGTTGCAAATAACGTGCGCAATGTTGCTATTACCACAGACGCGGTAGTAGTCTTCAAAATTTTTGCCTCAATCCATTTTGAATATGTGTCATAAGGAACCAAAATATCATTTTTCTCAAATTTACAAAAATCCAAATGAACGCGTTGAAATGGATACTTTGCTTCAGGCCAAGTTGTCACAATTGGCTTCGTATTGTTTTGCGTTTTCAAGCAACTTTTGGCATAATTTTCTATATCCGAATCTATACCAGGCCACCAAACATACGTCCTAGAAAGCGATTTCATACCTGTATGCTCACTGTGCAGCAATTCTAAAATTTTGTTAACTAATTTATGAGGTATAACTAACCTATCTCCATGAAATAAACAGCCTTTTTCAGTTCCCAACGATAACCGCTTACTAAAAAATACCTTTTCCGCACTTGACAAGCGATCTGGCCAACCAAATTTTACATACCTCATAATCGTTTTTAGCATTTCGTAAAAATATTTATGCTATCTGGGTCATCCGCAGTCTCTCCAGCCAAAGGCAATCGTGATAGCGCATCTGCATGACCCATCTATGAGCCTTTCTTATACTTTACCGTATAGTTATACATCGACAAAAAAATTGCCCATCGTTGCTTCCGGTTGGACGCTACAACTAGAAGATCTGACGAACGGCAACCCATACACATACAGTATGTGGCATAATGAAGTTGTCATTGGCTTAGTGAAAATAAAAACAGTTTTAGAAACTAATTAATTATATTTATTTAATTGATATTTGAACAAAAACTAGTAACATAGTCCACATTATTAAATTAATATATAGTTCGAATCAAATACAGAGAAATTATTACAAATAGCTCAGTTTTATAAAGCTGTCTCAGAAAACTAATATTTCAAAAATAAGTTGTCAGTCTCTTAATATCCACAGTGACCATAGTTCCGGGCATTCATATTGCCAAGTCTGCGTGGCATAGAGTCTACGAGCTTGGAACATTCCGCTTGAGTAAAACTAGACCAGTGGCGCATGATACAATCCTTCAGGTCATCTAATCCTTGAGGCTTGTCCTGAGCAATACGTGTTTTTAAGGTGGCCCAAGCATTCTCGATAGGTGAAAGGTCAGGACTCTGCGGTGGCCACTTCATAACGTTAATACCACTATTTTCTAAATATTGACGTACAATTTTGGCTGTGTGAATCGGCGCATTGTCTTGCTGTAGCACAAAATTTTGTCCTATGAGCCGTTGACCTTCAGGAATGGCGTTTTCTTGAAGTATTTTTAAGTATATAGCGGCCGTTATTTTCCCCTCTAAAAATACTATGTTACCTGTCCCATATGCCGATAAACATCCCCAGACCATTAAACCCCTCTCAGCAGATTTAACAGTGGGTAGAGTACACTTGTATGAAAGTTTTTCGGAAGGACGACGCCATACATACACCACACCGTGCGAGTATTTTAATCTGATCATAGATTCATCGGTCCAGAGCACCGTATGCCAAAAGACTGGAGGTTTTAAAATATGTTCTTCATAAAACTCACGCCTTTTTTTAATGTTCTTTGTACTCATGTATGGTATTTTTGTTGCTACTCTACCATGCTTCTGGTTCTCATGCAACCGCCTGCGAATTGTAGAGTTCGAAGGGGCAGGCTTTCCCTCATTTAAAAGCTGAGATCGAATTTTAGGTGCAGATTTAAATGGATCACTGTCAGAAATTTCTACTATTCGCGTATCAACCCTTTTGGTAGTAATTTTCGGCCGGCCCGGACTAGTTTTTCGGAAAATACGCTTATTCTTTTTGAAAGCAGAGATGACTTTCCATATTGCAGTTTGGGTTTTTCCAAAAACTCTTGCAATATATCTCTGGGATCGGCCGTCTTGATATAGTTTAACTATAGCAGAACGTTCTTCGTTTGTGAGCCACTTCGATTTTTGCGTCTAATGGTATGATTTTGGAAAAATAGATATTACAAACAAAAGGAATGCGAAAGGCTTATTGTATAAGTTAAAAAACTTACCATTGCAACAAAAAACAATATTTAAAGCTCCAAAATATTATTTAATTTGCAAATTTTAATTATTCTCAAGAAAAAGTTTAAACAAATTGTTGTTTTTCACAATGACAACTTATTTTTGCAGCTATTCTCAATGAATTGTTTTGACTATTTGTTGTGCCAATAACATAACGCTAAATTAGAAACCGTTATATTTTCATGTACGCTTACTTTGATATCTTCTGTTTGAAAACATAAAACAAAAATATTAATAAACCAAGTGTACATTGGACTACATTGATTATATTTACAGTGTCTGCTTTGACAACTTCATTATGCCACATACTGTATTTATGGAACTTCCGCACTGAAAAAACAATTGCGAGCGCTTCCCGATACAGTTGGGAATAGTTCCGCTCAGCGGATTTCAATGTACTGGAAACGAACATAACAGGTTGTTCCTCACCATCAACTATATGGGAGAGAACACCTCCTACTCCATAAGGACTAGCGCCACATGAAATTATAATAGGTTTTGTTGGGTCATAATGCGTTAAGTTACTCATTCCTGTTACTAAATCCTTACTTCTGTCAAATACCTCTTGGTGCTTCGCTGTCCACTGCCAAACAACGTTAGTTTTTATTAAATCGTACTTCAACTGAAGCTCACTAGATAAATTTCTAATACAGTGGCTGTAATAATTAATCATCCCTAAATATGATTTGAGTTGTTGTTTATTTTCTGGCGCTGGTGCTTTCGCCACGGCCTCTACCTTTTTCTTAGCCGGGCTATGCCTTCCCCATTAATATTGTACCCTAAGTACGGGAGTTTAAAAAAAAATAAACAAAAACGACCAAAAATGAGCAAAATCAGCGTAAAGTTTATTAAATGTAGAATATATTTTATGTTAAGCGTTTGTGATAGGAGGTGGTACGTAGGAGTACACGCGGTGTATACGCTAAAATTTATAAATAGGGACCTCTTTAAATCGCTTTTTCCTATTTTTTATCGTAATGAACAGTGTTTATAAGAAAAAGAAGATAAACGTTAAATATTTACTATTTTAGGCAATGAAAAATTTAGTTTCAATATACACCCCACCTGTAAATTTTAAATCCAACGCTCTTAATCAGATTGAAATTGTGACCTTAATAATAAAGCAATTGCTAAAATATTTTACGAACAGTTGCCTTAGTTATTATATATTTTGGCTAATAACACGAAAAATTAAAATTCCAACATGGACTTATGGCCGTTTTTGACCCCTTCCTGGCCAGTGCAGTGACCAAATCTATTTATTACATCAATAACTTTTCTGCTACTGGCTATAATCTTTAATAATATTGCAAGAGTTATATGCTTTCCAGTTTTTATTTTACCATGGTGGGTGGCGTATATTACGTATTGCGAAATTGAATTTATTTTTCGCAAATAATTCGAACTATTCCTTGTGCGCTTATTTGCCATTTAATAATAATAATAATAATAATAATATTTATTCATTCTTCTTACAAAAAACAATATATAGTACATTAGTAACTTAAAACTACTTGATATCGCTTAACTAAAATGCAAGAAAAAGTAAGGCATTTCTTAAAAACATTAAGTGTTTGCATTGAAAGCCATCTCAAAAGATGAAATTATGAAATGCAAAAGAGTGTGTGTGGGGTGAAGATAAATAACCAACAGTGGAATTCATATAAAATTATAGAGAAAAAAAAGAATAAAAACAAAAACAAAATAACAACAATTGCTTGTGTTTGCTTTATTTAAGCAGCAGAACTCAGAAAACTTATGATTTCGTTGTGCGAAAGCTCTAAAAGAAACAATTTGACTTTTTATAAGAACTTATGCAAATTTCTAATAACATGAATATGCGCAGGTAACGCATTGAAAGCTTTACAAGAAACAATAGTATAAAAGTTTTTGAAGTGTGTAGTACGAAATGTGTGAACCGCCACAAGGCCGTGTGAGTTTTTCCGCAAGTTATAATTGTCAGAAGCTTGGCTGTGTAAATAGCCACAACGAGTGAAAAATATCTTTAGGCATTTGTAGAAGTACATATGTTTTATGGGCAGAACTCCCATAACACCAAACAACTCCATGGTGTGGTGCAATCGACTAACATTGCATAGTTTTCTTATAATACATTTCTGTATCGTTAAAAGTTGCTGAATTTTATCGAAAGATGCACCACCCCAGCAGCTTATACCATATTGGAGGTTAGAGTGAACCAAAGCGTAATAGAGAGTCTTAAGCGTTGAGTTTGAACAAATCTTCCTTAGACCATAAAAATACCGGACAGTAGACCGCAAGTAGGACTTCAAACGAGAAATGTGCGTAGACCAGCTTAGAGTTTGGTCGACAGAAACACCAAGGTATTGAAAGTCGCTTACCTTTTCAATTACGAAGCAATCATGGGAACAGTCTACTGCAGAATTAAAAGATGTAGTGGAGCACGAGGAACTATTTAGTAAAAGTAAAAAGCGCTTGCAGTCAGAGGCATGAAATACAATGTCAATATCGGGTGAGATTTTCGGATTTAGACTGAAATACATCATTTTTGTTTTTTTGCTTACAATAAGTTTATGCGCAGCAAACCACCCTCTTAGTAAATGTACGTCGCTATTTACTCCAGCAATAAGATCCAGAAAGTTCGAGGAACCATAGGCAATAGCAAGGTCGTCTGCGAAGGCTGTAACTTTTCCATAGAAAGGGAGCGATAAAATGGAATTCAAATACACCAAGAAGAGTATCGGACCTAAAACAGAACCTTGAGGCACACCTGAACTAATAGTAGCAGGATTACTTAAACTACCCCCAACCTTCACTTTCTGTACTCTTCCTGACAAGTAGCTTTGAAACCAACTAAATATAAACCCACGAAAGCCCGCGAAATGTAACTTTTCTAATAGGATTTGGTGATTAACCATGTCAAAAGCTTTCGTTATATCGACAAACAGACCAGCACAGTTCTTTCTATTGTCTAGTTCGCTATATATAAAGGAACAAAATTCCAGTAGAGCATCTTCTGTTGAGCGCCCACATCTAAATCCGAACTGCATAGTACTGAAAAAGTTCTTGGTTTCAAGAAAAGATAAGATTCTACTTTTAACAAGTTTCTCAAAAACTTTAGAAACAGAAGAGAGTAATGAAATGGGCCTGTAGTTGTTAATATCTTTTTTGTCACCCTTTTTAAATAAAGGTATGACTATAGCACATTTTAAGTCAGCGGGAAAAGACCCTGCCAAAATACTTGTATTGAACAGATAAGTTAAAATGTCAACTAAATTTAAAGAAACGTATTTCAGAACTTGATTCGAAATACCATCATAACCACATGACCTAGAGTTGCTCAGAGATTTCATTTCTCTCCAGACTTCTATGCCGGTGAAAGGCTCAAAGAAGAAGCTGTCACCTGAATTTGAAGAAAGGGACCCCAAAGATAGAAAAGCGATTGAGGTTTGGGAGATGCTAGATTGTCCTACTGAAAGGAAGTGGTTATTAAAAAGATTTGCTACTACTTCGGGGTCACAAAACTTCCCATTATCATTACATAATACAATACATGAGTCATTAGTTTTAGAACTCCGGTTCAGAAGGCCGTTAATGATGCCCCATTCTTTCTTTGGCTTACCGTAGGAGGACTTAAACTCACTACGATAAAACTTATCACGTTCCATATGCACTTCCTTTTTCAATTCCTTACATAATCTCAGATGCCGGCTACGAAGCCTTGCATTTGAGGGATGTTTTTTACACTTTCTCCCCAGCTTGTTTTTCAAATTAATTTTCTTCAACAATTCCTTGCTAATCCAAGGTTTTAGATTAGTTTCCAATTTACGGGGACGATAAGAAAAGCTAGCGGACTCTATATAACCATTTAGTAAATTTAAAAATACATTGAAAGCATTCGATACGTTTTCTTCCGAATAAACTCTCTCCCAAGTTTCGAACCGCAAAAGTTGGTTTAATGATTCTAAATTTATTTTAGGTACGTTTGAATTCTTCTTCCTATTATCCGTTTTTTCAAAAGACAACTTAATAATTAAGCCAGACATAGTTTGATCTGTAATACTGAGGTCAATATTTAAACACCTGAGACTACTGAAAGTTTGATTACTAGCGCGACAGAAAACATGATCCGAACAGCTCCCGGAATCACTGCGGGTTGGTTCATTCAAAAATGACGTAAGTCCATGATTGGCCATTAGGTTTAGATAACTATCTATAACAGCATTAGGGTGGAGAATATTCAAATTAAAATCACCCAATATAACAACATTACTATTATTTTCACTACAAAGGAGGTCTGAAAACTCCTCTTAAAAAGTCAGAGCGGAAAACGCATGTAGCCTGTAGACGCATATAAATGTGAATACCTTGCAGGAGATACTTAATGATACCTTGAGAGTATCAGCACTCGTGAGACTATAATATACATAATCACATTCGTACACACTACGAACAAAAACTCCAACACCACCTGCAGAATATGAATCATTAGTGTTGGCATAGAATTTAAAACCGGGTATTGTAAAGTCTTGTACTTCGTGCGAGTATATCCATATCTCAGAGACAAAAATAACATCCGGTAAGTTTTTCAATAATGCTAGATTGCACAACAATAAATCGAAATTTTGCCGAAGACTGCGTATGTTTTGGTGAATCACAAAAATGAATCATTTAAAACATTTACTGAATTTATGTCACTAACAGGACTGATTATAGAGTGGTTGTTATTATTTAAAAAATTATTAAAATTCATATTAAGCTATTAAAATATAAAACTAGTTAAAATTAACTAACCTTTGACAAATCGTCAAATGTTTTTAAATTAACAACCACACCATTATCAGCCTTTCTCATTAATATTCTACCATTCTTCACCCATAGATACTTATAATTTTTATCTTTTTTAGTTTTTTTTGCTTCTGTAAGTAAAGCTCTATTAAATGATGTTAAACTATCGTTGATAAAAATATTCGCAGTCGTCAATTTTGCTTTTGATTTTCCTTTGAGCGACATTATTTTCCTCTTTAGCTCAGGGCTGCACAACGATATAAACGAAAAAATTTCGTTTTGTTAATTATCAAAAAAAAGTATCAAAAATATATTTCGTTTTGATAAATATCAAAAAAAATAATTTTGTTGAATATCAAAATCAAAAAATATCAAAAAAAAAGTTTTTCGTTGAATATCAAATCAAAAAATAACAAAAAAAATTTTATCGTTATCGTTTATTCATTTTGCAAATTAAGCTGGGTCGGAAATCCACGTTATTTGAATTTATTTGTCAAGTACAAAAATTAATAAAGCAAGGAACACAACAAAAAGACATAGTTACTAACAAAGTATATTAAACAAAGTAGTAGCGAACTTGACAGTTCTCTCTTTGCTGTAGGAGTTTTAACGTCAAATGAAAAAAAATGTTAACCCGTTCGATTTAAAATTTCTCATTTTTATCAGTTTGTTATTTTTATTAGAGAAATACCAAATCGTGCTAATTCTTTACGACTGAAACCGAGTGCTAAAACACGTCCAAAAATTGCCGGGAGAGGTATCAATAGACGCGCCCAGTACCCATAAATAATAATCCGATTACGAGATCAATTTTTTTGAGTAGTTTGCAAGATATTTGGAAACGAATGAAAGAATTTGTGTACCAAGAAGACGGGATCGCGTTATTTTTTTAAATCGTGGACAATAGTCGGCAACTCAAGATGTAATTCACACAAAAGTTCTTCGGATTTTTGCAAATATTTTTCAAAATAACAACAGTATTTATTCTCCGGAAGCCGATTTTCATTTGAACCGAAAAGTGACTTTGATTCTCCTCCCAACATTTTTAGAATATGATGATAGTCGTAAACAGTGACCCAAATCGATGCTATATTAAAAACATATGTATGTACGCTTGTTCTTTGCGGTCAAGGTCTTTAAAGAGGTAGACTCCAAAGTAGCACTTGGGGGCAAAAGTGAGCTTATTAGATAGTTTATGAATATCTATATTAATAATTTTTTTCAAATGCGGTTTAACTTCTTAAAACAAAAATTGTATGGGGCCCAAATACTGTACATGGGCCAGTAAGGGTAAATTCGTTGGTTTATACTTTTTTGAAGTAAGAACTCCTACAAAAAAAAATATTTCAGTTGTCAATTCTACCTTGTTTAATTTGCCTTGGTTACTAAGTACCAAATGGGCGCATCTACATTAGGCTCCATCGAAAAGTCATGTTTTTAATTTTTTTTTTTTTCAACCACCTCTTTGGCTTTTGGTGGATTCTGTTCTGAGAGCGCAAGAAATGGTTTTCATGCTTTAGCAACAAATGGCTTTTTTTGTGGTCTTTTGCAATTACAAAATTAAAGCACGACCGCACTGATTTCCTCTTTCTTTTGCGACCCATCTTAACCAATATAATTTTGAAATATTCAAATATTTTTTGTGAATTGCTTTGATAAAAACCGAAACGAAATTTATTTTGATAATTATTTTTTGATTTTCAACGCAACGATATATTTTTTGTTGAGCTTGTAACGTTATTATTATTGAAAAACAAAACGAAATAAAAAGTTTTTTTCGTTTATTAATAAAAATAACGTTATTTTTCAGCCCTGCTTTAGCTCAGTGGAGGCAAAGTGAATGCGGAGCACATTTTTTGATGGAAGCGAGTCATTTCGTTGTTTGAGTGGCTTAACGTAGCATTTACTTATATCATCCGGAGAGAGAGAAATGCTAAAAGCAGTTTCCAAAACTTGTTTGGTGCGTTCGCTTGCATTTTCGCTAGTTAGCTCTGGCACGCCAACAATATCGACAGCGCTGTTTAGTAACTGCTGATCCCTCCAGTTGAGCATATTCTCAAGCTTGCTGACTCTATCGCTTTAACTGACTTTTAAAACAAAATTCGCAAAGACAAACAAAATTCGGAAAGACGCTGTGTGGTCGAGCGAAGTGGGCTTTTCCCTTGCTATAAATGCCGAAATAAAAAAGAAAATGCCTTTGTAAATTTCAATGGAATAGCCAGCGCCTCATTATAAATATTCCAGTATAGCGGCTCAAGTGAAGAGTCGTAAATTGTTTTGGGAGGATGAATTGTACATTAGGCAGGCGGTGTGATGTTAATGCTTTGTTGTTGGTTGCGGTACCTACTTCGATGCTGCTGTAGTTAAACTCATATGAAAATTTTCGAAATGATTTAAGTATGCCATGCTAGTGCGGAGAATGCGAGTATGTAAAATGATTATGTGCGTATGTAATTATACATAGTGACGAAGCTAATGCTGGTACAATGTACCAGAAGCTGTTCGAGTCCTAAACTGTCATGGTACATGCATAAAACTTTGTAAGGATGGTTTTTCATGCGTAATGGTCAAAATTAGGGGGTGTGCGTTTAAATAAAACAACTTTGACATTTTGGGACACTCTAATACACATGTACATATGACCAAATTTCCGGCTGCTAACGTTACATTCGCATGGAGTTTTTATTTAGTTTATACGAAATAATAACAAAAATGTTAGAAACGTCCAAGGTTTTGCTACTAATGCTATCAGGTAGGCCTATACCTTCATTTTAAGAGTAAAATTAGTTTGATGGCTACCATACCGTAAAAGTTATAAGCGCGTGAAACGCACTGCTAACGTTACATCATTTGGAAGTGAGATCAAGATACAGATCATGTTTGGTTTAATTTCTGCGAACTTGCTGAGACAATCATCCCAATTTTTCTTCATGTTATATAGCAAGGATGCCACAAGGTCATGGCATACCGCTTTACCAAAATCTTTAGGATTTTTTAGCGTAATTTAACATAAAATAAGGCACTGCCTACGTTACACAAAGCACTGCTAACGTTACACGTGCGAAAACTAAGTATCTGTACATATAATAAAATTGTAACCGTTGATCTCTGTACATTGCAGATATACAGAAAATAAAAAAAGGTGTCAGTGGAGTCCAATTGAACAGTTTTTAAAATTTCTGTCGGTCTGACTGTCTTTATGTTTGTGCACGGGTCACTAAAAATTGGAATGATGGAATTGAATGGAACTTTCACCATTGCACTACTAGATTACTACTTTAATGGACGCTTTCATAAAAGCCGGTAGCCGCTAACCGGAGTTTAATTGACGTATTTTGTACGGTTAGCTGTCAAATTAATCACCGATTAGGCTTTTATGAAAGTGGCCCTAAGATTTAGGTTATCTCTTATTTTGATAGCTCAACCAGTTTTGGAGTTATCGACCAATATGTGGACCAAGAGCGATCCAAAATGTGTTAGTACAATATGGTTATCAAATAAAAGTTGCTGATGAGTGCTGCAATAAGTAATTCTATTTATTTTTATGATATCTGTGGTCACAAGCAATAATCGATAATATTGCTAATTATATACATATATATTAATTGTTTACAAATAAAAGTATATGAAATAGTTATAATTATTTTCATATGTACCCTTGTTTGGATGTAGGAAAAGTACTAATTTTTCCATTTATTGCTTGAATTTGGTGGGCGTTTGAAATATTTGGTACATTTTTGGCTTCTGAAAACAACTGAGCTTTATCGATAACATTATTGATATTAACAAATTCGTCGTTGTTTACTGCTTCAAGCACGATTTTGGATGTCGTCAAGTAAAAAGCGTTTTTAAAATCTACTGCACTGTTAACGATTATATTTCGGGCTATGACGTGTTTTCTTACCACGGTTTTTACTGTAGCCCCTATTCCATCCACACAGCCTTTGACATGCGAGGTACATAGCAAAATAATTCCAAATTTTATTTCCAAGTACGGAATTAAAGCAGCAATGAACTTATTTTTGAACAGAGAAGACGGACCTTCACTCCAAATTTTTAAAAATTTAAAGCGATGATGGTAGACTTGAAAGTAATTTCCATACATAAGTAACTATAGTATCTTTGGTATGACTTAGGTTATCAGGAACGTAAACTTTTGCTTGAAAGCCATTATTATAGTAAAAACCACTTGTAAATAAAGTTGACCCTGATTCCAATGAGCGTTTTGTACTTCATCCTGTGCTTCACAAACATAATTTTCGGCAAAATCTATTTGAAGAAGACCTTCGCCAACTAGCGCCGTGCTTAAAGCTCACGCCCGATCAAATTCATTAAATGTTAACGCCTGCTCACGTTTGTTAAAGCTATGTTTTAAAAACTGTGGCCATAATTTAATTTCATAATTAATTAGCTCATCCATAGTTCCTCTCTTCTTCTTCTCTACCCGCTTTGTTGAAACATCCTTTTCCCATGCCGACCATTTAAGCGTTGAAGTAGACGGAGTGTTTAGTGCAAATTCCTCCATCTCAGATACGAATTTTCCAGAGCATTTTTCACAATTACCATACCAGCACGCTATCGAAGACTCTTTGCACAGAAAGTGGTTAACAAAACCATTGTCGTAATTAGGTATGTTTTGAACTTTTTTACATAAAGTTGTAACGGCTTCTATGAAGTTGGAATGATATGTACACAAACACATATTGTGCGGCATGTTATTTGCAAGCTTCACATACTGTGGCCGTGTCCGAGTAAAATGAGATAAGGAACAAGTATCTGCAATAAAATTAACAACAAATAAGAAATTTAAAAAGGTGTATAAGTATGACGCACAATACCTCTTCCTTTACTTATTTGGTCTTCATCAAATAAAGCAAATGTTTCTCTGATTGATAGAAGCATATGCCTTGTTGGCAGTAGAACCTTATCCCCAGTATTGGCGCACTGGTATTTTTTAACGTCCCGAATCTTTGGCGAAGTGCGTGAAATATCATCCCTTTCAAAAAATTTGGTGATGTCAGAAATTATTTCCATGTTTGGAGAATAGGTCTTTTTTGGAGGAATCAGTTGACCCGACAATTTATTTTTTTCCGGGTTTTCTAAACTTAAAATTATTCTCGAAATAACTTCTGTTTTTTTCTTTGGCGAACGTGGAAGGGCTTTAACTGCTTTAGAGACAGCCTTTCCTAACGACTGCACAGATTTGTAGGCCGTGTGGCGTTCACTCGTGTCATCGTCGCTAACAGCTACATTTTCGTGATTGACTTTAGCCAATCTCATTCTTACCCGACACTTTCTAACTCTCTCACGAACAGCTTCTCGATTTGCCTTTTGAATTTTATTCATGGATTTGAGTGGTAATTTTTTGAAATCTGCTCTCTTTTTTTCCCTATATTTTTTCATTAATGCCGCTTGTTTTTTTTTTTGTAGTCCCCATATTGAGGCGAGTTCTTAAGGTTTTCTTTAAATTTTTTGTTTTGCTGAACTTTCCTCTCCTGTGTAAGAGAACGGAAAGGAACAATTTTATTTTAAATAAAAAATCACTGGTAACGTTACATATTATTTAAGCTAACAACGTCTTCAAATCTTTGGAAATTTAACTTTTTTTGATTGGAACCTGAGATATACGTATAGTATTAAGAAAATATATAAACACATTAAATTAAAACTTATTTTAACATGTTTTAAAAAACTTTTTTAGTTTTGCACTGCTAACGTTACATATGATTTTTGCAGCACGTTTATTTTTCACATAACTGCTAGTTGGAACACAACTTTTTTAAAAACTTCACGTGTTATGATATTAATATTAATATTTTAATAGATAAAACTTGAATGGCTAAATTTAGTCGCAAAAACACGTTATATTTACCTTTTTGTTTGCTGAACTACTTCCGACCTTTTTTTTTTTTTTTATTCACAACGTTTTATAAAAAGAGCGAAAAGTTTAATTTAAAACGACTAAAATCGAATGACACTATTTTCAACAGCTACTATAATATGTCATGAACCCCGCAAGACCACAGTGCTTGCAATATTTGCCAAAAAAAAAACTACTTGGTTTACTTTCCCAGAAAATCGGTCATATGTAAATTTAGGTCTTTAGGTCTTCCTCGTTTGGAATGCTATGGTTTTGCAATACCTTTGCCAGTTTGTACGAAACTTTCCCCATGTATTTTAGTATGGTCCAAGACGTGGGAAGGGTGAATGCCGCGCTCTTTTTCGAGGGTTTAAACACCTTAATCAGGATATCGCTAGAAGAACCATTCAAATCAATTTAACATTCCACCGGAATCCGCGAAAATAAATCAATTTTGCTAAAAAGTATACCTTGTCTTGAATTCCTTAAATTTTTAATGACATCGTTTCTTAAAACCCATTTGTTTTTAAAAAAAACTCAAATTTACTAGAAATTTACCATAACAAAATATGTAAGATAAATACATACATAGTTTTATGATTTTTTTAAGGAAGTTACTTTTTTCTGCTTGATATAGGGCCTAAGGTAAGCCATAAGAAGTACCTAATTAGTTCAAGTCATATACATATGCATCAGGGGCACATGGCGATTATGGTTATTTGGATCATTTCAAGCATTTTTGCAGAAGAAACTATAGGTCTAACATGAATTCCGAGTGAACAGTTTTTTCGATCATTTTTCCTTCAAAAAGTGATTCACTTTTTCAAAACCGTGTTCCGGTATTAATTTTTTCTTTTGACGTCCGCTAGAAGGCGCTTTCGCTGTTTTTTTGGTTTGATTCTAAATTCTTTTTTTTCGAAAATCGACAATATGTTCCAGATATCTATAAAATTTAACTTTCTTATAAAGCAATTACAACAACGATGTTCCGAAAATCTATGAAATTTGACTTTCCCATAATGGAATTTATTTTTTTGTTGCCCCTGTGATTTTTTTTTGGGTCTATACAAATCGACCCGGCCTAATATGCATATATCACAAATTATTTTTGAAATGCTATAAAGTAAATATGAAATATTGAAATTATTGTTAAGGGAAAAAAAACCAGAAAACCATGTACTGAAGATATAATTTTCTCCCGCTAAATGGGTTTAACACGGTGAAATATTTTCATTCTCTCACTCATTCAGTAATTTGATTGGCTTCGGTAGGACCAACTAAATTGAGTCAAGGTAAACACCGGTGTCGTCGCGTCTGTCCAATTTGATTTTGAGCGAAAGTCGCCTTCCCCTGTACCAAAATCTTAAAAAAATACCAATTTGTCTTCAAGATGTCTTCTTTTTGGGAAAACACATTAAAGTTTGATTTATTTAGAACTATTATAAAAATAAATTTCGAAAGCATACGTAGTCGCTGCTATTCACGTAATTAAAATTTTTATTAACGCAATCAAGATTTTATTTTTTTGTAGAATTTTATATCGAAAAGGTTTTCTTGGAAACAAAAGTTTATAATTAAAATTTATACTTCTTATAAAATTGATGTTCAAAAACAGCCATAGTCGCCCCTTGTCATATAATTAAAAATAACATTGTTTTAAAAGCACAATCAAATTAATTTTTTTTTTTGTAAAATTCTGTATTTAAAATCGGGATCATAGTCAATGCAATTTAAAAAGAAAGCAGAGTCAAAGTAGGAATTGCTAAATTGAATTTTTAGTTTTCTCACAGTGAATGGAATACAAAAAGCATACTAATATCCAAAAAATTACAATAGGGCAACCATGTCTAACCGGTGGACATATTTTCACTCACAAGTTAAGTAACCATAATACATATATGTATATCATAAGTCTAACTTTTTTTTTGGTATATTTCCATTAGGGTCGCCTTATTTTTTGTCTTTGAACTATGGTTTTTTAATAATATTTTTTTTAATTTTTATTTTTTTTTTAATTTTGAGTTAATATTTTTTTTTGTTTTGTTTTTTCCTTTTCAGAGTTTTTTATTTTTTTGAAATTTTGAGTAAAAAAATTAATTTTTGTATATTTTTTAATAAATTACTTATTTTTTGTTTGTTTTTTGCTAACTTAAGATCTTTAATTTTTTTTAATTTTTGTTAAGAACAGTTCGTTTGTTTGTAAGTTTTTTTTTTTTGTTATATTTTTTTTTTTTGTTTTGTGCCAACTTCAGACTTTTTTTGTAACTTTTTTTAAATTATTTATTTTTTAAATCTATAATTTTTAATTTTAAGTGAGTTTTATTTAAAGTTTGAGTTAAAAAAAATGTTTTTCCTATAAAAAAATATTATCTGTGATGTTTTATTCGTTCATCCTCTGAGAGTACAACATCATCCAACATGCTTAAAGTTTGAAATAGTCCACTTTCGTGTATTTCTTCCACAAATACAGCAGCTGATTGGGATTCAACTTCTGGCATACTGAGCAAATTGCGCACTTCTGTTGGAATTGACAAACATTGCTTATGTTTTAAACGCATTTTGAGATCAATACTTGATATTATCCAAGACATAGACTAAGTATTTCTAGATTTTCAAAAGCTTTCCGGGCAGTGTTACCGTCAATGGTATTTCCAGAACCTTCTGTTTTTGGCTTATCCACAATAATTATAATTAACAATTAATATATTTTAAATCATCTAACTGCTGAAGAACTTCCCTTTTAGTAAATTCTGCCATATTAACGTAAATGTACTTAATCTAAAGAAACAAAGCAACGAATATTTAAAAAAAAATATGCTAAAAAAGCATAGTTCAACGAAATGATATTAATTTAATTATTACTGCAATTCGGTAAACTTAAAGTTTACCATCAATTTTCGACAAACCCACGGCAATAACTTATTACAAGGAAATAATGAATGTAAATTTCAATCGACTCGACCAAAATTGCTCAGACGGGAGTTAAAAAAAAATAAACAAAAACGAGCAAAAATGAGCAAGAAAGTAAAGTATATTAAATGTAGAATATATTTTATGTTAAGCGTTTGTGATAGGAGGTGGTACGTAGGAGTACACGCAAACGATAAATACTCTAAAATTTATAAATAGGGACCTCTTTAAATCGCTTTTTACTATTTTTTATCGTAATGAACAGTGTTTATAAGAAAAAGATGATAAGCGTTAAATATTTACTATTTTAGGCAATGAAAAATTTAGTTTCAATATACACCCCACCTGTAAATTTTAAATCCAACGCTCTTAATCAGATTGAAATTGTGACCTTAATAATAAAGCAATTGCTATAATATTTTACGAACAGTTGCCTTAGTTATTATATATTTTGGCTAATAACACGAAAAATTAAAATTCCAGCATGGACTTATGGCCGTGTTTGGCCCCTTCCTGGCCCAAGTGACCAAATCTATTTATTAAATCAATAACTTTTCTGCTACTGGCTATAATCTTTAATAATATTGCAAGAGTTACATATATGCTTTCCAGTTTTTATTTTACCGTGGTGGGTGGCGTATATTACGTCTTGCGAAATTGAATTTATTTTTCGCAAACAATTCGAACTATTCCTTGTGTGCTTATTTGGCATTTTTGACTTTTAAAACAAAATTCGCAAAGACGCTGTGTTGAGTCACCGAAAGGGTTAACTCGTGATTGAATGCAAGCGTTCAAGCACTCGTTACATTTTGACGTTTGTTTTGTTTTGCTTTTGCTTTTCTCGTGCATTCCATTCGAAGACAGTTTGCTAACCGCACGCGCTTTTTTCTTTGTATAAATTCACTTAAATTAATTAAATGAAAGTGGCTATTGTATATTAGCAATAAAAATACGTGTTGTTATTTTTTACTTTGGAAACCCGCATACAGTCCACATCTCAGTAGTTCAACCCGCTAAGTTTCACCCGCACTGCAAAAAGGTATTCCGCCGCAACATTTTCTGATCCTTCGGAGCCAGATCACTCTACCGCATATACATAAAAGCAATACATCAAACCGCAAGTATAACCTAAAATTTCTTGAGTTAATTATCACCGCATGGTCCTGCATCAAATACATTTATAACAAAATTACATTTGAAATACAATTCAACCACAATTGCTGCTTTATATTATAAATAAAGGTTTTTTATAAATATCTGCGTTGTTAAATAACACTCCGCAAAACTCTTTATATTTTTTTGGCCATTTACCCTACACATCAAAATGTCAGCGTTTGTCAAGACACGCGACTCCGCATTAAATGCCATAAAAAGGTACATGACCAAAAGCATCGATGCAACATTTATCGTAGACCTTGAAAATGTCGAAAGCTACCTCCAACTGTTAAACGAACAGTGGATACGTTTCAATGAAGCACAGGATGCAGTCGAAATTTCTTGTGGTGCAGAGAACGTCGATGTAGAGCAGAACGCGCGCATCCAGGCTGAGTCATGGTACACTACAGCTCTATCCGTTTTCAAGCGGGTACAGAAGGTTAGGACTGAATCAGTCCCTCGTCCCGCACAATCGCAAGCCTCTGTGTCTGCAGCAATTAAACTGCCAAGAATGGATCTACCATCATTTTCGGGCGATTCCACTGAGTGGGTGCTTTTTACGACGCTTTTTGTACGCCTGTCGATGCTAATAATTCGCTGTCGGGTGGGCAAAAGCTACACTACTTGCGCAGCTGTTTAAAAGGCGATGCACTTAGCATTATCAGCGGCTTTAAAATTTGTGATGCCAACTATACGGAGGCATGGGAGTTGCTTCAGTCGCGTTATCAAGTTATGCGAGTCATTGTCGAATCTCATCTTCGCGCGATAGCAGATATACGAAAAGCAACGAACGACTCCGCTGATTCTATTAAAAACGTGCTGAATGCTTTTCAACAATACATTAGAGAGCTGAAAGCTTTAGGGCGCTCAGTCGAGTTTTGGGACGACTGGCTTGTCCACGAGATTGTAGCAAAGCTTGTCTTCGAAACTCGTAAACAGTGGGAGTGGTCGCTCGTTAACGACGAACCCCCGACTTTCGAACAACTATCTTCGTTCCTGGAAATAAGATGCCGCTCATTATCAATGTTATCAACGCCGGCTAATCAATCATCTATAGTCAAGCGGTCACACATAAACCAGTCGGAAAATCAGCAAAGGTTTTTCATGCCACCCCAGATCAAGCGCGCTGTACATATTGTAATGCAGCTCATACAATTTATTCTTGTGAAAAGTTCCGTAGCTTAGATTTAAATGCAAAATCGAAATTTGTCAAGGAGTGTAGGGCTTGCGTAAATTGTTTAGGAACTGGCCATTTTAAAGATCATTGCAATAGTGCATCTTCGTGCCGAGTATGTCGACGGCGCCACCACACGTTGCTCCACGGCGCATCAGAGCCCCTTTCTCAATACACCGCTTCTCATTTTGTCGCCGACTCACCGCTTGCCGCTGCAGATGCAGGGTCCTCCGCTACCGCTTCCCCGCAAACCGCTGTCCCATCTACCTCCGCTTGCCTAAATTCCAAGGTCAATTAAATTTCTACGCCGCAAAAAGCAGTGCTGCTATCAACCGCCCTCGTTATGGTTCGTGACTCTTCTGATCGATGGCAGACTGCTCGCTTATTATTCGATTCCGGATCTCACGCTACGTTCATAACTGAGGCGTGCGTGCAACGTCTCGGTTTACCTCGCAAATCCTCGTCTATATCTGTGTCAGGAATTGGTTCGTCTCAGGGTGGTCGTTGCAAGGGCGAATCATCGTTGTTACTTTCTTCGCGGAATTTGGGTGAATCTTACGCTATTGATGCATTAATTCTGCATAAAATCACGGGAGATTTGCCTTCACAGAAGTTAAATGTGCCTGAGTGGCCTCACATCAAGGGGTTGTTCTTAGCTGATCCTTATTTCATGGAACCCGGTCGTGTCGACATCTTGGTGGGCATGGATTTTATGGATCGACTAATTTTCGCTGATCTACGTAAGGGACCACCTGGTTCGCCAATAATCCAGAGAACAGTTTCCGGCTGGACGCTGTGTGGCAATGTAGACATTTCCGCTTCACCCCCTATTAAAATACAATCGCTGCACTGTGACGTGCAATTAGACAGATCACTGGCAAAACTGTGGGAACTTGAAGAAGCTCCGCAAAAACGATATCTTACCCACGAAGAACGCTACTGCGAGGAACATTTTGAATCCACGCATGTTAGAAAGCCTGACGGACGCTTTGTAGTGGAGTTACCACTCAAAGTGGACGTGCCGTTAGGTGAGTCAAGGAATCTCGCTATACGCAATCTCTTGCGTATGGAGCGCAGAGTTGCTGGTGATCACGATCTGTTCAATCGCTGTAACGAGTTCATGCAAGAACTACTTGAAATGGGCCATATGGAGATTGCGCCCGACGCTAATAAAGATGCTTTTTACATGCCACACCATGCAGTTGTAAAGGAGTCTCAATACTTTTCCGCTTTCGAACGCATAAATACGCTGTAACTGCCGACGTTGCAAAAATGTATCGTCAGGTTTGTGTTTCTGACAAACACATCGATCTACAGCGCATCGTCTGGCGTTCTAACACATCTCTACCTATAACAGACTATAGAATGTTGCGCGTAACCTATGGGGTTGCGTCCGCCTCGCATTTGACCGTCAAATGTATGCAACAAACCGCGAAACAATCCCCGAACCCTTGCCAGAAATCGGTAAATGTAATCCTTACGGACTTTTATATGGATGACCTTCTCACAGGTGCGTCTAGCAAGTCTGAACTCAAATCGTTGCAGCGAAATGTGTCCGATATTCTGCGGGAAGGGGGGTCGAGTTAAGGAAATGGGCGTCGACAACAACGTACACGCTCTGGGACTTATTTGGAGTATGGAAAAGGACTGCTTCACATTTGCTATTCATCTAGATGAACCTCCTCGCGTTTTAACTAAGAGAGCCTTTTTGGCTGATGCAAGCAGACTTTTTGACCCTTTAAGTTTACTTTCCCCCGCAACAATAAAATCAAAAATGTTTTTCCAGGACATATGGCGCGCTGGTATCGGATGGGACGATCTGGTGCCAGATACGATCTCTAAATTGTGGCTGGATCATCGCACACAATTACAACATTTATCCGAACTTAAGGTTAGCCGTTAGGTCGGGACTGGCCAGGTTGGTTCATTTATGGAGTTGCACGTTTTCGCCGACGCTTCTGAGCGCGCTTACGCTGCAGTTATATATGCGCGCACTGTGCATAAAGATGGCCACGTAACGATCGGCTTAGTTTCATCTAAGGCTAAAGTCGCTCCCATAAAAACAACCACATTACCACGTCTTGAGTTGTGCGCTGCACATACTGCTGCAAAGCTTGTCAAAAGCGTAATGCAAAGTTGGAATGATTTTCGATATCCACTGGTGGCATGGACAGATTCTACAATTACGCTGGCATGGTTGCAAGCACATCCCAACAAGTGGGAAAAATTCGTCGCAAACCGTGTCGCTTATATCCACGAAGTCCTGCCCCCCGAATGCTGGAACCACGTACGGTCTGAAAGCAATCCTGCGGACTGCGCGTCCAGGGGTATATCTCCAGTTCAACTTTTGCACCATGAGCTTTGGTGGTCTGGGCCTGATTTCCTGCGCGGAGAAGACCAGTTCTGGAAGCGACAAACAGAAATGATGCATAGCACCGAAATAGGGTTACGCAAGAAGGTTGCCGCTTGTATCGCTGCTCCCGAAAAAAACGGTATTCCTAACCATCAGGAACTGCTCGACGCAGAACACAGAATAATCAAGTACACGCAAAATTTCTATTTTTCTAATGAAATACGTCATTGCGGGGAAAAACGGCGATTCCATTGCGCAGTAGCTTGCTACGTCTACAACCGATTCTCGATTCGTTTGGAATTCTTCGTGTTGGAGGTCGTTTGAAATCCGCTGACGTCGCTATCGATGTAAAACACCCTATTATAATGCCGAAAGATTCGACACTCTCGAAACTGATTGTCTTCGACATACATCACTATACGTTACACGCCGGCCCTCGTATCATGCAAGTAGTCTTGCAACGCCGCTATTGGGTCATTGGTGCCCGCAACTTAATTCGAAATATCTATCGAAAATGTGTTAAATGTACCGCTTTAAATAGAAGACTCGCAACGCAATCAATGGGTGACCTCCCTTCATCTCGTGTTACGTATGCTCGTTGTTTCACTCATACGGCCGTAGACTTCGCTGGGCCGTATATGTTCAAGTTTACACACGGAAGAGGAGCAAAATCCGTAAAGGGCTATATATCATCATTTATTTGCATGTGCACAGGCGCCATGCATCTCGAATTCGTTGGCGATCTTTCAAGTTCTTCGTTTTTAAACGCCTTTAAAAGATTTATGAACCGCAGAGGTTATTGCAAGGTCATGTTTTTGGACAACGGAACGAATTTCGTCGGCGCAGAAAAAGTACTTCGTGAGAAGTATGAAGAGTGCATGCAACATCTCGAGCTTCAGTCATTTTTTGCAGATTCGGCTATTGAGTGGCGATTCAATCCACCGTCTGCACCTCACATGGGAGGGTATTGGGAGATTGGAATAAAACGCATCAAATACCATCTAAAACGCTCTCTTGGTGAAACTCTTTTAAGCTACGAGGAGTTTAGTACGCTGCTAACAGAGGTGGAGGCCTGTGTTAATTCCCGCCCGCTATGCGACATCTCGACTGATGCAACCGACTTATCTATTTTAACGCCTGGCCACTTTCTTGTAGGCGAGCCCTTGAGGGCAATTCCAGAACCTGAGGGTCAAGGGTTTTCTGGAACCCTTCAACAAAGGTGGCAATTGATTTCTACTATACGACAACATTTTTGGCGACGTTGGAGGGACGAATACCTCGTTAGTTTGCCACGACGTGCTAAGTGGGTTCGTCCGTCAAGAAACTTTCAAGAAGGCGACGTGGTAGCTGTGTACCATGAGTCTTCTCCACCTACTAAGTGGACACTCGCAAAAATAATTAAATGTCATCCTGGCGCAGATGGGCGTGTAAGAGTCGTTACACTAAAAACAACAAATGGAGAACTCACTCGACCAATATCAAAGCTGTGTCTTCTACCAACAAAAGGGGACGTATTGTCCGAAGAAAACTGATGTACATAATTTAAATATGTATTTACTTTTGAAATTTTCATTTTTCTCTATATTCAACTTTGTACATAATTTAAGATATGTATTTACTTTTGAAATTTCTATTTTTTATATTCAACTTTGTACTTAACTCTGTACTTAACTTTAAAATTTTGATTGCAATTTATTTGAACATGTCAAGATAGTTCAAGGGCGGCGGTATGTTGAGTCACCGAAAGGGTTAACTCGTGATTGAATGCAAGCGTTCAAGCACTCGTTACATTTTGACGTTTGTTTTGTTTTGCTTTTGCTTTTCTCGTGCATTCCATTCGAAGACAGTTTGCTAACCGCACGCGCCTTTTTCTTTGTATAAATTTCACTTAAATTAATTAAATGAAAGTTATGAAATTGTATGTTAGCAATAAAAATACGTGTTGTTATTTTTTACTTTGGAAACCCGCATACAGTCCACATCTCAGTAGTTCAACCCGCTAAGTTTCACCCGCACTGCAAAAAGGTATTCCGCCGCAACACGCTGTGTGGTCGAGCGAAGTGGGCTTTTCCACTTGCTATAAATGCCGAAATAAAAAAGAAAAGGCCTTTGTAAATTTCAATGGAATAGCCAGCGCCTCATTATAAATATTCCAGTATAGCGGCGCAAGTGAAGAGTCGTAAATTGTTTTGCTATTTACCTTATGCGATAGGCGGTGGGTGGGAGGATGAATTGTACATAAGGCAGGCGGTGTGATGTAAATGCTTTGTTGTTGGTTGCGCTACCTACTTCGATGCTGCTGTAGTTAAACTCATATGAGAATTTTCGAAATGATTTAAGTATGCCATGCTAGTACGGAGAATGCGAGTATGTAAAATGATTATGTACGTATGTAATTATACATAGTGACGAAGCTAATGCTGGTACAATGTACCAGAAGCTGTTCGAGTCCTAAACTGTCATGGTACATGCATAAAACTTTGTGAGGATGGTTTTTGATGCGTAATGGTCAAAATTAGGGGGTGTGCGTTTAAATAAAACAACTTTGACATTTTGGGGCACTCTAATACACATGTACATATGTATATTTACATTACATATATTACAATTTAACATTCCACCGGAATCCGCGAAAATAAATCAATTTTTCTAAAAAGTATACCTTGCCTTGAATTCCTTAAATTTTTAATGACATCGTTTCTTAAAACCAATTTTTTTTTTTTAAAAAACTCAAATTTACCAGAAATTTACCATAACAAAATATGTAAGATAAATACATACATACATAGTTTTATGATTTGTTTAAGGAAGTTACTTTTTATACTTTTCATGAACATGAAATGGTATTATAACTTTGGTCCGATGTTTGTAAGTGTGAGAAGAAGAAGAGATAGACCCACCATTAAGTATACCGAAATGATCAGGGCGACGAGCTGAGTTGATTTAGCCATGTCCGTCTGTCCGTCCGTCTGTTTGAACGCAAACTAGTCCCTCAGTTTTAAAGATATCTCGATGAAATTTTGCAAGCAGGCGCCATTTTGCATAGGATTAATCATTTGTCGGAATCAGCAAGATAGGACCGATACAACGCATAGCTCCCATACAATCGATTGTTCCGATAAACGGGTTTTGGCCTATAACTCTTGCAATTAAAAAGCTATTAGAGCGAAATTTCGCAGGTTTAGTACATATTATATGCGTAATGTGTGTAGTGAAAATCACCTAGATCGGATCAACATAACATATAGCTCCCATATAGTCGATAGTTTCGATAAATGGGTTTTGGGCTATAAATGTTGCAAATAGAAAGCTAGAAACGTAAAATTTTGGACGTTTGGTACTTATTATATATGTGATGTGTGTAGTGAAAATCATACAGATCGGACTTACATAACATATAGCTCCCATATTACCGATTGCTCCGATAAGTGTGGTTTGGCTATGTATTTTTAAATTAACAGTTTTGGAGAGTTTGTAAGTAATTGTAAGTAAGGATCGGACACTTAGAAAAGTTGTGCGTATTCATGAAAGGTATAAAGCCTTCGGCACAGCCGAAGGCAGCCCTTTCCTTACTTGTTTCTGCTTGATATAGGGCCTAAGGTAAACTTATACGCACAGCCATAAGTAGTACATACCTAATTAGTTCAGGTCATATACATATGCATCATATACATATGGCGATTATGGTTATTTGGATCATTTCAAGCATTTTTGCAGAAGAAACTATAGGTCTAACATGAATTCCGAGGTAACAGTTTTTTCGATCATTTTTTCTTCAAAAAGTGATTCACTTTTTCAACACCGTGTTGAAAATTAACAAAAAGCATTCTATATGTATGGTTTTTGAGTCGATGAATTCATTTCCGGCATTAATTTTTTCTTTTGACGTCCGCTAGAAGGCGCTTTGGCTGTTTTTTTGGTTTGATTCTAAATTATTTTTTTCGAAAATCGACAATATGTTCCAGATATCTATAAAATTTAACTTTCTTATAAAGCAATTACAACAACGATCTTCCGAAAATCTATGAAATTTGACTTTCCCATAATAGAATTTATTTTTTTATTAAAAAAAAATCAAAAAACCATGTAATGAAGATATAATTTTCTCCCGCTAAATGGGTTTAACACGGTGAAATATCGAGCCATTACCGCCAAAATAATGTATCCCACACCATAATCGATTTTTGTTTTGTTATCGAAATCGATAGCTCAACATCATTTGCATCATCTGTCAAAATTTCATGGCTGTAGATTAAACCGTTATGATTTTATAACAAAAACAATTTTAATGTAAATGCATATGGTGACTTGTTTACATTTTCTTTGAACGCTTGTGTGGGATACAATTAAATTCTCTTTTAAAATAAATGAAATACAAGGGAAAGAAATAGAAAAAACAACAATTTTTGAGACTTTATGTTGAAAATACTTGCAACACAAAGTACTTGTTTCACTTATTCCAGTTTTAATCATAGTAGTTTTTCTTATAAGTCTGGCATGTAATGAAAATTTGTTTAGTCCGAATAAAATATTCGTTTGTATAAAACTTATTGGCTCAACACTTTAATTAAAGATAAAGCTTTAGAACAATATGTCGAAGGTATGGATTTGTTTTTTTTGCAAAATATGTTTTTGTTTTCAATTATTGGATATTTTTACAGCTCTCACTGGTACCGTATAGCGATTCAGATGAATCTTTCCTTGATTTAAATGGTTTGGAAAGTTTAAAAGAAGTCGAGGAGGAAATGTGTGTTGGGAAAAGGGGCTACAAAAAGCAAAAGAGAATACCTAAAAGGCTGCAAAAAGTTAAGAAAAAAAATACGAGTGTTTTGCCCAACCCGTGCTTAAAGAAAAAATGTCCAAATTCGTGTCATAATAAAATTTCTGAAGATGAAAGAGTAAGAATAAATGAACATTTTTGGGGAATCGGCAACAAAATTAGACAGAAAGATTGGCTGTCTTCTTGTGTTAAACAAGTCGATATTAAAAGGCGATATGGAGAAAGTGACAGAAAAAAGTGCAGCTTTAATTATTTTATCAATATCAATAATAGCAGTTTTAAAGTTTGTCAACAATTTTTATTGAAAACGTTGAACATTTCACAAACGATTTTAATATCCGTAATAAAAAATAGAAGTTCGTATAAAACTTGCCTTGAAAATATAAAAAAGCCAACTGCACACAACAAATCTAAGGAAGCAAGCATATCGCTAGTAAAATCCTTTATAGAACAATTACCAGCGGTTCCCTCACATTATTGCAGGAATAAAAGTACAAAATTATATCTACCTCAAGAATTTCGAAACATAAAAACTGTATATCAGCACTATGTAGAACATTTGAAAACTATTAATGAAGTAAATAGTCAGTTATCGTTAAGAGTATTCCGTAATATTTTTAGAAACAGTTTCAATTTAGGCTTTCATTTACCTAAAAAAGATAAATGTATCTTATGCGAGCATTACAATAATTTGGACACAGAATCCAAAAAGCAATTGCATTCATCAGAAGAGTATCAAATTCATCTAAAGGACAAAGAGAAATGTAAGCAAATATTTTTGGAGGACCAAAAGCTATGCAAAGAGAATCCGGCTTATTTATGTACAAGTTTCGACTTGCAAAAGGTCTTAAATACTCCCTATGGAAAAAGTGTTACTTTGTTCTATTCTAGAAAATATTCATTCTACAATGAAAGTTTTTATGAGAGTGGTACAAGAGATGGTTTTTGTTTTTTATGGGGAGACCAAAGGAGGACCAAAAGCTATGCAAAGAGAATCCGGCTTATTTATGTACAAGTTTCGACTTGCAAAAGGTCTTAAATACTCCCTATGTAAAAAGTGTTACTTTGTTCTATTCTAGAAAATATTCATTCTACAATGAAAGTTTTTATGAGAGTGGTACAAGAGATGGTTTTTGTTTTTTATGGGGAGAAAAGGATGGTAAACGGGGGTGTAATGAAATTTGCACAACTGTTTTCCAATACCTTAAATTAGTCGATGAAAGAAAAACCCAGTCGATAGTCCATCTTTATTGTGATAGCTGCGCAGGACAGAACAAAAACAGAGCTATACTTGCGACATTAACCTGTTTTGTTGAAAATTCTAATTTTGTGACTAATATAAAAATCACATACTTGTTGCCTGGCCACACCATGATGCCTGTTGATTCGATACACAGTACAATTGAATCGTTTATTCGGAATAGGACTATTTGGGCTCCAAGTGAGTGGTACACCATAATATCAAATGCAAGAACTAACCCAAGAAAATATAATTGTATTGAATTAACTAACAGTAATTTTAAAGACTGGAAGACATTTTCACAGGCGTTACTTCCAAATTCAGTGAAAATTCAATTTACAAAATTACGCTCTGTTACATTGGAAAAAAATAATCCAAATATTACTCTTAAATATGGCTACTTTGATGAATCTGAAACCATAAATTATGATCTAGATTCAATTCCACGATCCAGACGAAACTCCCAAATAGTTTGTGAGGGACCTACTCAATTATATGATGACATATTAAACATTTCTTCTGCTAAATATAAGGATTTGAAAACGCTTTGCGATAGAAAAACTTTACCCGTAAAATTCCAACACGAGTATTTAAATTTAAAATGGGATGGATCTGTTAAAGATTTGCTACCTGAAACCGACCAGGAAGATAGCATTTAGCGTTCTTTATATATAAATATATAAAATATATATATATAAATATATTTTTATCCATCGCTATTCAAGTTTACAAGATTTTAATATGAATAACATTACTTTGTTAACAGAAAACTTTAAATATATGAATTACATTACTTTATTTTTGTTTTATCGAATATACTAAGAAATGTATACATTTATTTATTTTTTTAAATGAAATGTAATTTAATTTTAAGGACTAAATAAAAAAATTAAATAAAAAAAAACGGGAAGTCACTTCCTTAAAATAAATTTTTGCGTAACCCACACACTTTTTTAATAATAAGTTGCCAGAAGGAAAGCAAAAAAAATGTGTCCCACAAAAACAACCGTTATGATGCAAATATCTATTCAAAATTATTAAAATTAAATGTATTACACAAAAAAATATTTACATTATAAATTTTAAAATAATGGCTTTATTCAAACTGATTTAATTTAAAAAAAAACTTCCCCTGTAAAATTTCGAGTTTGTGGGATACATTTTTTCGGCGGTTATGGCTCGATATTTTCATTCTCTCACTCATTCATTAATTTGATTGGCTTCGGTAGGACCAACTAAATTGAGTCAAGGTAAACACCGATGTCGTCGCGTCTGTCCAATTTGATTTTGAGCGAAAATACCAATTTGTTTTCAAGATGTCTTTCGCATTTTACTGCAAGCAATATATCAAAATTAAAAATTTTTGGGAAAACACATTAAAGTTTGATTTATTTAGAACTATTATAAAAATAAATTTCGAAAGCATACATAGTCGCTGCTATTCACGTAATTCAAATTTTAATTAACACAATCAAGATTTTATTTTTTTGTTGGCAAATCTATTTCATTTGACTCAATTTTTTTGTGGAGTCGGGTTCGCACCCCAAATTTTGTCGTGAATTTTGTAGTGAAAACGGGACGTCAGTCTTTGACACGCTCTGCTTTATCGACTTTATGTCAGTTTTTAAGTCGTAATGAAAACACATTTGACACCAAATCGCCATAGTGTCAGTTAAGTAAGTTTTTGTGGTCAGTCATTTTGTCCTAATGAAAACCAAGCATAAAGGTATGTTGAAACACGGCGTCAATTGCTGTTTTTGATCGCGTTGTAGATTCAGCGCGAGTGCTGCAAAGCTTTAAATAAAATTTGTTGGCGAGAAATTCAGTTAATGAGATTCTGTGCTCATGACAAATTTGTCAATCTTGATAAATATTCATGAAAAAAAAATTTTATTAAGTGTTTTGAATTCTGCGTCAAAAAAAAGTTATTAAAAATTAATTTCAATAAAATAAAATATGGCTTTGACGCAAAATTCAAAATATTTTTTTCCTGAATGTTATCAAGATTGACAAATTTGTCTAGAGCACAAAATCACCTTGTTGAATCTTCTTCTAAATATTGTGAATATACATATTTTGTAACAAAATAATAGTTGAATTCCGCATAAACCACACAAAACTCATATAGCAAAAGCACCATAGACGGCATTTGACATAAAAACATATCGACATATGGCATATGAGGTAAGCGTTCGAATGAGCACGCAAAAGGTCGCGCGTTCGAGGCTACTTTTTTCCAATTTGTTTTTTTTCATTGTTTTTTTTTTTTTAATTATTTCATGCAAAACGTCACTTACATCATAATTGCATTTGATTTTTCTTTGTAATGGAATTTATTACGGTTGTGATATTTTGTGGGAAATAGAATTACCGATATCTGTTAACAAATGAATTTTCATAATTTTGTTGGTTACGTTTAGGGACCGATATGCCGAAAGATAACAACAGGGCTCGTGATAGACGGCGAAATGCTAAATTATAGAAGTAAACTTCCCCTGGGTGTGCACGGCACACACTTTCTTTTTTTGTTTGGTTTTTGCTAACTTAAGATTTTGAATTTTTTGGTTTTAATTTTTTTAAATTTTGAGCTAAGAAATTTCTTTCTTTGTAACTTTTTTTATAATTTTTTTTTGGTTTTGCAAACTTAAAATTTTTAGTTTTTTGAAATTTGGAGTAAAAAAAATTTTTTTTGTATATTTTTTTAATAAATTATTAATTTTTTTTTGTTTTTTGCTAACTTAAGATTTCTAATTTTTTGGTTTTAATTTTTTTAAATTTTTGATAAGAAAAGTTCGTTTGTTTGTAAGTTTTTTTTGTAATATTTTTTTTTGTTTTGTGCTAACTTCAGACTTTTTTTGTAACTTTTTTTAAATTATTTATTTTTTTGTTTTTTAAATCTATAGTTTTTATTTAAAGTTTGAGTTAAAAAAAATGTTTTTCATATAAAAAAATATTATCTGTGATGTTTTATTCGAGTTCATCCTCTGAGAGTACAACATCATCCAACATGCTTAAAGTTTGAAATAGTCCACTTTCGTGTATTTCTTCCTCATTTTCTTCCACAAATACAGCAGCTGATTGGGATTCAACTTCTGGCATACTGAGCAAATTGCGCACTTCTGTTGGAATTGACAAACATTGCTTATGTTTTAAACGCATTTTGAGATCAATACTTGATATTATCCAAGACATAGACTAAGTATTTCTAGATTTTCAAAAGCTTTCCGGGCAGTGTTACCGTCAATGGTATTTCCAGAACCTTCTGTTTTTGGCTTATCCACAATAATTATAATTAATATCTTTAAAATCATCTAACTGCTGAAGAACTTCCCTTTTAGTAAATTCTGCCATATTAACGTAAATGTACTTAATCTAAAGAAAATAATATATTAGAATATTTAAAAAAAAATATGTTGAAAAAGCATAGTTCAACGAAATGTATACTTGATATTAATTTAATTATTACTGCAATTCGGTAAACTTAAAGTTTACCATCAATTTTCGACAAACCCACGGCGATAACTTATTACAAGGAAATAATGAATGTAAATTTCAATCGACTCGACCAAAATTGCTCAGACGGGAGTTAAAAAAAAATAAACAAAAACGAGCGAAAATGAGCAAGAAAGTAAAGTATATTAAATGTAGAATATATTTTATGCTAAGCGTTTGTGATAGGAGGTGGTACGTAGGAGTACACGCAAACGATAAATACGCTAAAATTTATAAATAGGGACCTCTTTAAATCGCTTTTTAGTATTTTTTATCGTAATGGACAGTGTTTATAAGAAAAAGAAGATAAACGTTAAATATTTACTATATTATTTAGGCAATGAAAAATTTAGTTTCAATATACACCCCACCTGTACATAAATTTTAAATCCAACGCTCTTAATCAGATTGAAATTGTGACCTTAATAATAAAGCAATTGCTATAATATTTTACGAACAGTTGCCTTAGTTATTATATATTTTGGCTAATAACACGAAAAATTAAAATTCCAACATGGACTTATGGCCGTGTTTGGCCCCTTCCTGGCCCAAGTGACCAAATCTATTTATTACATCAATAACTTTTCTGCTACTGGCTATAATCTTTAATAATATTGCAAGAGTTACATATATGCTTTCCAGTTTTTATTTCACCGTGGTGGGTGGCGTATATTACGTCTTGCGAAATTGAATTTATTTTTCGCAAACAATTCGAACTATTCCTTGTGTGCTTACTTGCCATTTTTGACTTTTAAAACAAAATTCGCAAAGACGCTGTGTGGAAGAGCGAAAAGAAAAGGCCTTTGTAAATTTCAATGGAATAGCCAGCGCCTCATTATAAATATTCCAGTATAGCGGCGCAAGTGAAGAGTCGTAAATTGTTTTGCTATTTACCTTATGCGATAGGCGGTGGGTGGGAGGATGAATTGTACATTAGGCAGGCGGTGTGATGTTAATGCTTTGTTGTTGGTTGCGGTACCTACTTCGATGCTGCTGTAGTTAAACTCATATGAGAATTTTCGAAATGATTTAAGTATGCCATGCTAGTGCGGAGAATGCGAGTATGTAAAATGATTATGTACGTATGTAATTATACATAGTGACGAAGCTAATGCTGGTACAATGTACCAGAAGCTGTTCGAGTCCTAAACTGTCATGGTACATGCATAAAACTTAGTATGGATGGTTTTTGATGCGTAAAGGTCAAAATTAGGGGGTGTGCGTTTAAATAAAACAACTTTGACATTTTGGGACACTCTAATACACATGTATGTATATTTATTTATTTAGGTCTTTAGGTCTTCCTCGTTTGGAATGCTATGGTTTTGCAATACCTTTGCCAGTTTGTACGAAACTTTCCCCATGTATGTTAGTATGGTCCAAGACGTGGGAAGTGTGAATGCCGCGCTCTTTTCGAGGGTTTTAACACCTTAATCAGGATATCGCTAGAAGAACCATTCAAATCAATTTAACATTCCACCGGAATCCGCGAAAATAAATCAATTTTGCTAAAAAGTATGCCTTGTCTTGAATTCCTTAAATTTTTAATGACATCGTTTCTTAAAACCAATTTTTTTTTTAAAAACTCAAATTTACTAGAAATTTACCATAACAAAATATGTAAGATAAATACATACATAGTTGTATGATTTTTTTAAGGAAGTTACTTTTTTCTGCTTGATATAGGGCCTAAGGTAAACTTATACGCACAGCCATAAGAAGTACCTAATTAGTTCAGGTCATATACATATGCATCAGGGGCACATAGCGATTATGGTTATTTGGATCATTTCAAGCATTTTTGCAGAAGAAACTATAGGTCTAACATGAATTCCGAGGTAACAGTTTTTTCGATCATTTTTTTTTTCCTTCAAAAAGTGATTCACTTTTTCAAAACCGTGTTCTATATGTATGTTTTGTTGGAGTCGATGAATTCATTTCCGGTATTAATTTTTTCTTTTGACGTCTGCTAGAAGGCGCTTTGGCTGTTTTTTGGTTTGATTCTAAATTCTTTTTTTTCGAAAATCGACAATATGTTCCAGATATCTATAAAATTTAACTTTCTTATAAAGCAATTACAACAACGATGTTCCGAAAATTTATGAAATTTTACTTTCCCATAATGGAATTTATTTTTTTTTGCCCCTGTGATTTTTTTGGGTCCATACAAATCGACCCGGCCTAATATGCATATATCACAAATTATTTTTGAAATGCTATATAGTAAATATGAAATATTGAAATTATTGTTAAGGAAAAAAAATCCAGAAAACCATGTACTGAAGATATAATTTTCTCCCGGTGAAATATTTTCATTCTCTCACTCATTCAGTAATTTGATTGGCTTCGGTAGGACCAACTAAATTGAGTCAAGGTAAACACCGGTGTCGTCGCGTCTGTCCAATTTGATTTTGAGCGAAAGTCGCCCTCCCCTGTACCAAAATCTTAAAAAAAATACCAATTTGTTTTCAAGATGTCTTTCGCATTTTACTGCAAGCAATATATCAAAATTAAAAATTTTTGGGAATATACATTAAAGTTTGATTTATTTAGAACTATTATAAAAATAAATTTCGAAAGCATACATAGTCGCTGCTATTCACGTAATTCAAATTTTAATTAACGCAATCAAGATTTTATTTTTTTGTAGAATTTTATATCGAAAAGGTTTTCTTGGAAACAAAAGTTCATAATTAAAATTTATACTTCTTATAAAATTGATGTTCAAAAACACCCATAGTCGCCCCCTTGTCATATAATTAAAAATAACATTTTTTTAAAAGCACAATCAAATTAATTTTTTTTTGTAAAATTCTGTATTTAAAATCAGGATCATAGTCAATGCAATTTAAAAAGAAAGCAGACTCAAAGTAAGAATTGCTAAATTGAATTTTTAGTTTTTTCACAGTAAATGGAATACAAAAAGCATACTAATAATTAAAAAATTACAATAGGGCAACCATGTCTAACCGGTGGACATATTTTCACTCTCAAGCTAAGTAACCATATTATATACAAAAGTTTTTAAAACAAAAAGTTCCTTTATGGACTACAAAAAATTTTTTGTGAAAATAAAACACCTTAATGTTTGGTGATATAAAACATATATATTTTATTTTACACAACCGTATGCATTTCAGGCAGACTTGCTGTCCATCATCAGCGACGCGCTACTAAACAAAAAGGTTTTAGTAAATAAACAAAGAGGTATAAACAATAACATTTGGTCATTACAGCAAAATTTTTAAATCAAAGAAAAGAGAGGAGAATTTATATTCCCGTTGTCAGAATTCATGGCATTCTTAGTTTTAAATATATAAAGGGATTCAAAAGCATCCAATTTTTTGTTGTTGTGAACAGCTTTAATTGAGCGCAAGTTCTCTGCTACGGTGCCAATGCTGTGTTGTATTGGACTATCGTCAGTCTTGTGCATATGCGCTGCTACTGCGGATCTATGCACTTCTCCGTTGTTGCAATGCTTTTCATGCTCTTTAAAGCGAACAGAAATTTGTCTTCGTGTTTGGCCTATGTATTTTGCATCGCAAGATGAGCAGCTGATTTCGTAAATGCCGCTTCGCTCCAGCGTGGGTGTACTGTCTTTGGTGGAGCCGAGAATATTTTTTAATTTGTTGTTGTTAGTGTAGACAATTTTCATATCGTTTTTCTCAAAACAATTTGCAAGACTGTTTGTAATTTGCGGGAGGTATGTGAAGGGGATGCGTATTAAGATGTTTGTTTTAATTTCTTTATTCTGTGTGAAAAGGGTCGTCAGATTATTTTTATAATTTGAATTTGAGTGTCTTTTTATGAGTTTATCGATTAGTTGTTTCTCGAACCCATTTAAATATGCCAGGTGTAGGATTTTCTCATATTCAATTTTATAGTTGGAGATGGACAGAGGCAAACTGACAAGGCGGTAAACAAGCGAATGGAATGATGCAATTTTTTGTTGATATGGGCAGAAAGAATCAAATGTGATTAAACGATCGGTTGAGGTGGGTTTGCGATAAACCGCAAAGTCTAATTTGTTGCTAACTCTTGTGCATTTCAGGTCTAAAAACGGCAAAGAATGTTGATCGTCTTCTGTTTCGAACGTGAATTTTATGCTGTCGTATTTACTGTTTATTGTGTTTAGTGTGTGTTGGAGCTGGTCTTTTTTTATTATGCAGAAAACATCATCTACATATCTAATCCAAACTCTTGGTAAGACGCCTTCAGTTTCAAGATCCTTTTCGAATTTAGCCATGAACGCCTCTGCAATTAATGGTGAAAGAGGATTACCCATGCTTGTGCCAAAGTCATTGGAATAAAATTCATTTCGAAAAGTAAAACAATTGTGAGACATGCAAATCTTCGCTGCATTAATCAAAACTTTAATTTTACCTATAATATATGTATATTATAAGTCTAACTTTTTTTTGGTATATGTCCATTAGGGTGCGCCTTATTTTTTGTCTTTGAACTATGGGGCATCACACCCCCTAAAAATATGTATTACGGAGTAAAACGATGTTATGCAAAAAAATAGAGCTTTTGGATAAGAGGAAGACATGCCGCAATGAGGATAAAGTTTGATTCATAAAAATTGCAATATAAACCAATAATACTACACTGATAATTTTTTGCGAAAAGAATAGCGAGTTTAATAAATTAATTTTGTTCATAATTTTTTTTTTATACATATTGACATTTACACATGGTACATTAATGCTCTTATTTCAAAAGTGTCGACGTCAGGGTAAAGCCAGCTACCGTTTGAACAATAAATTGCTTTTCTTCTTCATTTTTTGAAAGTACGTTATTAAAATCTTCCAAAAGCTTTACTGCTCTTTCTGCCGAATCATTAACAACATTTATTTTATTAACTACATATGTTTAATCCGATATTGTAAGACGCCTCATATTTCCATTCTAAGGATGTTTTGCATCCTTTAAAGAACGTTTTGGTTTTTTGTGAAATGAAGTCTTCTATACTTTTGCCGGAATATAGGCTAAAATCCTGTGAAAGTACTATCAACTTTTTTTCCTCGGTATCGGTAACATTTTTCAAAGCGGTCACCATACGTTTTTTTATGTAATTGTTGATTTGTGGGTCAAAAAAGGCAAATCCAGCAGCTTCTGCAGTTAAATACCATAAAAGGTTCCAAAATTTGAGTAGCAGTTCCTAACTAGCCGTTTAATCTATGTATCTGTAAGCATACAAGTTCTTGATCAAAGTTAAATCTTGCCTAGGTGCTTCTGCAGAAACGGGTGCTCTTGTCCAGGCTCTCAAATAAACTTTTGCAACACAGTCAAAATTTTAGTTTAACTTTAATACCAATTTGGTATTTATATATATCAATGCCAGATGAAATCCTAATGAAATGTGATATTTTTTAAAATTATGATTAAATTAAATTGTGCTGAAAATAAAAAAAAATTAATGCACATTTTTAAGGTTACAAAAATAAACGAACTCTGAACAATCTCTTGAAGTAATTTCATAACTCTCTAAGATATTTAGTATTAAACTCCTTACTGATAAAAATTTCTAAACTTAAGTATATTTCATTGTAGATAACATATATGCCTTCTTTTCCAAATATAAAACGTTCGTTTTCTTTTCTTAAATATAACATAAATTCTGGCCTATAAAAATATCCATATTTGCATTTGAACTTTTTTATTATCGATACCTGAGGTATTTTATCACTATCAAATTTCTTAGATAAAAAGTTTTGTTCACTTAAATCTAAGTCTTCAAAACTAAAGTTATATAATGTATCAAAAAGAAATTCATTTTCGAATGTCATACTTTTTTTTTTGATATTTGCCTTGCGTTGTCTCCCCTGGAACCCAGATATATACCTGCCTCCATATAGTAATAGGTATCTCCTCATTAGTTTACCTACCCTAGAAAATCGCAGAACCTTATTAGGGGTAATGTTCCTCCATAAGCTGATTATCGGCCAAATTGACTCATCTGATCTTGTTAGTCGGCTAAATTTCGCCGTTCCTGCTAAGACGTCGAGGCACTTTGTACCATTTCAAATACCCATTTATCGTCAAAACTTTGCCAGAAACAATCCTCTGAATGTCTGGTGTTTACAAGTTATATAGCTGTATCAGCTTCGAATGTTCTGTTGGCCATTTATCTAAAGCAATACTTGATTTCCTTACCGTCCGCCGATAAACAGTAAGGGATTCACCCGCTCCACTTACTAATAGCCATACCGTCCAAGTTATTTAATACAATCTAAGTAGTTGATGAAAGAGAGGGTGGATTGGAGACACGGCCTCTCCAACCACCAGTTTTTTCTCAGATGCCTTAGAATACACTCAACCTTAGCAATTAAATCAACCGAACGAGAAGGTGGATTGGAGACTCGGACTCTTCAACCATCCAGTAGTTTCTTTAGACTTCTTCGTGCAACTTTAATGGATATATTGTTTGACTGTGAGGGTGGATTGGAGACACGGCCTCTTCAACCACTCAGCCTCAAACTTATAATTCGTCCGAACGAGAGGGTGGATTGAAGACACGGCCTCTTCAACCATCCAGTTAGCCGCATAAATGAAAAGTAATATCTTATAGTAAATTTTTTTTTTTTTTTTTTTTTTTTTTTTATATTGTAACCCCCTAACCCGATTGGTATGAATGTAACAGTTTGAAAATAAATACGGAAGCTTTTAATTTAGATACAGATTTTTATTTATGTAATGTATTTATTTATGTAATTTTTCCCGTTATAAATTTTACTGCTTTGTAGTGAATTTTATTGCTGTACTGTTCAATGATGCATTTGTGGGGAATTCTGTACCATAAGACATTCCATATGCAAGTTTTGTTTTTCAGTGGACTTAAACCACTTTCAAAATAATTTTTTTTTCGTTTCGTTAACTAGCCAATTTTCAAGTGCCCCAAATCATAGCGATTTTAATAATATTAGACTTAAATTGTTTATAAAAGAAAAGATTGTGTATGGCTGTGACTATTGTCATCATCAATTCAATTTTTTTTCAAAATAACCGGCTCATTTATAAAAGTGAAAAAGATTACGAACAAATGGCTAAATTTTTGGAAGATCGGTTTAATAATTGTGCAACGATTTCTGGTACACAAAAGTTTCACTACGTTGCGCCAGAACAAAATTGTGAACTGAGGGTGAAAACCTTCTCTTTATGCACACAATCCACTGTCGCAAGCTTTCAAAAAAAAGAACGCAAACGCTTCAATAAAAATAAAAATACCAACAATGTATCTCTCTAAACTACTGTAACTCGTATTCTTATAATTTATTCCTGTAACTTAAAATGTTTATTTTTAACTAACGTTGTTGTAAAGAATAAAGAGTATACTATTTGAAGAAAAATGTGCTGTGAAAACTGAATTAAAGTTTGCGCTCTCGGTGCATAAGCCGTAGCACCAAGCATGGGGCATACTCGTCTTCACATTTTTAATAATATCTCGAAAACCACTAAAATGACCACTTTGAAACTTTGCACAGATCGTAACTATATAATTTGAAATAATTGTATGATGAAAATTTTTTTTTTCGTTAGGTCCATTTTGTGCAATTCCCATTTGTTTAAAACAATTACATTAATAATTAATAAAACTAACAAAAAAATTTCAACCATTCATAGGTTAAAAGACAAAAGAATACCGAAATCAGTCAAAAAGAATCGCTTCTTCACGTCTCGTCTTCTTCAAACTGTGAATTTTAGAAAAAAAAAGGATTTTCTTGATTTTTGACACAAAAAACTTGTAACTCGAAAACAAAACATGCCCTGACAAAACAAGAAAATACGTGTCGTTTTATTTTTAGTTTTAAACATAAAAAGCTTTATTTCAGGCGATTTAAATTTTTAGTGGCAAATTTTTCATGGAATGGGCCATATGTATTTGTATTTACTATTGTAATATTTTTTTGTAAACCATGTTGATATTTCTACAGCCGACCTCTGTTTTTAGCGTCGAATTGAAATAAATAAATAAATAATACTCATTTTTATTTGATATCTTTTAGCGAGGGATTTGCATATGTTTTTGTAGTTGTTGATAACTGAAACATCTCTAATAAATTCGCGATGCTTAGCCTGGTATCTCATTGCCCAAGTATGAATTAGGGGACCCATGTTTCTTAGAACTGCAGGGTAGTGGGTCATAAAATGATGCTTTGGAAGTATGGTTTCTCCACAGGTTTCAACGATACATTTTAAATGAAACTCTATATCATGTCGTTGTAAAACCGGGGACCATGTCACTTTAATTATTCGAATAAGCGATGTAACCCCATTCCAAAACTTGGAAGTATATCATAAAAGTTAAAAAATATGAAAGGAAAGTGCAAAATAAGACATAGATTTTGAGAGGCTGTCAGCCCAATGGAAGTTCGGCATTTTTTATCAAGACTGATTTTTGGCGGGATGCATGTACTTTGTAAATATCCGAAATCAAAACTTTTAATTTTATTATTAATGCCGGTTGTTCAGTAATATTTTCCACAAAAGGTCTAAATAGCATTTCTAAATTTAGCCAACTTTTTAAACATAAGTAAAAGCGAGGCAATTTTACCTAGAAGTGGTATTTTCGATTTACACGTAAAACCAAAACAAAAATTTACCACCTGGTAAATTGTCAAAATATTGCCAGCTGGCAATATTAGCTAGGCTGCTAATAAGGGACTGTGAATACCCTAAATGAATCAAAATGGAGAAGCATTTCAATATTTGAAAAACCTATTTCCTTAGATAAGTGAAGCAAAAATTAAAGAAGGTACGTCAGTAAATAAACATATCTTTGTAAACTTATGTATGTATGTACATATGTACATTAAGCATATAACTTTTTACAATTTTTGCAAATACGAAAAACGGCATACCATAGTCGAATAGAACATAAAAAAGTATGAATCCCTATTATTGTTTTTTTTTTTGCGAAATTGCAAAAAATTTTCGCACTAACGAAATTACTTTTTTATCAGAACTGCTGGAAAAACAAAAAAAGTTTTGTACAGTGTACACGTTTTTCCTCATAATAATAGATATTTATTTAACTAATAATCTTCCTATTATTCCAAACGCCTTTTAATGGACCTAAGGGAAGTGCCCCATCCACCCCAAACTAATTTTTCTTCAGAAAATTCTGATTCAATATTAAAAAAAAAGAGTATGAACAAAATAAAGAGTGTATTAGGGTTAAAAGCATTAAATGGCGAAATGACATGCAATACTTACATACATACATATATGAATTGGTCGAATCTTTTAAATACTTCGAGAAAAATTAACGTTTTCCCTACATAAAATTTAAATCAATACCAGCACTCAGAGGTATTTTGGCACTTTTAGCCTTTATACTTATTCCTGAATATCGTTTGCAATTATATCCTATTTGTAAGTTTGTGTGCGGTGCTTGGAGCGAAATCTGGTTTTCCGATCATACTTTCAACAAAAATAATTTCGCCACACTACAGAAATCATAGAAGCAAATGAAAGTTTTCTCAGGCATTGGGTAAATAAACCATCATCTATTGAGGAAGTTCAGCGAAGTAACATCTGCGCAGAGCGTGCACTTAAAATTGTGCAATTCATTTTACCATTGTGTAAATCATCACATTCTTTAAACTTAAAACTTATTTCATATAACAATTGACCAAAATAAAAATATTAAAAAAAATTTAAAAAAAATCTTACTTTTTTTAGAAATCCATTTTTGCGCGGAACGTTTTTGAACCGAAATCACCTAAAAAAGTGATATTCATTACTGGTATAATATTTGCCACCACGTGGTGGTATGCCTAATTTTTCGTCAACATTTGTTATATGCCTAATGTACATGCTGTATAAAACAAAGTTACTTTTTTGACCAGGTATTTTAATTGGACCAAATATTCGTATATTGATGAAAGATGTAGTGTTTGAACAAAAAATTAGTAAGCAAGAACATAGAGCGTGGAAATGTATCAAGTTAGTGATAAAGGACTTCCTAGGAAACGAAAAGGCGGAGAACTACAAAAAATTATTGAAAAACAAGTAAACAAATCTAGTTATTATCATAATATCCGTGTACTATAAGTATAAAGTTATATAAAGTTTTGAAAAATTAAAAAATATACTGAACTTTAATTTTTGTACTATGGTGATGGTTTATGCTGCCAAATCTGAAAATTTATATTATATTAAGATTATTTGACCACAAATGTGTATGTTATACGTGTTGAAAAAAAATAAAAAAAAAATTTTTTGATATATGCCGATCTCTGCACAAACCATGTTCTGCAGGGAAAACCTAGGGTGACCCGAAGATTCTGACCTCAAATTCGGATTCAGCGGACCCAAAAGCTTTAGAAACCATTGAGAAACATGGTGGGAATTTTTGGCTGTTGTACAGTGTAATCGGCCCTGAAAGAACATACAAATCCAAAAAAAACATTGGCTCCTAAATTGTAATGGGCAACAGATACCAATGTGCCTTTTTTAAAATCATTGTCCACTTGAACACCGGAATTTTCGAGTATCTGTAAATCATTGACAAGCGGATATAATATTCTATTAAAATCGTCGTTGTTGTTTTTAAGATATTTACATAAGAAAAACGCAATTAAGTGAATGTTGGCACACTTTGAATTGTACTGAAAATGAAGATTTCTTATTGTAAAGTAGAGGGCACCAACCTTGTGGACTCCGGTTTTGCTTCCTAAAGGGTTAGTTATCTCAAAATCGTCATACAAAATTTGTTTCTGCAAAGCAATAGGTTCCTTTTCAAAAAAGTCTGAAGCAGAAAAGTTCTTAGCACAGCTAAAGTTTACCAGTGTTTCCCCGTCACAAATATGATGTCTTTTTAAATACAGATCTTTAAAATATTTATTTTGAAATAAAGCCTTAAGTGTCTCAAGGATAGGAATATACTGAAACGTAGATTGGATGAAGTGCTTAGTTGGATGCAAATTTTTTCTGTTTTTTTTTTTTACAACCCAACGGCCACCTTTTTTGCCCTTGCTCTTGGTGAAACAAAGAAAGCTGTTTTTTTGCATTCTTTTTCCCTTTTGAATTTTGTTGAATGTTGTTTGAAAGCCGCGGATAGATTTCTGCGAAAATTAACACACGTTTCTTTAAATAAGCTATGATTTAGCTCGGAATGTGTTTTTAGTAGGCATCTTTCAAAATTATTCAGGCATTTTTGTAATAGAACTTCAAGCGAGATAAACATTACACCAATTTTAGCCTCTGAAAGCCACACGATATCAGTTTTTTTGAAAGTGATGAACCTATGGAGAAAATTTCGAAATTTTCATCACGGTAAGTAGAACAGCCTTGTGCATTTACATGCACTTCTTTTGATATTACTTGGATTTTCTTCGGTGGAATTTCGCTGTTTATATTTACAGAAATGCAAAGCTTGGAATGTCTACTCAACGAGCTAAATGTACTAAAAACTTTTTTACATGTTTTAGAAGCGGCGCACCTCAACATTAAGCCGTGAGACTCAGATAAGATATGTTCATTTTTTAAATGAAATACAACATATGCAACGGTTTCGAAATCTTTGCCACATAAAAAGCAAAAGGGAGCCATTTTGAATTAATATGTAACTTATGTAATTTAATATTTGTTTAAACTTATTCTCGAACTTTGATTGCACTTCTAATAACCTAGAGCTTGGCTTTTTCCTATCATCTATTTTGTAAATAAATTTTGCAATGAACCCCAAAAAGTTCGCCAAAGTAACACCAAATTGTATGTTAAATACGTAAAATGCTTTAAAATATAGATCGAATACTTGTCTAAATTTAAAGTGGGTGGGAACATCTATCTTTTAACCGTCAATGTTTATAAAGTATTGACAAATTGTCCAACTGCAACGATAGTAGGCTGACTAGATGTAACTGTATAGTCTGGTATTGGGGTGTAGACCTGCAAAAAAAATAGTTATTTTTGTTGATCAGTAACAAAAATTGTATAATAACTTACGTTTTCAAAAGAAATAAAACTATCTATAGATTTGTGCAAATTTGTCTTCTTTTCAAATACAATCTAATTATTATGGTACATAAGATAGTAAAATTGTTTATACATATATTACCAGTGACGAATCATATAAAAACATTGGAAAATGTTCCAATACATTGGATGCCGTCGCAATAAATCTTTCACCCCTGTCATGGAATCCCATAGTTGTCGGAATTGGATTTAAAACCGACAGAAAAATTGCTTTGGTGTCATGAAATCCAATGCTATCGGTTTCATGTTCGAATCGGAATTATGTCGGATTTAGGTGTCACAGAAACCGATAATATCGGTTTTGCTGTCGGAAATAAACCAAGCAGCTAGCAGCTATTGGATTTGCTTTTTTTTTCAATTGCAGATAGAAATTTTAATAAAAATGTTAGTAAATGATGGTTTTAAATAAAAATAAATATTAATGGGGCTCATATTTTTATTCGTACTTGGGGAAAATATAAAAATCCGCAACTTAACTGCTAGCTGCAGTATTGGTGGAAATTGAGATCGTGCCAAGTGTTCGCCAATAGTGTCAAGTACCACTTGGAAAGCTTCTTTATGTAGCCTATAACACACTATGAAACTGCAAATATCATATAAGTATTTACAAGCGCACCTTGCAATAAATCTACTTACGCTGTGTCCGGCAGCTCAAGCGGGTTGTTACAATCCCTCAAAATTTTCATTTTGAGCTTCCCGCAACTTCCTTCTTCCATCAAAATGAACGCTACAACTGCAGATGCCATTTTTAACTCATATACTTTTATTTCTATTAAATTTTTATGATTTATTGAAGAAAACAATCGAATTTCACAAATTTTTGTCAAAAAAGCGAAAATAAAATTTGCTATCCACACAAAACAGCTGATTCGAACATCGGTTTTGTTTACATTCGAAAATAACAAAACCGACACGGTTTCATGACACCAAATGAAATCAATATTGATTTGCAATTCCGATAAAATGCAAAATCGACTTGGATTCCATGACAGCCCTATTTGTCTTTCTTTCAATGTTTCACGCAATTTTTCCTGCAGCAGATTCAGTTCGTATGGAACTATGCAGTTTTGAAAAAAACGAAGATCTTGTTCAGGAATTATCGCGCTATTCTCGCTTTCCTGTTCTACTCAGAAATTTTACGTTTTTTGTTACCACCTCCGTCGAGTTTCGTAAGCTTGGTGTTTATATTCTTTAACTTTGCAACAATATAGCCTGAATTATTTTCTGGATTGTAGAACAAATCCTGGAATATTTTTTAGCTTTATTATGGGCACTTGGTATTTAAAGGTATTAGACAGTATTAAGATTACTAATTGTATTCTTACAATTCCACCAAACTTGCTGACGTATTATTGACTCGGCTAATGCAAATTTTTCTTCACGTCTAGGGTGATTTCCACAATGTTGGCGTAAAAATTTCGTACACTCCCGCACTAAGGAACGTCGGGAACTGTCGCTTAGTGTGTTATTTTTTTTTGGTATTGTTCAAGAATACACGAAAAATCTCCACTTCTGATGTAGTTTTCCAACTCCTGTTAAATTTGTTATTACTGTGTTGAATCACCTCATTATAATACTACATAAACTACTATATCTACTACTATTTAATAACATTGTACCAACACTGATTGATTATGTGCTACGTTCGATCACTGATGAATTATTGAATTCCGAAAATTGAGTAAAGAATTAATCTACTCACAAACACACATATTTGGATATAATTGTGCCGGCTTGTGTCACTTTGAGAGAAACCGTTCTGCATATACTTTGCTAACCAAAGCCAACTACCGCTAAATCAGGTGATGGTACTGCTGAGGAGCTACACAACCGAACTTATATACATATTATTACTTGCAATAGGAATATGCAGTTTTTTGTTCTCTCTATGATAAATCAACCACCGCATATTCAATTGTACATACATACATGCTGGGTAATTTAATGGCAGAACGAGCTTTTGCATATTAAATGGTTCAACTGTTTTGTCACTTCTATTTTCGGCCACTGTTGGAGTTGACGTCTCGCACCTGCACAAATTTCTCATAAATTAATTTTGTTATAAATAATAGTTAAATAAATATCATAATTTAAATTGGCATTTTTTCTAATATTGGATTAGAGGTTGGTGTCTAATTAATTGGAGTTTGGCGTCTAATTAATTGGAGTTTGGTGCCGCAATATTTTGGTCTTTTTATTTCACTCGGAAATATTTGGTGGCGTGCGTAGGCTGCCTCAAAGTACACAGCGCAAATCTTATTTATTTTATTTGGACTGGTGTGCGCAAAGGCTGCACCAACAAGCAAAATCCACAATACTCATAATTTTGAACTGGCTGCTAAAAAGGCTTAGCTGCCACGAAACATTTGGTGACTCCGACGTGATATCGTTCGTTGCGATCACGTTAAATTGCATACTTTACGTTCTTACAACTTACTATTTAATCTAATCACATTTAGATTTCATTTATTATGGCTCCGAAGAAGGAAGATATTGAAGGCAAGAAGAAGAAGCGAGATTCCCTTCTGCAGCAAATCACTGCATTTAACAATTCACTAACACGAAGTTGAAGCGTCAACTATATTCATGTCGTGCTACAGCATCTGAGCACTCAACCACCCAAATCGTAGAACAGCCTTCGATAATTGTAACGCCGCCCAAGCAAAAGCTACCAATACTTGAGATACCGAAATTTAATGGTAATTATAAAAATTGGCCTTATTTTTTTTCTATGTTTAATACAGTGGTACATCGTGATGTTGATTTGACTCGTGTCGAAAAATTCCAACATTTGCGTTCAAGTCTTCGCGACTTTGCTTTGGAAACCATACGTTCATTAGAAATTTCAGAGCAAAACTACGAAAAGGCAATTGAGTTATTAAAGGCTCGCTTTGATAACAAGCGATTGAATTTTCAAGCGCATATTAGTGACATAGTTCAATTCAAGGCAATGGACGGTGAATCAGTGACTAAGCTTCGTGAATTAAGTGATGGTATCAACGCTCATTTACGTGCATTGAATACAATTGGTACAAAGGAGCAGATCGCGGATGGTATGTTGATTCAACTCGTATTCCAAAAAATGGACGTTGCGTCGAGGAAGAAATGGGAAGAAGAAACTCCGGTAAATGAACTGCCATCATGGGATTCGATGGCCAAATTCCTGGAAAAACGCTGTCAGCGCTTGGAAAACGTCGAAAGTTTTCTTGGGCTTTCACCCTTTTTGCGATACAAGGAAGTGAAAAAATTACAACTTTGCTTAAATTGTCTTAGGACTGGTCATTCGGTAAAAAATTGTAGATCTGGCTGCTGCAAATATTGTTAATCGAAACATAACACGTTGCTTCATCAAGGTAGTATCGCTGCTAACAACGCATTGGTACCCACTTCACACTCGATGCCCAACTATGGACTTACCGCTAACAATTTACATACATCACATTCGGCATCAAATTCTCAGACATTGTCCTCAGGTTCTGCATTGGTGAGTTCTGAGTCTAATACAATTAATATTAATCAAGAATTCGTTATATTCGCTACCGCAGTCATATACGTAAAAAATCGTACTGGGTCTCTGGTTCCTTGCAGGGCGTTGCTTGACTCTGCATCCCAGCTAAATTTTGTCACAAATCGACGTCGTCACACATACCATCACCGACGTGCAGCCAAGCCGTTCTTTAAAATCCCTGGCCTGGAACATACCACCCAACATTCATTTAGCGGATCCTTTGTTTTTCGAACCCCAGCGCATTGATATGCTGATTGGTGCTGGGTTATTTTTCGATCTCCTATGTATTGGACAAATACCTACCAGTTCTGCAAAAAACTAAATTAGGATGGGTTGTGTCTGGAGGCAGTACAACACGGTCATCGAAGCATGCATGTTTGTCAGCACTAAAGGCTTCAGGTGAGATAGAAACAGGTAGGGAATTAAATGATGTCGTAAAATCTTTCTGGGAAACGGAAGATCGTAGTAATATAGCACCCACAACTACTACTGAAGAAGACAGCTGCGAGGACCATTTTGTCAAAAACTATCATCGTTTGGAATCTGGCACTTACTCGGTACGACTACCTCAAAAGATGCCAGTAGAAGAATTAGGAGATTCATATCATCAGGCGGTAAATCGGTTGAAATCCCTTGAGCGTAAATTGCAGCGTAATACTGAACTAAAGCAACATTACTCTTCCTTCATACATGAATATATGGATCTTGGCCGCATGTCAGCAGTCAATGTTATACCAGACCAGGTACGTGTACACTTTTTGCCACATCACTGTGTTCACAAAGACGATAGCACAACAACAAAATTGCGAGTTGTGTTCGATGGCTCTGCGCCAACAACAAATGGGCGCTCGCTTAATTAAATTTTAATGGCAGGTCCTACAATACAGCCTTCGTTATTTAAGATACTTTTACAATTTCGTTCCTTTAAAATTGGTTTGACAGCGGATATATGTAAAATGTATCGCTGTATTAGAATGTCTGAACCGGATAATTATCTACAGTGCATAGTATGGAGGGATAACCCTACTGAAGATATTCGTATATATAAACTGGACACTGTCACTTATGGCACTAAGCCAGCTTCTTTTTTAGCAATACGTGCAATGCAACAACTTTGCATTGATGAAGGCCCGGCCTACCCAATTGGAGCCAAAATCATTAGTAATTGTTTTTATGTTGATGACATGATTTCAGGTGCGAATTCATTGGACGAAGCTCGTGACATTTTACATCAAACAAGGGAGCTGCTATCTCTAGGAAATTTTAAATTGAGAAAATGGTGTTCAAATGATAAGCGCTTATTGGCAGATATAGCTGAGTCAGAAAGGCAAACCTTCTTAACATTTCACCTTCTTAACATTAAACGCTTGGTTTAATTTGGGAGCCTAAATTAGATATGTTTATTTTTTTTTTTTCTTTCTTACCTTTTACAGCACCAACAAGGGTAACCAAACGCACGATTCTCACTATTATCAAAAGATAACGCAAACGTCAAGCTGTGTAATTGTGTTTTTATTTTGCTGTGTGCTTTTATCTAAAAATTTAATCATATTTGTTATATTTCTGGAAATTTTGAAGTTAAGATTAAAGTTAAAGAGTTAAATACTTAATGTGCTTCACTACTTGTTGTGAAAAGTGTTAATTTTTGATAAATTTTTGAAAATTGAATAATTATAAAATCATTTTATTGAATTTGTGTGTGCCGAGTTGTTTTTTTTGCATATTGTATTTGTTGCTTTTGAAAGGCTTACATTTTACATTGTAATTGTTGTTGTGTGCTGACTTGCTTCTCTCACTCCTTTTTCGTTACAGCTGTTTGCGTGGTTTGTTAAACGTCAAGTACAGTGTGTTTAAGACTGTTCGCTCAGTACAGTGCCTTTAGAACTGTCAGGGTTGTTTTTATAGCTTTTTTTAACTACTAAATTTTTGCATTTTATTACTTTTATAAATTTTTCATAATTATTAATAATATAATGTCGTGCACTTTTGAAAATTGCCAGATTAAAAGCGAGTCGGAGCGCTTTGTAGCTTGCTGGCTGTGTGATGCACTGGCTTAACTGGTAGAACAGCTGATCTTATTAATGATGGAAAAGGTCTGCGCTGGTCTTGCTCAAAATGTAGATATACGGAAGTTGATCTTTGTAAGGTTTTTCGTCATATAAGAAACGGGTTTTCTGAGATCAGCAAAGACTTTTCTTTGCTGACCGAAAAATTCAAGAAATATGAAAGTATTTTTAAAACGTTCGAAAATCTTGACAAACCGGAAAATTCTATCAATCGTGATGGCAAGCGCAAGCCTACGGATGATCGGCCTGCTCCTTTATTAGCGCCGAACTTGCCGCAAGCCGTCGAATTGATAGACTTGGCCTCCCCAATGCCAAGCACTTCTGTTCAGGCAACGTCCAAGAACCCTCTAAAGACATCCACTAAAAGAAATCCGGATCCTCCCGCAATTGAAGTGGAGTCTGAACCAATTGTTAGGAAGCTGGTTGTGGTCCCTCGCAAAAAATCTATTTTTCTGTCTAGGTTCCATCCTGACACTACAGAAGAAGATTTGATGTACCATATTTCGTCTAAGGTAAAAGATCGTAACTTGACGGTTAAAAAGTTTAATTTCACGTATCAAAGAAATATGTCGTCATTTAGAATTGATGTCGCTGGAAAAGATTTCGACGCTCTTTTGGATAGTTCTTTTTGGCCCTCCGGCGCTCTTGTGCGGGAGTTTGAGTACAGACCAAATAGAAATGTTCAAAATGTAGCAACAATCTCTCGTGATAACGTTGAGCCAAAAAACTGAGTACTAAGACCATGACTATCTTTTATCAAAATGTCAGAGGTTTAAATAGCCAAAAAACTGAGTACTAAGACCATGACTATCTTTTATCAAAATGTCAGAGGTTTAAATACCAAACTAACCGATCTTTATTTGAAATCTTTCTGTTGTAACTATAACGTAATTGCTTTTACCGAAACTTGGCTAAAACCTCATGTTTTCAACTCTGAATTTTTTTGTAACGAGTATCAAGTTTATAGAAATGATCGCTTGAACAGGTTCGGGGTGGAGTTTTACTTGCAGTTCATTCCTCAATACCTTCAGAGGAGGTTGATTTACCTAACATTGATTCCATTGAGTTCAAATGCATCCGCATTCAGCTAGCAAATGTCTCCATGTACTTATTTGTTTGTTATATCCCTCCAGCATCAGATCTTGCTTTGTACTTACAACTTATCTCTTTGCTCAAAACGGTTCACTTTTTGACTAAAGATTCTGACTCGATGATTGTTTTGGGTGATTTTAACCTACCTCATATATCGTGGAAAATAGTCGATGGAAATATTATTCCAAATCCATCCAGACCGGGCTACAATGACTTTTTAGGTGGAATTTCCGATCTCTGTCTTAATCAAATAAACGTTACAGCAAACAAGTTTGGCAAAGTCTTACATTTAGTTTTTGTCGATGATAAAAATAAATTTTCTGTAAGTCGCTGCGATCCGCTGGTTTCACCAGAAGACGTCTACCACCCTTCTATGGAAATATTTCATGAGACCTTAAGTAATGCCCAATGTACACAAGGCTGCTCAAGTAGTAACTTTGATTTTAACTTCTCAAAAGCCAACTATAAGAAATTAAATAAAGAACTGTCTAAAGTAACTTGGCCTGAGCTGTGTGGCGATATCGATTCATTACATTTTAATCAAACTATTTACAACTTATTTGAGAAGATTGTTCCTAAACGTAAAATAACATATGATCATCCAACGCAAGCTTGGTTTACTAAAGAGCTTATGATGCTGAAAAATAGAAAAACGCGTTCTTTCAAATTATTTAAGAAATCGGGATTAAACAAACACTACTTGTTGTATTCTGGTCTACGTAAGAGGTTCATCGACTTAAATAAAAAGTGCTATAAAGCCTATATCTCTAAAACAAAAAGAGACATTATTCGCAATCCGAAGTCATTTTATGATTGCGTAAATTCTAAACGAAAAGTAGTGGGATTTCCCTCAGCCATGAAATATAAAGACATTTTATCTAGCGATAATCAAGATATCGCGAATTTCTTTGCGCAATTTTTCACTTCTAACTATTCTGCCGTCACCAATTCTGACTTTCTAAATTATCCCTATGAGCTACATGGGAACAATTTAATTAATTGTCCAACTATATGCGCCAATGATGTTCTTGTTTGTCTGAAAACCTTGAAAGAATCTTTTAAATGTGGTCCTGATAGGATTCCTACATGCTTCTTGAAGAAGTGCGCTAACAATATTTACAAACCCCTTACCAATTTGTTCAATCTGTCACTAAAGTGTGGTGTTTTTCCAACAGCATGGAAAGAGTCGTTTCTTCTACCGCTTCATAAAAGCGGAAGCAAGGCTTCTATTGAGGACTATCGTGGCATAGCAAAGCTGTCTGCCATCAAATATTTTTACAACACCTTTGGAAGGAAGATTTACATTGGGATGAAAGCCCACCTCAATCTATTCAGACAGCATGGCTAGGCATCTGTAGTCAATATGAACTAGTTTCTCGATTCGCCTTTGACAGATGCGTATCTATGACCGATGCGGAAATTCAAATCCACGGCAGCATATGGTGCGTGCATATATATACGAGCAGAAGCAAAGGGCGTCGTTCACACAAACTTGCTTTGTTCAAGGTCCCGTGTAGCTCCAATAAAAACACTCCCCGTGCCAAAGCTTGAGTTGTCTGCCGCATTGCTGTTAGCAGAGCTAATTGACAAGGTGATTCATTTAGGCGTCTACCCGGGTAAGGTATTTTGCTGGTCAGATTCGACCATCGTTTTATCATGGCTGCGTAACGAACCAGCCAATTTTAATGTATTTGTAGCTAATCGACTTAACAGCATCGCAGAATTTGACATGGAGATATGTGCCATCTGAAACAAACCCAGCTGACATTTTATCAAGGGGAGCGAGCCCACAGGAATTATTGAATATGCCAATGTGGAAATATGGACCTTCCTTTCTTGCGAATGACCAATGCAAATGGCCCGCATCTCCTGCTTTGCCGAAGGAAATACCAGAGAAGCGAAAGGGTGCGTTTGTCCATGTAGCCATACAAGATCTATCGGTAAGGTGTAAATACATCAATTCGTTTTCGAAGTTGCGCGATGTATATGCTTACGTATCTCGTTTTTTGCAACGTCCCGTCATGAAATGTACTGGACCACTAACCTCTACCGAAATTCAGCGTGGAACTCATCTTTTAATTCGCATGATTCAAAGGACACACCTGAATGGTGATTACAAGCGTTTAGAAGCTAAACAACCAGTAATGAATTCATCAAATATTCGATCTTTAAACCCCTTCATCGACGGAAATGGTCTGCTTCGAGTTGGTGGTAGGATTCAAAACTCGTCGTTGGACTACTCCGCAAGGCATCCAACAATTTTAACCCGCAAACATCCCGTAACTGATTCAATTATCACTTTCTTTCATCAACAGCTGCTCCATGCCGGTCCACAATCTTTGTTAGCCTCTATTCGCCTGCAGTACTGGCCTATTGGTGGGCGCAAGACAATTACTCGGGTGATTAATAAATGCGTTCGCTGTTTTCACGCTAAGCCCAAGCTAATGGAACATTTAATGGGAAGCTTGCCATCGAAACGAATACAATCCAATCGAGCATTCGTAACTACTGGAATTGATTTTTGTGGACCTTTTTCGTACAAGTCCGAGGTCAGAACTCGACCTACTATCAAATGCTATATATGCCTTTTTATATGTTTTTCAACAAAGGCCGTTCATTTAGAGCTGGTTAAGGACTTATCAACTCCTTCCTTTTTAGCCGCACTAAAACGCTTCTTATGTACGCGTGGAAGGCCTCAAATCATATGGTCTGATAATGCGACTAATTTCATTGGAGCGAAACGCGAGCTGAGTGAACTAAGGGAGCTTTTCTTAAGTCAACCTCATTTATTTAAAACTTAACATAACAAAAAACTCGATAAAGCAACAGTGCTTACATGATGGCATTGAATGGAAACTTATACCCCCCCTCTTCCCTCATTTCGGCGGCCTCTGGGAGGCTGCAATCAAACTAACCAAATATCATTTTTATCGTGTTGCAGGTCTTTCAACTCTAAACTTTGAAGAACTGCGCACACTGGTTTGTCAAATTTCAGCAATGGTAAACTCACGACCACTTTGTCCTATTTCGGAGAATGTCGACGACTTGGAAGTACTTACTCCTGCTCATTTCTTAATTGGTGCATCATTTGCAGCTATTGTGGAGCCAGACTTAACACAAATAGCAATAAACCGACTCAACAGATGGCAACGGGTGTGCTCCATGCAGCAGCACTTTTGGAACAAATGGCAGTCTGAGTACTTAACTCTCCTGCAGCAGCGTACAAAATGGACCTCACCTGAAACTAACCTTAAAGCTGGCGACATGGTTTTAATCAAGGAAGAGAACTACCCACTTCTTAAATGGCCTCTTGCCAGAGTTCTGGAAGCAATAAAGGGAAGTGATGGCATTGTTCGTGTGGTCGTGCTAAAAACCGCACATGGTACATACAAGCGTGCAGTCGCAAAGCTACATATGTCTCTTACCCATTGATGACAACATTTTGAAAGCCTGAGCCTTTCAACGGGCGGAGGATGTTGAATCACTTCATTATAATACTACATAAACTACTATATCTACTACTATTTAATAACATTGTACCAACACTGATTGATTATGTGCTACGTTCGATCACTGATGAATTATTGAATTCCGAAAATTAAGTAAAGAATTAATCTACTCACAAACACACATATTTGGGTGTAATTGTACCGGCTTGTGTCACTTTGAGAGAAACCGTTCTGCATATACTTTGCTAACCAAAGCCAACTACCGCTAAATCAGGTGATGGTACTGCTGAGGCGCTACACAACCGAACTTATATACATATTATTACTTGCAATAGGAATATGCAGTTTTTTGTTCTCTCTATGATAAATCAACCACCGCAAATTCAATTGTACATACATACATGCTGGGTAATTTAATGGCAGAGCGAGCTTTTGCATATTAAATGGTTCAACTGTTTTGTCACTTCTATTTTCGGCCACTGTTGGAGTTGACGTCTCGCACCTGCACAAATTTCTCATAAATTAATTTTGTTATAAATAATAGTTAAATAAATATTATAATTTAAATTGGCATTTTTTCTAACATTGGATTAGAGGTTGGTGTCTAATTAATTGGAGTTTGGCGTCTAATTAATTGGAGTTTGGTGCCGCAACATTTTGGTCTTTTTATTTCACTCGGAAATATTTGGTGGCGTGCGTAGGCTGCGACAAAGTACACAGCGCAAATCTTATTTATTTAATTTGGACTGGTGTGTGCAAAGGCTGCACCAACAAGCAAAATCCACAATACTCATAATTTTGAACTGGCTGCTAAAAAGACTTAGCTGCCACGAAACATACTGTTTAAGACTTTTCTTGAAACTGCTCAACCTACATACTATTGTAAAGTATCGAAATAAATATATCGACATCACTATTGTGTGATTTGGATTTTTAGCAACCTGCAATTTATTATCTGGTTATAGGTTTTTCATCATCATTGTTTTCTGCTAAGTTTATATCAATAAATAAAGATTGTTTAATCACAAATTTAGTGAATATACACGTTTTTGTTTCTGCGTGTGTGGGATTTGGACAGAATCTCATACATTTTTGGTGCCGAAACCCGGGAATTACTTAACCCAACAACAACACAACTCTTCAGGTGGCGTGATCACATTTTTTTGGATAGAGGTGGAATTGGCAACAGCAACCATTGTAGTTGAGCAGTTATATGATCGTATGATATTTTCTTTTGACACATATAATCAATAAATTGCAATTAACCATTTTTTTTTTGAATTTGGATGAAATGGGTTCATTAAATAAGCGTACGTCTGCGGTTACAGCAATTAATCGCATAGCCAATGGTATACTGCCCGAAGACTATACGGGCGATGTATTTGAAATTGCGCAAGATGAAACAGCATTGCAATCTCACTTCGAAAGGTTTATTCTTGCCCATGATGAACTAATTGCTACTGCAAAAGAAGAGGAGATCGATGCCCATTTAGCTTTATGGGATCAAATTGAAAATATTTATAACAAAGCGATGGCTAAGGCTCATCGCATGCAGGCAAGCATAAATACTTCTCACCACGTGCCGGCTGCTGGCAGCCATGTATCAGCTGGTTCTAAAATGAATATAAAGTTAGAGCGGTTATCAGTACCAAAATTTGATGGCACCCTGCGCAATTGACTCGCGTAGAAATATTAGCTTGGCAAATTACGAGAAGCAGTACAAGGGGATGCTGTGGCATTGGTTGGCGGCATGTACAGTGGCGGGTATGAAGATGTATGGCAGGCAGTCAAGGACCGGTATAATAGTCCGAGACAATTGGCAGATATTCACGTCGCACAGTTCATTGGATTGGAACCAATGCCAACAGAATCTACATCAGCATTGTTATCTGTGGTGGATACTGTTCGTGAATCGCTCCGGCCACTCACGGTCATGAAGGTTCCAGTAGATCAGTGGGATGCCTTGGCGGTTCCCATAGTAGTTTCGAAGCTGCCGAGTCGCACTCAGCATAACACCTACTTCTGTGGCTCCAATTGCTGGCAGCATTTACGTCATTTGGCTTTGGCTGATCCGCAATTTGGCTCTACTAACCGCGTTGATGCATTATTGGGCTCCGACATATGGGGCCAACTACTGGTTGATGGCATTTGTCGTGGTGGCTTAAACGATCCCGTAGAGCAACAAACACAATTAGATTGGGTCGTTATTGGACCAGCGGATGGTGCAACCACTTGCAGTACCCCTATCCAAGCTATGTCTCTTCGCACCACTGCGGAAGATACGGGTCTCGACACACTACTGCGTTCATTATTTGAAACTGATGTGGAGAACGAAAGTAATGACGACCAATTGGCTTGCGAGGATCGATGTGAAGAAATATTCAATAACACCTGTCGGCGCTCCCCTCTTGGCCGATATACTGTACAAATACCCTTTCGGCATGGCGCACCAACACTTGGCAATTCACATAGGCTGGCCAGGCGACAATTTCATCAACTCGAACGGAAGCTGTTCGCAAATCCGGAATTGAAGTTAAAATACGTGGCATTCATGCGTGAATATGAAGAGCTGGGTCACATTTACCCAATTACAGATCTATTAGCTGATCCGTCACAGGCTTATTACATTCCACATAATGCGGTGTTGTCAAAATTTAGAGTTGTGTTTAACGCTTCCGCCAAAACTTCAAATGGTGTGTCGCTAAATGATACGCAACTCACTGGCCCTCCCATACAAGACTCCGTCGCCGACTTAGTTCATCGGTTTTGGTTATATCGTATCGCAATAACCGCTGATGTGGAAAAGATGTTCCGTCAAGTCCGTATTGACGAGCGACATCGACAATGGCAACAGATTCTTTGGCGTGAGACGCCAGCACATCCTCTTCGAACGTACCAACTGAGTACCGTGGCATATGGTACACGGAGTGGCCCATACTTAGCAGTTCGCGCTATGCAGCAATGTGGAAGAGACAACAGCACTAAAATTTTGCCTGCTGAAAGAGCCCCAGCAGCTCTTGATAGCATTATCCATAGTTTCTATAGGCTGGTTTTTTTACAGGTTTGTTTTTCGAATAGAGATAAATCTGGCAACTCTAATGTCATTTATGTTCAGTTTGGTTTGCCATTTCATCATGAACAGGTTGACAAAAGAACAACGCTTCCAAATCGTGCAAATTTATTTCGAAAATAATGGTTACAATTTTTTTTTCAAATGGCAAAATTTTGTTCAGTGATGAGGCTCATTTTTGGTTGAATGGCTACGTCAACAAGCAAAATTGCCGCATTTGGAGTGAAGAGAATCCACACGAGACCCTTGAAACGCCATTACATCCACAAAAACTGACTGTTTGGTGTGCTCTATGGGCTGGTGGAGTCATTGGGCCATACTTCTTCCGCAATAATGCTGGAGAGGCAGCTACCGTTAATGGAGACCGGTATAGAGCCATGATAACCGACTATTTTGTTCCCGAATTGGATGCCATGAATGTGGATGAGTTGTGGTTCCAACAAGACGGCGCTACATGCCACACAGCGCACTTCACAATCGATTTATTGAAGGAAACATTCGATGAGCGCATAATTTCGCGGAATGGACCTGTCAATTGGCCACCAAGGTCGTGTGATTTGACACCATTGGATTATTTTCTTTGGGGATATGTGAAGTCGCTCGTCTACACCAACAAACCAGAAACGTTAGGGGAATTGGAAGCCAACATTCGTGGCGTTATTGCCGACATACGGCCCCATATGCTCGAAAAAGTGGTTGAAAATTGGACCTGTAGAATTGGCTTTATTCGAGCCAGCCGCGGCGGCCACATGCCCGAAATCATATTTAAACATTAATGGCATAAAATTATCCTTCCAATAAAGCCAAATTGATGGACCTTAAAACGATTTTCTTGTGTTTTATTTCAATTCGAAGTTCTATACCCCTAAAAAAAACACCCTATATATATATGATTACCTTATCAGCGTCACCACCTCGCAAGAAGCAATACAATTGGCTACTGATGTTACCACGGTTTTAGCGGAGGGCAATTTTCACTTACGTAAATGGAAAACAAATTGTACCGAAGTTTTGAATAAACTCGTTGGCAACTTAGATGCAATTCAACTGGACTTTCAATTGGCAGATTCTTGGTCTACAGTGGAATCCCTCAGCGGATGAGTTGTTTTATCATGTGGACTTAAGCGACGCCACAACAATAACAAACCGGCAGGCGGTAAGTGAGGCCGCAAAATTATACGATCCAACGGGAATGTTGTCTCCCGTACTCATTGTCGCAAAACTCTTCGTACAAAAATTATGACAGGCGAAGTTGGAGTGGGACTCACCGCTTCCAATGGAACTTCTACATGAATGGCTCAACTTCAGGAATCATTTGAAGCACCTTGAAAATTTAAAATACCCCGATGGCTTGGCATGCAGCAAGATCGTTAACCGTGTAACTATCCCAAGATTAGAACTCTGCGCTGCACACTTACTGGCCACCTTACTTAGTGATATCAAGGCAAGCTTGCGGTTGTCGCACATACCCTATACGTTATGGTCAGATTCGAATATTTTTTTACATTGGCTGCGGAAAAATCCATCACAATTGCGTCAATATGTGCAAATCGGGTTGGTATTATGCAGCAAAAAACAAGAAATGAAAATTGGCATCACATACCTTCGAAATTGAATCCAGCTACTGTGGCCAGCCGAGGCATTACTGCTTCAGCACTAGTGAATAACACTGGTTTACAGCCAAAATGCACCAGAGACGCCATAGTGAAATTCCTATGTAAAATCACCTCCTAATTCCGAAAATCAAGGTTATTTTTACTTGAATGGTACCGTTTTTGAGATATTTACGATTTACCGTTATTTCAAAAAACAAAAAAGATGGATCCACTTAATCGTGTATATCTCAAGAACAAATAGAGCTATTCGAAAACGGTTTGAAAAATTTGAAAGCTTATAAAATTTACTATAATCAGTACATACAACACTTTTTGCTAGGTCCTGCAGATTCAAACATAGTGAAGAATCATTACGGATTTTTAAAATTTTTTTTGTAAAAATATAAAAAAATTTGTACTTTGCGAGGAAGCATCTCGAAAACTTTTTGTTTTTTTGCAGATATTTTTTCCCCCCTCTAAGCTCTGTTTTATTACAAAAAATACCAATCTATCAGTGAACAAACTCGATGAACTAATACAAAAGTTATAAGCATTCAAGTAAATATATCCATTTAATACTTAAGTACCCTACAAATAATAGCATATGTACATATGGTTCTGTCTTAACTCTATGATCTTATTTTATAATTGAAAAAGTTTTGTGTCTTGTTTTGACGCTTATTTAGATTATGATCGGTTTCTCTTATGAGAAACCAACAGTAGTCGCCCATCATAGCGACATCCCAGAATCCTTGATACCGACTTTCAATCACTTTCATTTGCTGGTGAAACCTTTCGCCATGCTCGTCACTTTCGTCGCCAAGATTTTGCGGGAAAAAATTTAAGTGGGAGTGTAAGAAATGAATTTTTAAAGACATATTTACTCCTGAAAGAAAATAAAAAAGTAAATTAGATAAATACATAAGTGACACATTAGTATATAATTTTCTTAGGCTGGATTTATCTTTCAATTCAGAACAAATTTTTTGTTTATATTTTTCCCGTTCTTGTTTGTTCGGAACTGGACGATGAATTCAGATTTATGGCTATATATTCTCATGTAAATTTATGTAATATATTATTTATTATAATATGTTTTTTTACTTACCCATTTCCGCATAGTTTTTGATTAAGTCGTTCACTATCATCTCGTAGTTAGGACTTTTGTGTTGGCTTAAAAAAGAAGTAACGACCTTTTCAAAAGAATCCCACGCTGCTGCCTCCACTGGTGACAATAGTTCTTTGAAATGGTTATTGGTCATCATTTTCCTTATTTGCGATCCCACAAAAATGCCTTCCTTTATTTTTGCTTCTGAAATCTCTGGGAAGATTGTCTTCAAATGATGAAAAGCTTCGCCTTCTTTGTCCAAAGCCTTCACAAAGTTTTTGATAAGGCCGAGCTTGATGTGGAGCGGAGGTAGAATTATTTTTTCCTTCTTTATAAGCAGGGACCGTAACTGTTATAAGTTTAATTATAGAACTCGGCATTTGATCATTATTTTCTGATTTTTTTCAATAAAAATCAACAATAATCGTTACGCTTAAGTTTTATTTTTTTGATTAAGCGTAATGATCACTTTTTGAGTTTTATTTTTTTGAGAGGAAATAAAACTTACCCTTGAGTTTTATATTTTTGCTCGACAGTAAGCGTTATTCTTTGAGTGATATTTTATCGTTCAAGGATAAAAATTAAGTTCCGAGTTTTAAGTTTTTTCGTAGATCAAAAAACTCAAAAGGCCGCTTCACCTTTATGGCAAGTATATGTATGTGGCTAAAACTATGTTTAAATAATTGAGTACATATTTTGACGAGATTATACCAACCAATATTTATGACCAACAACTTTCGTTAAAGGCGCAGCGACCATTTGAGTTTTTTGATCCGCGAAAAAAACGTAAAACTCGGAACTTAATTTTTATCCTTGAACGATAAAATATCACTTAAAGAATAACGCTTACTGTCGAGCAAAAATATAAAACTCAAGGGTAAGTTTTATTTCATCTCAAAATAATAAAACTCAGGGAATAAGTTTTATGTTTGACTAAAAAAATTAAACTCAAAAGTAATGATTAAGTTGTAATTTATATAGGATTTACTCAAACTTTTTTCAATCATTGTAGATTTCGGTTGAGCATGAAGAGACATGCTCATTCATGTACTTGAAACTGTTCTACGATAGGAGGAAGCCTTTGAGTTTTGACATTAAAAATACAAAATTAATCGTTATTGGGGGTCCCTGTTTATAAGTGGAGAGTATTTTATGTTATCTACCCCAACTTGAAACTCGATTCGTTCTGGCCAATCCTTTATGATGTAGTGGTCTTGACGAGCTCGGCTATCCCATTTGCATAGAAAGCAACAGTAGTTTGTGTATCCACTTTGTAGACCACATAGCATTCCAACGACTTTAAGATCGGCACATATTTTCCCATCATGTTCTTCGTATTTGATTAACTTGAGCAATTTTTGCATTATCTCATATGTTTCCTTCGTATTTACTGCATGCGCGATCGGGATATATGGCTTTTGGTTGCCAATATGCAATAATACGGCCTTTAAACTTAATTTATTGCCGTCTATGAACAATCGCCACTCTTTTGAATCATATGGTTCACCAAATTGTTTGAATAGACCAGCAATGTCTTTGCAGTAACAAACACTGTCCTCCTTCATATAGTACTTGGAAAATTCTTCGTGACGAGTTCTATAATATGTTACCTTAACATCGGATGAAACAAATTTACACCCCTATCATGCATTTCGACTTGGATCGAAATTTTCTCCGCTTGGCAACTTTGGTATCATGCGTTCCGTTTCCGTTCAGTTCAACTTCGAAACTTACAATTCTGCCTATCATTGACATCGAGCGTAGCTCCGTTTTTCTCAGTTGCAAATTTTGTTGACGGAGAGCTGCTTGTTTTTTTTTTGCAAGCAATATTAGATTAATTTCCGCGATTTTTTGTTAAAACTCTTAAAATATAAGTAAAACTCGTATATAAAAGTTGTAAAACGCTCGCTATATTTTGTTTTTGTGCTCTAATGAGGTTTTTTGATATGTTTGCAGGGTAATTGTTTGAGACCGGTGCCGAGTGCTAATATTTGTCCAAATTGTGGGAAGGGGTATCAAAAAATTGGACTAACATTCAAAACACCAATCTAACAATTTTAGTAATCGGCAATACTGCGACTGTTACTCAAAAATAACAATTCAGTATCAAAATGTTCGGGGCTTACGTTCTAAACTAAATACTTTTTTTATTAATAGTTTTGCTTTTACAGCACATGTTATTGCGTTCACGGAGACATGGCTGAAACCTGACAATTTTAATGCTGAGCTTTTCTCAAATGATTATGTCGTTTTTCGGTGTGATCGTCCGTCCAGAGCACGCGGAGTCCTCATTGCTGTTGCCTCAAGCATTTCCGCTGAGTTGCTCGTGTATGACAATACATATGATATAGAGTTCATATCCGTTAAACTCTCCTTGGGCAATTTCTGTTTATTCATTTCTTGTTCGTATATACCACCTCGTTCTGACATACGTTTTTATGATCATCACTTTTTAGCTATACGTAATCTGCACACGCGGTTACGTGACAATGATCGCCTAGTTGTTCTTGGTGATTTTAATTTACCTCATGTCAGTTGGATAAATTGTAGCGATTCTAACTGTTTGATTCCTATCGGTCAGTATGATTTTATTAGCTCTCTTCTAGGTATGCCTCTATTTCAATTCAATGGTGTGTTGAATTCAAATAACAAGCTGTTAGACTTAGCCTGGGTTGATATCTCAACTGGTATCAGCCTCTATCGAATTCCGCCGTTATCTTTACCTGAAGATCCTTTGCACCCTACACTTGAGATTGCAATGGAAGTTGTACAACCCTTGATACATTATAATAAATCGAACTCTCGAACTCGTTCCAGATGTTTTCACAAGGCGAACTTTGATATGCTCAACCAGTTGATTGCTTCCCATGATTGGACGGATCTTTATGCATGTACTGATGTTGAGTCGGCTACATCAATCTTCTATAGCTACCTCGACAGTTTTGTTGACCAATGCGTTCCTATTTACTATGATAAAGTTAATACTAGTAAACCTCCTTGGTATTCTCGACAACTTATTAACCTTAATAATATCAAATCCAGGATTTATAAGCGTTTTAAAAGATCTGGGTCTTCCGAAGATTTTTCTAAGTATGTACCTTGTTGCTCGGTCAAACTTTCAGCGTGTAAGCCAATATTGCTATAATTCTTACTTGTCAAGATGCAAAGTTGATTTTTTTAATAACCCAAAAAAATTTTACGGCTTTGTTAATTCCAAAAGAAAATCTTCAGGATTTCCATCTCGTTTGTCGTTTGGAGATAGGAATGCTATGCTCGATCAAGATTGTGCTGAATTATTCGCAGACTTTTTTATGTCAACCTATTCGCCTAAATGTGCCCAAGCTGGCAATTATCCGTATTGCTTGCAAAGCTCTAACTGTATTCTCGAACCAATAATCGATGGTTCTACCGTTTTACTGAGTCTCTTATCATTAAAACCTTCATTTTCGCCTGGGCCTGACGGTATTCCCAGTTGCGTTCTAAGGTTTTGTGCTGCTAATTTATCTGAACCGATCTTAAAATTATTCTCTCTCTCGCTGAAATCGGCGTCATTTCCGTCTATTTGGAAACAATCGTTCATTATTCCTCTGCACAAAAAAGGTAGTAGATCTAATATCGAAAACTATAGAGGAATAGCGAAGCTCTCAGCCATTCCTAAATTGTTTGAACAGTTAATTACTTGTCAACTTCAGCACACGTGTCGCTCCATACTGTCAACTTACCAGCATGGCTTTATTCGTCGCAGATCAACCACTACCAATCTACTTGAATTTACTTCGTTAGTTCGTGACGGTTTTGTGGCCAAAAAACAAACTGATGTGATTTATACCGATTTCAGTAAAGCTTTTGACTCAGTAAATCATGAGCTACTGATTCATAAACTTGATTTGCTGGGGTTTCCGAAGAATTTGGTCTTATGGATCACAAGCTACCTCGCTAATAGGACTCAGAATGCTCTGTTCAAAAATTGTATCTCAAAGGCAATCAAAGTCACTTCTGGTGTACCACAGGGTAGTCATTTGGGTCCATTGCTCTTCACCCTCTTTATTAATGACTTACCCCAAATTCTGTTATACTCAAGAGCTATAATGTATGCTGATGACGTCAAACTTTGTTATACGTTTTTGCCTTCGGACGTATCTAGTATTAACCCTCTTCAGGTGGATTTGAACTCACTTCAAATTTGGTGTGCAGCAAATTCACTTAATCTTAACTCCCCTAAATGTAAACTTATGACTTTTCACCGCGTAAAGCCAGTTTTGTTATCTTATGTACTTCATGATACTCCTATTAAGCGCGTATCTGTTTTTAGTGATTTAGGCGTCTTATTTGACCCGAAACTGAGCTTCACTTCACACATTTCCTCTACTATAAATAAGTCAATGGGTACACTCGGTTTCGTTAAACGCTGGGCTAAAGAGTTTAATGATCCTTACCTAACCAAGGCCCTTTACACAACCTTGGTCCGTCCAATACTCGAGTATTGCTCGTGTGTTTGGAGTCCAGTACTTAGTAGCCATATAATGCGAATTGAGTCAGTGCAGAAACAATTTTTGATTTTTGCTCTACGGTCTCTTAACTGGGATTCAAATCGGCATCTTCCATCTTATAGTAGCAGGCTTCTTCTTATTGATTTGCCAACTCTTGAAAATCGGAGAATATTACTTGGCGTAATGTTCCTGCATAAGCTGGTTCTCGGTGAGATAGACTCTTCTTACCTTTTGAGCCGTTTAAAATTTGTGGTTCCTGCTAGGGCGTCCAGACACTACGTGCCTTTTCATTTACCCCTTTGTCGGTCAAACTTCATTAAAAACGACCCTTTGTGTATTTGGTGTTCACACTACAATGACTTGTACAAATGTATTAGTATCGAATGTTCAATTGCTGCCCTAAATACTGCGATACTTTCATGTCTTGCCTGATATTTTATATTTTTTCTCTTTCAATGTTTAATGATTGTATATGTATATATAAAGTTTTTATTTTGTTTTCTAGCTAGTACCTACATATTTTTAAGGTGTATTCTTTATACTCTTTGTTAGTCGACCGTATTTTTTGTGCCGACTTTAAACGAAAATAAATAAAAATAAATAAAATAAAAAATTCAGAAGCACTAATTTGTGTATTTTTGCTTTGTTATGTTCCAATTCCACACATTTCAAGGCAAACAGCTGATTTCAAAAGATTTATAGCTCTTCCTCTTCTTCTTTCAATCCAATTTAAACGCATAATACCAATTTTCGATTTCGGCGGAGCGTAGAACGGGAACGTAATTGAAATCCATGATAGGTGTGTTAAATTGTTGCATTCGAGAGGCGTGTAGTTCGGCCTTTCCTTTGACAATTCCAAATCCCTTATCCAATCATTGAGTTGTGCTTGTGACAAAGAATTTCTTTCGTTTTCCGTTTGAAATTCAGTACAACATGATGCCGCGTAATCAGATATTACTGTTGACAATGAAACTGGAGCCGGAACTAAAGTTAAATCTGATTCTGGCAATGTCGCTTCTGTTGAAATTAGTTCTGGTAATAACACTGTAGATACGCTCGCATAGGTTACTTTTCTGGACTTTCCAACCCCAAGTACTTTTGTAGTACAAATATAGCAGTCCGTTGAATGGCATTGGTGTAATAAATTTCACACGTCGCCTAAATAGATAGTTTCAGAAATTAGTCAGCTATGCATTAAAAGGGAACAAATTCCTAATTTTTACAACGTACCTTTTTGTTCCGGTTTCCGAAGAAATCAATTCGACTCGGCATGTGGTGCACACAGTGTTCGGTGTCCATGGTTTTTCATTGTTTTTAGGCTCAATTCCAAAACACTTATGGTATGTAACTTTCAAAGGATTTGAAAACACACGTCTCATACTTTTAACAATAAATTGACCGCAGATGAAACAGAACATATCTGGATCATTTGTACACTCAAACTCTCGCGCCCTTTTATAAATTTTTATTTTTAAGTAAATGACGGGTTATAAACTGCAATTATAAACTGAACAGTATCCGGCGAGCCTTGCAGATATTATGAAGGAACAAGGCGCATGTACTCTTATTTATACTTAGATCCAGTAAAAATTCAAGCCTACCAAAACAAAAAGGTTCCCTAGTTCTACAAAGAAAACACTACTTTCCTCAAAAATATGCTCTTGTTTAAAATGTACCTAGGTTTGAGAAAACGACACTAACAGCTTTTTGTATCTAATAACTTTTCGAAAATCTACCTGCTAACTAACTGATATACGAATACTAACACATATGTACCAGTAGGGTACTTAAGCATTAAATGGATATATTTACTTTAATGCTTATAACTTTTGTATTAGTTCATCGATTTTGTTCACTGATAGCTTGTTTTTTTTGTAATAAAACAGAGCTTAGAGGGGGGAAAAATATCTGCAAAAAAACAAAAAGTTTTCGAGATGCTTCCTCGCAAAATACAAATTTTTTTATATTTTTACAAAAAAATTTGTAAAAATCCGTAATGATTGTTCACTATGTTTGAATCTGCAGGACCTAGCAAAAAGTGTTGTTTTTCAAACCGTTTTCGAATAGCTCAATTTGTTCTTGAGATATACACGATTAAGTGGAGCCATCTTTTTTGTTTTTTGAAATAACGGTAAATCGTAAATATCTCAAAAACGGTACCATTCAAGTAAAAATAACTTTGGTGATTTTACATAGGAATTTCACTATGGCGTCTCTGGTGCAGAAAAAAAGTTGGAATTTGTGATCCAGTGTTGCCTTAACTCGCGGCCTCTTGTCACATTACATGACACTCTAGAAGACAAGATGGCACTTTCACCAGCCGACTTTTTTATAGGCAGATCCATTGTGGCAGTGCCCGAGAAACCAATTGGCGAAGTACCTGCTAATCGCTTGTCCTATTGGCGACAGCTGCGGCAAATGCAGCAACACTTTTGGAAGCAATGGCATAATGAGTATCTTTCCACTTTGCAACCACGTTCAAAATGGCATGAAGGTAATAACAACGTGCAAGAAGGTATATCGTCATCATTCGTCATGAAAATTTACCAGCTACACACTGGCGGCTGGGTCGAGTCACCAGGTTACATCCGGGCAAGGATGGTTTGGTGAGGGTGGTTACCATCAAACATGCAAATGGAGAATGTATTTGACCAATTCAAAAAGTTTACAAACTATTGGATCAATCTGAACGTACCCGTTCAGCCGGGCACGATGTTTAAGACTTTTCTTGAAACTGGTCACCCTATATACTTTTGTAAAGTATCGAAATAAATATATCGATATCACTATTGTGTGCTTTGGATTTTTAGCAACCTGCAATTTATTATCTGCTTATTAGGAATGGCCAAAGTTGAAAAAAACCGGTTTGTGATTAATCGCTGTTTTTTTATTCCGGTTTTAAACCGCTTTTAAAACCGGAAACGGAAAAACCGGCACAATTTTAAACTTCGAAAAGAAACTATAGAAATACAACAATGTAGTTACTTACTATAGGGTTCTTCTCTCTACATTTTTAAAAGAACTCAAGAAGTTTTAATGCAACAAATATTTATTTTTCAGTTCAAGTTAATACAGTTAAATCAAATTTGTAAAAGTGAACAATTCTGAAAAAAGCAATACTTTTTTGTACTAATACATATAAATGTGGGTGCTTGAATTCAAAAAAGGCTCAGTACACCTGTTTTCAAAAACTTGTCTGGAGTTGATGGCTGCCTATCAACAGTTCTCCCTTCTTCATTCGAATTAGAATCATAGCAACACTACACATCATCGGAGCTCTTGTTGGTGTTACAAGGTAAATAATTTCTATCCCAACCGGCATGATTGCCCTGGAGGTATCCTTTTAAGATGGACGTTTCCAGTTTTACTACCGCCCCACACAGCTTGCATAGAACTTCTTTATTCCCTTTTTCATCACAATATTGGCAAAGTGGGCTTTTTTTAGATGCGGGGCCATCACTTATTGCGAAAATGGAATAGAAGTCTATAGTTCGGTTTTCGGTTTTTTTTTTTAAAAATATCGATTAAAGACAGTTGCGATTAAAGGATCGAAAAAACCAAAACCGCGATTAGAAAAAACCGGTTGTCTTAACCACCGATCTTTTTTGGCCATCCCTACTGTTTATAAGTTTTTCATCATCATTGTTTGCTCCTAAGTTTATATCAATAAATAAAGATTGTTTAATCACAAATTTAGTGAATATACACGTTTTTGTTTCTGCGTGCGTGGGATTTGGACAGAATCTCATACAATTACTAAAATAAATACTTTGTTTTATTCCAATACTAACCTTGGAGTTTAATTTGGAAACAACTGATGACTCCTTCTTTGAAGAGCTTTCACTTATTTCTAGCAAAAAACAGCTACAGCCCTTATATTGGCAAATAATTTCTTGGAAGTCACTTAAAGCAATTTCAGCTCCATCGCGGTCTTTCGGTGTTATTGCACACTCGCTATTAATTTGTAAGTATTCTACAACTAGAAAGAAAAACAATTTATTTCTACAAAATATTAGTAATTATTTAATTAGCTACTTACTTGATATCAGTATTTCATTTACCGAGAAATCCTCGCTTTCCGGATTGCTAATTTTAAAGAAGTGCATTAAACTTTGACAGCGAGAGCGCATTTTAATCCTTTTTTGGTTTTACTTTTAAGCTATTAGTATTATTTCCTAGAGTACATATAAAATAATTGAGAGTGAGAGAATATCTTAAAAGTTTTTGGTTTTGTTTTAAAACCAAACATGCTGAAATAATGAGAGCGAAAGCGTTAATATAACTTTTGGTTTTAAACTAAAACTAAATATACTAAAATTTTGGAATGGGATCACATGTTAGTACTTCTTCGGTTTTGTTTTTAAACCAAATTTACTTAAAACATTAAAGAGAGCACTTTCACATTATTTTGGCTTCAAATTAAAACTACACGGCATTAAGATTTTAAGAACTCGGCAAAGGATTAATTTCAATAGCGACTGGTATCTATATATTAATAGGCTAACATTTTTTCCATACAATCAATTGCCAGAGTGTATCTCATAAAAAAATGCATAACTCCAATTATTATATGTTTAGGCCCGATGCCTAAAATCTAAAAAAATGCGCCACCGTAATGTCATTTTTCATTTTATACAAAACCCCAACACCAAGCCGCCCACATGTATATACCTGTACGCATATTCATGTTTGTCAGCAAACATATACATGCATGTGGGTGTGCATGTGTCGGTTCACCTCCCCTTAAAACCGGAGGCTGAAATTTGGGGTTCAACGGTTGTCCGCGACTGGCCAACCGGCTACTTTTCCAGCGAGCGTTGACGAAACCACATCACGGCCACCCCAGGACTTTCCCCGGCAACCAATATTTAAGGTAAAACCAACTTGTAAAATTATAAATTTCCTAACAAATATACGGCCACTTTATAACGAGAATTCTCGTTTTCGTTCTTTTCATTTCTTTTAAAATACCAATTCGACCGCGGTGGAAGGTGGAATACTTATCCGAACTTCAAAAACGAATGAAGTGGAAGCATCCAAAACAAAACATGCAAGTGGGAGATCTTGTTGTCATCAAAGAAGACAACTTGACTCCGAATGAATGGAGGCTCGGCCGAGTTACCCACGTACACCCCGGCGAAGATAACCGAGTGCGTGTAGTGGACCTCGTCACCGAAAAGGGTCAGATCAGAAGACCGTTGGTCAAACTGATTCTGCTCCCTATGGAAGGAATGAATGGCGAGAGGCCCGCTACCTCATCGTAACCATCCAATCCACCTCCAACCAAGACCCTTCCATCTCCCATATCCCAAACTTTCACCCTTCACTCGCTACCCTTAACGAGGACACCAGAAAGCCTAACGCAGAAGGTCGAACCATTCTACAACAGAAAACCTAATTGCACTCGCGAACGAGGCCACAGAGAACCTAACGCAGAAAGGAGAACCTTTCTGCCACTGAAAATTAATCCATCTGCCACGACAAGTTGGCAGCAAATGGACCCACCCTCGTCTACATACCCCCAAAATACTAATCAATAAACCTTAGCGACTTTAATCATACCTGAAAAATAAGAAATATGAGTATTGATTTACAAGGCTGAATAATATACAAAGCTATTCTAACTGATGTATGCACACGCCTTAACAATTCCAAACATTTAATTGCAAATATCTCTCGACCTAACGAGATTACCGAACTTCCGCCCTCGAAATATTGTCACTAAGGCCAAAACGCGTCGTTTGACACCTTTCCAGACATTTTCGGAGGTGTTTTAGCAGTTGACAGTTGTGGTATACAATTACCGAAAAGGTTCAATAATCAAGAGAAGGAACTCTTGCCATGCGAAGGGCACCCATTAAAACTCACACAGTACCGAAACAACGGAGTTAAGCCCACTGGTTATCCCATTACCGCCTGAAATTGATGGGCTGGCATAGCCACAACGCCTCCAAAGACACCGCGAAAATTTGTTTGTGCCTCATAGGTATCTAAAAATTCAGTCGGACAGACGGGCGGACATTCTGACAAAGCATGATTATGGCTAGGGGTTCCAATTTCGATCGCTTTATTGCTGAAAACACCAAACTAGTCAGACAACATACTAGTATTCAACTACAATTTTCATGTTCAAGTTGTTCTAGTTTGAAAAAGTTCAAATTCTAATTACCTTATATGCATTCGTTTAATTATCAAGTTATTAAAACAAAGTTTGCTTTTAGTTTTATTGATTTTTATAACTATCATATGCATTTGTCTGTTGCATTGACCTTTTCCAATCAAAATTTAAAATATATCTTCCAACTCTACTTTAACTTTCTTTACTAGTTCATTTCATTCTATTTTGAACTACTATGAAACTGGGATATTTCAACGATATACAAACTGGTATGTATATACTAGTAGAGGACTGGTATGTTCGGGTCGAAATCTGACAATTGAAATTAGAAATACCTAATAAAACCATTATTCTTACTCACCCATACCAAATATTGTATTGTAGAAGTGGTATTCGGCCGTTCACCGGGCTCATCACCAGCAGTCGTTGTACTCTCTGTGTGTCCCATTTCCACAATACAAAGCGATTCGGCAGGTGAAGGCAATGCTTGCATAGAACATGGTGATAGACAATCAGTTGGATCTAAGGATATAATGCGTACAGTGTTGTCAGCCAAACCAACAGCTCAAAACCATGAACGTTGTTCGCCTTCTGGAACTTGGCCCAGAGCCATACACATTATTTCGTTGGGCATCTCTGATCATTCTGTATACTCGTTTAATTCGCCAGTCGCATCCATTTCGAAGTAAACCAATTCTCTGCCCGAAAGTGTGATTACAACTTGACGTTGATTCACAGCACATTTTGTAATTGATTTCTTGCCTGGAGCTTTCCATTCATTTACACGCTTATCGGATCGTATATGACGTATGCCGTCAGGGTACACTTGTACCAAAGCATCATCACCCAGAGAAGAACAACTCAATGTAGGTGTTGTGCCTAAAAGGCCACTATCTGTAACTTCTTCCACAGTTTCGCCAATACTCAAAACAAGCGTAGCATTTACGAAAGACACAACACCATCATCAGTTCGAGGGTTACTTTAAATATATCACCCTGTTCAGTTTGCACCAAGAAGAAATACATGCTCTTGGTGCGACGTGTCGCCGAGCAAATAAAAATCATACCACGATCAGGATCATCTAAATCATTACGTCGGCGTGGTATAGGACACAGATATCATGCTGATCACCCAAATTTTTATATGTTAAATAATTTTCTGAGCAAATCAATACACCAGATGGACCATCAGTGCCACCGGGTACAGAAATTAAAAAGTTGGCGTGTTCTTCCAGTGGTTCAGAGTATTTGCGTACCACATGATTTAGACCAAGATCCAGTTCGTAAAAAGTCAATGTTTGTTGTGTGCGTTGTGCGGCATCACCCGAAGGGTCATTATCTGCATCTTCGTAGTCAATTTCCAAGCAAGCAAATAATGGGTTATCGAATCCAACATCCACGCCTACCATATGATATGTTAACGTACTTGCCAGCCTTTGTTTTTCAACTGCACCTATCATAACCGCACGACCTTTTGGATCTATAGCAAAATATATATATGATTGCCAAAGCGCGATGTACAACATCCAACATGAGTAGCATCAAGAAGCTAAAACCTGCAAAAGAAAAAAAAACCAAACATTAATATTTGCACAATCTATACGTATTGATATGTCCATACCAATGTGTCTCAAAAGCATGTGCCGGCCGCCACAGCATTTGAGACACACTTGTTCAAAGTAATTTGCGCTGCTACCGAAACGATACAGTATTTCGGGCAGCGCAAAATAAAAACTTACTCTAATCCTGCCAATGCGCCGTCCAGGCGATCCATCCCATCTGCATCCAGGTGCCCAATGTGTCCATGCCGATCTGAAAATACAGGAAAAATTAGGTTAGGTATAAAATTTTCAGCAAGAAATACAAATTTACTTACCTATCCTACTGTTAGTGACCACGCGTGCCGAAAACAATTATAATAATGAATTGTCTTTGAATTTTCTTTGTTTCACACCTCTTCTTTACCTACCATTGTAAGTAAACGTAAATATGTATGTACGACATATTTTTCGGTCGCGAGCTCTGCTGACCACTCACTAGCAAAGCGTGAATAAACATATGTATGTATGTGTGGTTCAATTGAACCGTCGCTCAATGCGAGCACCATACATATATGTAAATATGTTTGCTGATGATCACGCCAGCGCGCTAGTGATGCTACGGTTTTGGCGACGGGTACCAAAAAACCCGACATGCCGAAAAATCGGGACCGCTTACTGCGGGCGAACGGGGGACGAAATCTACGTTCGTCCCACTCCTAGGCGACCGTGCCGAGGCCAAACAAAATTTTAAAAGTCCAATAAATAAAAAGTTTTTTTTCACTTCGGAGGAAATTTTTTTTGGTTGTTGAATTTTTTTTGATTTTGGGTTTGTTTTTTCGGAGGGGCAGGCCTGTTTTGCCCACAAAACAACCATAACAAGCCCGAAAACGGCGCTCCACTCACACTCTACCCGGATCGGTACCGAATGTCAGTACCGACCAAAGCGGAAATGTCGCTGTGTGCGCAGCCCTAGTGAGCACCAGAGAACTGTGCCAAAATACATATATGTACATATGTATCAAAAATAGCAAAACGCACTACAGGGTGATTCTCTACTTCCAATCAAATTTTCTTTGGATGCGTTCCAGTGGGACGGTGCCGTACGGCAACTTTTTGCAACAGTTTCTGCCAATCATTTAGTTGCCTTAGCCTGCGAGGCCTCATAAGTAAAGTAAAATCATAGACAAATTAGCCAAATTATAGCGCTCTCGCCACCCACGCTTACCAGCGCCGTTCGTATAACGGCGGAAGCATCGAACCTGGTTCGGACTCCCTGCCGTTCCGACCAGTACACGGGGTATCGGACTCACTGCCGTTCCGACCCTTTCGAACGAGTTGTCGTATAAACTCGAAAACTTAGACTGGCCATTCAGCCGTGCCAGCTAAAGCCTTTACCTGTCGAGAGCTTAGACTGGCCACTCAGCCGTGCCAGCTAAGTCCCAGCTCCGGGATTTACACCTGCGTACACTGGCCACACTGCCGCGCCAGCTACGCAACCTTAACCATTAGTATGTAAGATTAGATTAAGCCTAAAATAAAAATAACATTTTTTTTTTTTGTTTTTCCTCTTCTTCTCGTGTATGGGTCTCCATATGTACATATGTACATACGTAAATAATACAACTTACTGGCAAGAAATGTACAACTTTTTATTTTTTCAAAGTTTCTTCCACCTAGCTCTAGGTACGAAGCGGTGGTACGGCCAAAACCTCAAACTTTGGAAGGTTACTCGAGGACAGACGGTGGTGACGGCGCCATTCGGCACTCACCATCCTAGCTCTAGGCCAGTAGTTTTAAGAGGACGTGGTCGGAAATCCTGGGGGCGGATTAAGATGTTGCGTATCGCAAGGGGGCCGGCATGTTTAGGCCCGATGCCTAAATCTAAAAAAATGCGCCACCCTAATGTCACTTTTCATTTTATACAAAAACCCAACACCAAGCCGCCCACATGTATATACCTGTACGCATATTCATGTTTGTCAGCAAACATATACATGCATGTGGGTGTGCATGTGTCGGTTCACCTCCCCTTAAAACCGGAGGCTGAAATTTGGGGTTCAACGGTTGTCCGCGACTGGCCAACCGGCTACTTTTCCAGCGAGCGTTGACGAAACCACATCACGGCCACCCCAGGACTTTCCCCGGCAACCAATATTTAAGGTAAAACCAACTTGTAAAATTATAAATTTCCTAACAAATATACGGCCACTTTATAACGAGAATTCTCGTTTTCGTTCTTTTCATTTCTTTTAAAATACCAATTCGACCGCGGTGCTTTCGAGCCACGGCCGCTCCAGCTAAGCACCACAGCCGATTTGTTCATTATATATTTCGATATGTTTTCATGGGCCAGGAGCTTTGCATAGGCATATTATATTTAACAAAAAATGCTTCATTAATTTGTAATAATTCATCAAAGTTTTCACCAAAACCCAAAGCTGTTAAGTACAGTATCTGACTGTTTTGTTGTACATATAGCAGTGGCGCAGGTGGTGAGCGTGCCGGCTATGATGCGTGCGTTCGTAGGTTCAAGGATGTGTTCAGGGCAGGTTAAATTTTTTTTTTTTTTACTAAATTGAATTTGCCTTAAAATATACGAAAACTTTTTATTAAATTTTTCTTTTAAATTTATTATATTTGTAATCCAATATTTTTCTGTTTTTTGTTTATGACATCTATCTTGGAGTGAAAAACCCAAATTTTTTGAAAAAATATAAAAAATTATTCCAATTTATCAATTTATATTTTTTAAGAAATATAGCATATTTAATATGGAAAAAGTGAAAACACAGTTTGTAGCTTCTTCAATTTTATATTTACGAAATAATTAGAAATCGCGTTAATTTTCCTAAAGACATCAACTATTTTCTTCCTAAAAATTTTTATTTGTAAAAGAGTCGACATATAACCCAATATTTCAATATTTTTCTGTTTATGACATCTATTTTGGAGTGAAAAAACCAAATTTTTTAAAAAAAAAAGCTAAAAACTTATTTCAATTTATCAATATATATTTTTTAAGAAATATATCATATTTAATATACAAAAAGTAAAAACACAGTTTGTAGCTTCTTCAATTTTATATTCATGTAATAGTTTGAAATTGCGTTAATTTTCCTAAAGACATCAACTATTTTCTTCCTAAAAATTTTAATTTGTAAAATAGTCGACATATAATCGGAATCCTTACATATTTCCGAGTTGAATTTGACGAAAGAAACCAGAAAACCATCATATGTGTAAGTTGTAATATTCTCCCGCTAAACGGACTTCAAAAAATCCACAACTAAAGGAAAAATTGAGAAAACAGTCTGTATCACAAAAAAAAAAAACACAATTTGGAAACCGGCTAATATTAAGAAGTTATCTGAATCTCAAAATGAACTTTCATTCGTTTCAATCCATATGGCCAATTTTGTTCGATATGGCATCATTCTATGTGACCATTATCTATATATTAATAGGCTAACATTTTTTCCATACAATCAATTGCCAGAGTGTATCTCATAAAAAAATGCATAACTCCAATTATTATATATTTTGATATGTTTTCATGGGCCAGGAGCTTTGCATATTATATTTAACAAAAAATGCTTCATTAATTTGTAATAATTCATCAAAGTTTTCACCAAAACCCAAAGCTGTTAAGTACAGTATCTGACTGTTTTGTTGTACATATAGCAGTGGCGCAGGTGGTGAGCGTGCCGGCTATGATGCGTGCGTTCGTAGGTTCAAGGACGTGTTCAGGGCAGGTTAAATTTTTTTTTTTTTTACTAAATTGAATTTGCCTTAAAATATACGAAAACTTTTTATTATATTTTTTTTTTAAATTTATTATATTTGTAATCCAATATTTTTCTGTTTTTTGTTTATGACATCTATCTTGGAGTGAAAAACCCAAATTTGTTGAAAAAATATAAAAAATTATTCCAATTTATCAATTTATATTTTTTAAGAAATATATCATATTTAATATGGAAAAAGTGAAAACACAGTTTGTAGCTTCTTCAATTTTATATTTACGAAATAATTAGAAATCGCGTTAATTTTCCTAAAGACATCAACTATTTTCTTCCTAAAAATTTTTATTTGTAAAAGAGTCGACATATAACCCAATATTTCAATATTTTTCTGTTTATGACATCTATCTTCGAGTGAAAAAACCAATTTTTTTGAAAAAAAGCTAAACAATTATTTCAATTTATCAATATATATTTTTTAAGAAATATATCATATTTAATATACAAAAAGTAAAAACACAGTTTGTAGCTTCGTCAATTTTATATTTACGAAATAATTAGAAATCGCGTTAAATTTCCTAAAGACATCAACTATTTTCTTCCTAAAAATTTTTATTTGTAAAAGAGTCGACATATAACGCAATATTTCAATATTTTTCTGTTTATGACATCTATTTTCGAGTGAAAAAACCAAATTTTTTAAAAAAAAGCTAAAAAATTATTTCCATTTATCAATATATATTTTTTAAGAAATATATCACATTTAATATACACAAAGTAAAAACACTGTTTGTAGCTTCTTCAATTTTATACTTACGAAATAATTAGAAATCGCGTTAATTTTCCTAAAGACATCAACTATTTTCTTCCTAAAAATTTTTATTTACAAAAGAGTCGACATATAACCCAATATTTCAATATTTTTCTGTTTATGACATCTATTTTGGAGTGAAAAAACCATATTTTTTTTAAAAAAAAAGCTAAAAACTTATTTCAATTTATCAATATATATTTTTTAAGAAATATATCATATTTAATATACAAAAAGTAAAAACACAGTTTGTAGCTTCTTCAATTTTATATTCATGTAATAGTTTGAAATCGCGTTAATTTTCCTAAAGACATCAACTATTTTCTTCCTAAAAATTTTAATTTGTAAAATAGTCGACATATAATCGGAATCCTTACATATTTCCGAGTTGAATTTGACGAAAGAAACCAGAAAACCATCATATGTGTAAGTTGTAATATTCTCCCGCTAAACGGACTTCAAAAAATCCACAACTAAAGGAAAAATTGAGAAAATAGTCTGTATCACCAAAAAAAAAACACAATTTGGAAACCGGCTAATATTAAGAAGTTATCTGAATCTCAAAATGAACTTTCATTCGTTTCAATCCATATGGCCAATTTTGTTTGATATGGCATCATTCTATGTGACCATTATATATATTATAAGTCTAACTATGTTGTTGGTATATGTCAATGAAATTTAATTCTGTTTATTGAAATATTGACGGAATATGAAAGGAGTGGTGGGTCTGATGGTGGACTTTCAAACATTACTAAGTACCGGTTTTGCCATCTCCTATTAATGATTACTGGTCTTTAATGGACGGATTTTTTTTGGTTAGTTGTCAAATTATCCGTCTTTAGAGTAAACCAGCTTTTATGAAAGCGACTCTCAATAACTCAACTATAAATAATTATTTTCAGCAATAAAAATGGCATTAGGTACTGGAGAAAAATGCGAACAGAGGATTTAATAAGTTAAACTAATTTAAGGTGGTCGAATTTCGACCACGGGATATACTAGTTAAAATTAAACCTTCATTTTTTACTGTGAACGAATATACAAATGTCTCGCATTCCATCTTCCTCATATTTGCTTAAATTAAACTCCTCCGGAAATAAAAATATTTTGAAGCCATAAATTGCCTTAGCCTGGCATGATGAAATGCTCCAGGTGCCCGAAATACGAACTGGGATACCGTACCACCAAGAAAAATTACAACTAGCTGGAGAGATTCTAAAAGGCGAATTCTATAATTTCTGATACGTCCACAATTGTATGTTTCACATAGCTATTCTCAACACCACATTTGAAATTCATTTGATTTATTTTCTGCCAACTCTGTTTAAATCTGTGCAGTATTTGAACACCAGGACCAGAAGACACGTGCATTTTTCGTTCAAACATGCTCTAAAGCTTGAGCAGTTGCTATTAGTATTCGTCCCGCATCACGATCACTTACTTTGCATTTATCCAGAACTGTAACAAGCTCAGGTGTAGTAAAGTTGATTCGCGCCCGACTTTTCTTTACATTACTGGGACCCGGCAAATCGTCGAAATCTTTGGATAAATCTTCATCATCTTGCTCATTTTCAAAACCTTCATCTTCAGTTAACTTGCATTCGGGATTTTAACACCCGCCTATTAAACAACAACACAAAAAGAAAAAATATTTCTACTTTTGCAAAACACTTGACACAAAGAGTAAAACTATGGTGAAACTAAAATTTTTACGCTAAACAACTTCAAACTCGAACCGTATTAAATTATATATCTTACCAGCTTCGCGATAGAGTTTCCTATTTTCTTTTTCCTACAAGATGCGATCTGAACCAATCATTAGACCCTGCCTTTGGCTTAGAAGAAATAATTTATAATCCTCAATCGTAATTAGTTGTACGCCATCAGCGTGGGCAGTCTCAAAAAGGTTATTAAAAGTTAAAAGTATTAACAAAATCTTGCCAGCTAGATGAGAGCTCTTCTCCAACCCCTTCCATACAAGCCTTCAAGTTTTAAAACACTTTTGTCCACATTCTTCGTTGGTATTCGTGCTTTAGCCCAAAAAACCTCCACTTCTTTAATAACGAGGTAAGCAGCACCACGGAGACTTAATTTTACTTTACGAAGGTTATAAAAAAGAAAACGCAAAACCTGGGGTGGCTTTCCGTAATTCGATAGTCGACACTCGTTGGCTCGATACTTCAAAACGATATCGAACTCTCAATGATGCCGTTTTGGTTCCCGTATTTCGACAAAGGCATTATCGTTTTCATATTTCAGGAAATATGCAGAAAGTACTTTAATTTTTAAGGAAGTGTTCGGAAAGCACTTTCTGGCTGTCAAAATCTGGTGTAAAAATAAAAATAAAGAGTAGTTTTAAACCGTAAAATGTGTAATTGGCGTAATTTTTTGATTTTTGAAGATTTTTGTGCGGAAAACTCTTCAGTTAATAGAAGGATGATTAGAGATTCGTCAAATCCTATGGAGTTGCCAGAAATATAGTAAGGTTTATACACATTTTCGAAAAAAGAGCAATATCTTTTATTTAATTTCTATTTCATAGCTTCCAAACTAAATATCGTCTAACCAAAGAGGTATTTATGTACATATGTTCTCAGTTAAATAAAGTTAAAGGGAAGGCATAAGAAGCACATATATTCCTCCAGTCATGAGACTAGCAGCGACATTGGAGATATTAGCTGGTGGCGGCTAACAATGGCAAACTGGCGGCTCACACACAGCTCCAATGGGACACAGTACGCTGTCGAAGATATTTCGGCACACATTATTACTCATGGAAGAACATCTATGCAGCCAATGGATAAATTCTGAAAAAGACTTTCAGCCATGTAAGGAATGGTTCAATCAATCCACAATCTCCATAAATTCAACTAATAGCTTCAGTTGAGTAGCGTTCGTCTGTTGACTCCTAAATAAATAGGTTTACAAAATTTAAAATTGAACGGTTTATATCGAACGTTCGATACAACGCGACGATATTTTTGCTTAGAGAAAGCAAAAACGATACTTCGATACTCGTTTTTGCTCGATATCGAATTACGGAAAGCCACCCCTGTTCGTTGGATAGCAACTTAGCACCGACAACTTGGCTTTCATCATAGTCAAGGAGATATAACTTTTCTTGTTTTTTTACTTAATTTAATTTAATTGTCTTATTTAAATTACACGAGGTAGCACACTTTAAACTTCTTGATAAACTAAATAATTACCACGTCTGAATATGTTTGACCGAATTCACATAATAATAGTATTTTTAAAAATTCTTTTAAATGAAGATGCGAACCACTAAGGAGGCCATGACTTCAATAACAATCAGTTTTTCAAAAAACATATTTGAATAATTTTGGTACATTCCAAAAACCCAAAGCTATAAACGTGCTATAATTAATTTCTTGTGCCATAATTATAGATAAAACATACGATAAACAACCATATAGCCTGCCCACATTGAAGACGCCGGCTGCAGACGACAACGACAAAAAACCAAAGCATTGGCCACATAAATATAATAACAACGACAGCGACAACCTAACAGCTGATGCAAATGTTGTAAATTTTTAAAATTTTCCTCACCTTCTCGATTAGTATTGAGTAAAAATCCATTTTTCGGACTAATTTAACTATTTCTAATAATTTAAATAAGTTTTAAATGTACGTAAGTAATAAGTGTCACGAAAATTTAACGCGCTTGGCCGCCTTGTCAAAATAGAAATATATTTAATCTGCCGACAGCGGCATTCATGTTTGACTGCCCCGTAGTCGTGTCGCGCCAAGAAAGTCATCGCCATTGAATCATGTGTAAAAATAATTTGACAGATGCCTCGATGCCGCCGCCGTCTTCAATGTGAGCAGGCTAATAGTTGAGCAAAAATCAAGTAAAAATACAAATTCAAGCTGACCGGAAAAAAGTGCAACGAATGGGAAAAATATTTAAACTCTGTATATCCATAAGCAATTGCTTAGGTTGTACGGTTATCGTTTATGGTTATGGTTATAAATATGGCCTAAACTAAAGACAGTACTTCCATGGAACATTATATTCCGCTGTAAGTGTTTTCTGCACTGCTAGTTATATCAGATGCATTCTATGGTTATGGTTATGTCACCATAAGTTTATTATTAAATGTCTCGGTTATAAATTTATTATAAGTAATGCCATAATACTAATTTCTCTGTCAACACCGTAGTTATTCAAAATTTGTAAAACATGGTGACTTTACCCTCGTTGCGGCACGTCTTCCCATTATCCAATCGCCAAAATTTTTTGCAGAATATAGTATCATATTCTAATGCAACTTTTAGGGGAGTGTGATGCCTTGTACTGTTTTATTTTTTTTCTCCCATATAGCTAAGGTGCACCCTGTTGTCCATCAAATCCATTATTTTTGTTGAAATATTGACCGAAGCTGAATGGAATGATGTCTCTAATGGCGGACTTTCAAACACTCTCTCAATGAACTAATTTTATTCCGTTAGTTTCCAAACTACCGTTTAGTGTGAACCCACCTAAATTACCAAACTATGTATAACACAAGTTTACAAATTCAGGTCAACTTTTGGATCTGAGCAGATAAGAGCGTTTCTTAACTATATTTGATATGCCCAATTCGAATCTGCATTCAGTTTTTCAAGATTGATTCTAGTTTCCGAGATCTCGCATAAAAGCACTACTGTGCTGTTATAGCAGCTTTTAAATCGTGGCTCTGCTTGATAAGTAAGTAAAAATGGCAGAATGTTCATAAAAGTATGAACATATAACTACGCCGCTCTAAAATAGTATACAGTAAATTTATACAGTATATATAAGATAATATTGTCATACATACATACTTACAAAACAAACAGGATAAGGTACCTAAACCTATCACACATACACACACACATGTACACATACAGTCCACTTGTCGCAAACCATAAGGGAGCTAAAAGTCGACGTAGCATTAATAAGCGAGCCATACAGGAACAAGTCCTTGGATTGGCTACCCGATTTATGTGGCAAGGCAGCAATTTGGTCCTGCGGAGAAAACCCGTTGTACATAGAGCCCGTTCTTAAAGAAAGAGGTTTTGTGTGCGGCAGGATAGGAGATATCTTCGTATATAGCTGCTACATACCACCTAGCACCTCGCTAGAAGCTTTTGAAGAAGTTGTTGGTAAGATAGTCACAGACGCGACTTTAATGCATGGGCTGTCGAATGGGGCTCACATCCCTTCTCCGAAAGGGAGAGCTCTTCTCGAAGCATTCGCTTGCTTAGATGTAGCGCTTCTTAATACAGGTGGGCAACATACATTTTCCAGAAATGGCTTCGGCTGGAAGATTAGTGAGTGCTATACTCAAAGCGATCACTAGGCCATCATAGTGGACATCAAAGTAGACGGGGGAACGACTCCTACCAACCGAACTTCCGTGAGGAGTCGGGGTTGGACCTTCGACTCCGATGTTTTCAAGGCAATGCTGCCAGCATCCGAGTATACAGGCAGCGCGAACTTTATAGCCACTAAGGTAATGGCTGACATCAAAGGAGTGTGCGATGCGTCGATGACAAGAAAGACCATACGAAAACAGCAAAGCTCGGCGTATTGGTGGAATGACAGCATACAAACGCTAAGGAGAGAATGTATTCGGGCGAGGCGCCGCTTCCAAAGATCACGAGATAGGCCAACCTTCTTAGAGTACAGAGTTGCCTATAAAGCTGCGCGTCAGGCTTTGAAGGCGGCAATAGCGAATAGCAAACGACAATGCTTTCTCAACCTCTGCGATGAGGCTGAACACGACCCATGGGGAACGGCTTACAAATTGGTCATGAAAAAGTTGAAACCCAAGCGCGAAGCCATACCAACATGCCTGTCATTCCTCAAAAACGTGGTCGATACTCTCTTTCCCACGCAAAGAAAACTAGTTTCCCCTACGCTAAATAATCCATTATATGCATTTAATGAAGTGACGATAGAGGAAGTGCTCCTAGCGGTTAAGAGACTAGATGACAACAAGTCTCCTGGTCCAGACTGCGTGCCCAACAAAGTTCTGAAGGTGGCGGTGGATTATAAGGCGTCAACGTTCGCGAAATTATTTACTGTATGCCTAGCTGAGGGGACATTCCCTTCGATATGGAAACGCCAAAATTTGGTGGTACTGCCGAAGCCTGGAAAAAACCTGGCGGAGCCATCCAGCTACAGGCCCATATGCCTGCTCGACTCGGCAGGCAAAATCCTTGAGCGAGTAATCTACAATCGTTTAGAAAAAGAAATAGAAGAGGTGGGTGGCATATCTGACATCCAGTTTGCCGTGAACGTGGCTAGAGATACCGCTCAAGATGCAATAAGCGGCACACGCTGGCTCGAAGGATCTAAGGAATACTGCCTTATCGTGACCTTAGATGTAAAGAACGCATTCAATTGCGCTAACTGGGCGAAAATTCTTGATACCCTAGACCGGGTAGGTATATCCTATTATCTGAGACGCATAATCCGCAGCTATTTCGACGGACGTCTGCTGCAATACGAAACTGCACGGAAACACGGAAAAACTCCATGTCACAGGCGGGGCTCCTCAGGGGTCCGTGCTCGGCCCATTACTATGGAACATTATGTACGACGGAGTGCTGCGACTTAAAGTACCTACTGGAGTTAAGATTATCGGATTCGCGGATGATATCGTATTGATTGTTACTGCCAAACACTTAAGTGATATATGTGGAAAAACTAATGTAAGCATAGCCAGCGTTCAATCATGGCTCATGCAACATGGACTACAGCTTGCGAAGCACAAAACAGAGGCAGTACTAGTATCAAGCAGGAAGAAGGTAGAGCAGGTCACGATAAGAATCGGAGACCACGACATTGAAACAATGCAATTTTAACACTCGCCTATTAAACAACAACTCAAAAAGAAAACATATTTCTACTTTTGCAAAACACTTGACACAAAGAGTAAAACTATGGTGAAACTAAAATTTTTACGCTAAACAACGTCAAACTCGAACCGTATTTAATTATATATCTTACCAGCTTCGCGATAGAGTTTCCTATTTTCTTTTTCCTACAAGACGCGATCTGAACCAATCATTAGACCCTGCCTTTGGCTTAGAAGAAATAATTTATCTTCCTCAATCGTAATTAGTTGTAGGGCATCAGCGTGGGCAATCTCAAAAAGGTTATTAAAAGTTAAAAGTATTAACAAAATCTTGCTAGCTCGATGAGAGCTCTTCTCCAACCCCTTCCATTCCTGATACAAGCCTTCAAGTTTTAAAACACTTTTGTCCACATTCTTCGTTGGTATTCATGCTTTAGCCCAAAAAACCTCCACTTCTTTAATAACGAGGTAAGCAGCATCACGGAGACTTAATTTTACTTTACGAAGGTTATAAAAAAGAAAACGCAAAACCTGTTCGTTGGATAGCAACTTAGCACCGACAACTTGGCTTTCATCATAGTCAAGGAGATATAACTTTTCTTGTTTTTTTACTTAATTTAATTTAATTGTCTTATTTAAATTACACGAGGTAGCACACTTTAAACTTCTTGATAAAGTAAATAATTATCACGTCTGAATATGTTTGACCGAATTCACAGAATAATAGTATTTTTTAAAATTCTTTTAAATGAATATGCGAACCACTAAGGAGGCCATGACTTCAATAACAATAAATTTTTCAAAAACATATTTGAATAATTTTGGTACATTCCAAAAACCCAAAGCTATAAACGTGCTATAATTAATTTTTTGTGCCATAATTATAGGTAAAACATACGATAAACAACCATATAGCCTGCCCACATTGAAGACGCCAGCTGCAGACGACAACGACAAAAAACCAAAGCATTGGCCACATAAATATAATAACAACGACACCGACAACCTAACAGCTGATGCAAATGTTGTAAATTTTTAGAATTTTCCTCACCGTCTAATAATTTAAATAAGTTTTAAATGTACATAAGTAATAAGTGTCACGAAAATTTAACGCGCTTGGCCGCCTTGTCAAAATAGAAATATATTTAATCTGCCGACAGCGGCATTCATGTTTGACTGCCCCGTAGTCGTGTCGCGCCAAGAAAGTCATCGCCATTGAATCATGTGTTAAAATAATTTGACAGATGCCTCGATGCCGCCGCCGTCTTCAATGTGAGCAGGGTAATAGTTGAGCAAAAATCAAGTAAAAATACAAATTCAAGCTGACCGGGAAAAAGTGCAACGAATGGGAAAAATATTTAAACTCTGTATATCAATAAGCAATTGCTTAGGTTGTACGGTTATCGTTTATGGTTATGGTTATAAATATGGCCTAAACTAAAGACGATTTTAACGTTAGTTGACACTTTCGGGACAGTGCTTCCATGGAACATTATATTCCGCTGTAAGTGTTTTCTGCACTGCTAGTTATATCAGATGCATTCTATGGTTATTGTTATGTCACCATAAGTTTATTATTAAATGTCTCGGTTATAAATTTATTATAACTAATGCCATAATACTAATTTCTCTGTCAACACCGTAGTTATTCAAAATTTGTAAAACATGGTGACTTTACCCTCGTTGCGGCTTGTCTTCCCATTATCCAATCGCCAAATTTTTTTGCAGAATATAGTATCATACTCTAATGTAACTTTTAGGGGAGTGTGATGCCTTGCACACTATATTTTTTTTTTTTCCCATATAGCTAAGGTGCACCCTAATGTCCATCAAATCCATTATTTTTGTTGAAATATTGACCGAAGCTGAATGGAATGATGTCTCTAATGGCGGAGATCTCGCATGAAAGCACTATTGTGCTGTTATAGCAGCTTTTAAATCGTGGCACTGCTTGATAAGTAAGTAAAAATGGCAGAATGTTCATAAAAGTATGAACATATAACTACGCCGCTCTAAAATAGTATACAGTAAATTTATACAGTATATATAAGATAATATTGTCATACATACATACTTACAAAACAAACAGGATAAGGTACCTAAACCTATCACACATACACACACATATGTACACATACAGTCCACTTGTCGCAAACCATAAGGGAGCTAAAAGTCGACGTAGCATTAATAAGCGAGCCATACAGGAACAAGTCCTTGGATTGGCTACCCGATTTATGTGGCAAGGCAGCAATTTGGTCCTGCGGAGAAAACCCGTTGTACATAGAGCCCGTTCTTAAAGAAAGAGGTTTTGTGTGCGGCAGGATAGGAGATATCTTCGTATATAGCTGCTACATACCACCTAGCACCTCGCTAGAAGCTTTTGAAGAAGTTGTTGGTAAGATAGTCACAGACGCGACTACGAGGCAGCGGTTCGTCATAGCTGGCGACTTTAATGCATGTGCTGTCGAATGGGTCTCACATCCCTTCTCCGAAAGGGAGAGCTCTTCTCGAAGCATTCGCTTGCTTGGATGTAGCGCTTCTTAATACAGGTGGGCAACATACATTTTCCAGAAATATCTTCGGCTCCATAATAGACATTACGATCGTAAGTGCAAATATGTTTAGGATGTGCGAGTGGAAGATTAGTGAGTGCTATACTCAAAGCGATCACTCGGCCATCATAGTGGACATCAAAGTAGACGGGGAAGGTCAACACCTTCGACTCCGATGTTTTCAAGGCAATGCTGCCAGCATCCGAGTATACAGGCAGCGCGAACTTTATAGCCACTAAGGTAATGGCTGACATCAAAGGAGCGTGCGATGCGTCGATGACAAGAAAGACCATACGAAAACAGCAAAGCTCGGCGTATTGGTGGAATGACAGCATACAAACGCTAAGGAGAGAATGTATTCGGGCGAGGCGCCGCTTCCAAAGATCACGAGACAGGCCAACCTTCTTAGAGTAAAGAGTTGCCTATAAAGCTGCGCGTCAGGCTTTGAAGGCGGCAATAGCGAATAGCAAACGACAATGCTTTCTCAACCTCTGCGATGAGGCTGAACACGACCCATGGGGAACGGCTTACAAATTGTTCATGAAAAAGTTGAAAACCAAGCGCGAAAACATACCAACATGCCCGTCATTCCTCAAAAACGTGGTCGATACTCTCTTTCATACGCAAAGAAAACTAGTTTCCCCTACGCCAAATAATCCATTATATGCATTTAATGAAGTGACGATAGAGGAAGTGCTCCTAGCGGTTAAGAGACTAGATGACAACAAGTCTCCTGGTCCAGACTGCGTGCCCAACAAAGTTCTGAAGGTGGCGGTGGATTATAAGGCGTCAACGTTCGCGAAATTATTTACTGTATGCCTAGCTGAGGGGACATTCCCTTCGATATGGAAACGCCAAAATTTGGTGGTACTGCCGAAGCCTGGAAAAAACCTGGCGGAGCCATCCAGCTACAGGCCCATATGCCTGCTCGACTCGGCAGGCAAAATCCTTGAGCGAGTAATCTACAATCGTTTAGAAAAAGAAATAGAAGAGGTGGGTGGCATATCTGACATCCAGTTTGCCGTGAACGTGGCTAGAGATACCGCTCAAGATGTAATAAGCGGCACGCGCTGGCTCAAAGGATCTAAGGAATACTGCCTTATCGTGACCTTAGATGTAAAGAACGCATTCAATTGCGCTAACTGGGCGAAAATTCTTGATACCCTAGACCGGGTAGGTATATCCTATTATCTGAGACGCATAATCCGCAGCTATTTTGATGGACGTCTGCTGCAATACGAAACTGCAGATGGCACGGAAAAACTCCATGTCACAGGCGGGGTTTCTCAGGGGTCCGTGCTCGGCCCATTACTATGGAGCATTATGTACGACGGAGTGCTGCGACTTAAAGTACCTACTGGAGTTAAGATTATCGGATTCGCGGATGATATCGTATTGATTGTTACTGCCAAACACTTAAGTGATATATGTGGAAAAACTAATGTAAGCATAGCCAGCGTTCAATCATGGCTCATGCAACATGGACTACAGCTTGCGAAGCACAAAACAGAGGCAGTACTAGTATAAAGCAGGAAGAAGGTAGAGATAGAATCGGAGACCACGACATTGAAACAATGCAATTTTAACACTCGCCTATTAAACAACAACTCAAAAAGAAAACATATTTCTACTTTTGCAAAACACTTGACACAAAGAGTAAAACTATGGTGAAACTAAAATTTTTACGCTAAACAACGTCAAACTCGAACCGTATTAAATTATATATCTTACCAGCTTCGCGATAGAGTTTCCTATTTTCTTTTTCCTACAAGACGCGATCTGAACCAATCATAGACCCTGCCTTTGGCTTAGAAGAAATAATTTATCTTCCTCAATCGTAATTAGTTGTGGGCATCAGCGTGGGCAATCTCAAAAAGGTTATTAAAAGTTAAAAGTATTAACAAAACCTTGCTAGCTCGATGAGTGCTCTTCTCCAACCCCTTCCATTCCTGATACAAGCCTTCAAGTTTTAAAACACTTTTGTCCACATTCTTCGTTGGTATTTGTGCTTTAGCCCAAAAAACCTCCACTTCTTTAATAACGAGGTAAGCAGCACCACGGAGACTTAAAACGCAAAAACCTGTTCGTTGGATAGCAACTTAGCACCGACAACTTGGCTTTCATCATAGTCAAGGAGATATAACTTTTCTTGTTTTTTTACTTAATTTAATTTAATTGTCTTATTTAAATTACACGAGGTAGCACACTTTAAACTTCTTGACAAAGTAAATAATTATCACGTCTGAATATGTTTGACCGAATTCACAGAATAATAGTATTTTTAAAAATTCTTTTAAATGAATATGCGAACCACTAAGGAGGCAATGACTTCAATAACAATCAATTTTTCAAAAACATATTTGAATAATTTTGGTACATTCCAAAAACCCAAAGCTATAAACGTGCTATAATTAATTTCTTGTGCCATAATTATAGATAAAACATACGATAAACAACCATATAGCCTGCCCACATTGAAGACGCCGGCTGCAGACTACAACGAAAAAAAACCAAAGCATTGGCCACATAAATATAATAACAACGACACCGACAACCTAACAGCTGATGCAAATGTTGTAAATTTTTAGAATTTTCCTCACCTTCTCGATTAGTATTTAGTAAAAATCCATTTTTCGGACTAATTTAACTATTTCTAATAATTTAAATAAGTTTTAAATGTACATAAGTAATAAGTGTCACGAAAATTTAACGCGCTTGGCCGCCTTGTCAAAATAGAAATATATTTAATCTGCCGACAGCGGCATTCATGTTTGACTGCCCCGTAGTCGTGTCGCGCCAAGAAAGGCATCGCCATTGAATCATGTGTAAAAATAATTTGACAGATGCCTCGATGCCGCCGCCGTCTTCAATGTAAGCACGCTAATAGTTGAGCAAAAATCAAGTAAAAATACAAATTCAACCTGACCGGGAAAAAGTGCAACGAATGGGAAAAATATTTAAGCTCTGTATATCAATAAGCAATTGCTTAGGTTGTACGGCTATCGTTTATGGTTATGGTTATAAATATGGCCTAAACTAAAGACGATTTTAACGTAAGTTGACACTTTCGGGACAGTACTTCCATGGAACATTATATTCCGCTCTAAGTGTTTTCTGCACTGCTAGTTATATCAGATGCATTCTATGGTTATTGTTATATCACCATAAGTTTATTACTAAATGTCTCGGTTATAAATTTATTATAACTAATGCCATAATACTAATTTCTCTGTCAACACTGTAGTTATTCAAAATTTGTAAAACATGATGACTTTACCCTCGTTGCGGCACGTCTTCCCATTATCCAATCGCCAAATTTTTTTGCAGAATATAGTATCATACTCTAATGCAACTTTTAGGGGAGTGTGATGCCTTGCACGCTATATTTTTTTTCTCCCATATAGCTAAGGTGCACCCTAATGTCCATCAAATCCATTATTTTTGTTGAAATATTGACCGAAGCTGAATGGAATGATGTCTCTAATGGCGGAGATCTCGCATGAAAGCACTATTGCGCTGTTATAGCAGCTTTTAAATCGTGGCACTGCTTGATAAGTAAGTAAAAATGGTTTAGGTACCTTATCCTGTTTGTTTTGTACATACTTACAAAACAAACAGGATAAGGTACCTAAACCTATCACACATGCACACACATATGTACACATACAGTCCACTTGTCGCAAACCATAAGGGAGCTAAAAGTCGACGTAGCATTAATAAGCGAGCCATACAGGAACAAGTCCTTGGATTGGCTACCCGATTTATGTGGCAAGGCAGCAATTTGGTCCTGCGGAGAAAACCCGTTGTACATAGAGCCAGTTCTCAAAGAAAGAGCTTTTGTGTGCGGCAGGATAGGAGATATCTTCGTATATAGCTGCTACATACCACCTAGCACCTCGCTAGAAGCTTTTGAAGAAGTTGTTGGTAAGATAGTCACAGACGCGACTACGAGGCAGCGGTTCGTCATAGCTGGCGACTTTAATGCATGGGCTGTCGAATGGGGCTCACATCCCTTCTCCGAAAGGGAGAGCTCTTCTCGAAGCATTCGCTTGCTTGGATGTAGCGCTTCTTAATACAGGTGGGCTACATACATTTTCCAGAAATATCTTCGGCTCCATAATAGACATTACGATCGTAAGTGCAAATATGTTTAGGATGTGCGAGTGGAAGATTAGTGAGTGCTATACTCAAAGCGATCACTCGGCCATCATAGTGGACATCAAAGTAGACGGGGAAGGACTCCTACCAACCGAACTTCCGTGAGGAGTCGGGGTTGGAAGGTCAACACCTTCGACTCCGATGTTTTCAAGGCAATGCTGCCAGCATCCGAGTATACAGGCAGCGCGAACTTTATAGCCACTAAGGTAATGGCTGACATCAAAGGAGCGTGCGATGCGTCGATGACAAGAAAGACCATACGAAAACAGCAAAGCTCGGCGTATTGGTGGAATGACAGCATACAAACGCTAAGGAGAGAATGTATTCGGGCGAGGCGCCGCTTCCAAAGATCACGAGATAGGCCAACCTTCTTAGAGTACAGAGTTGCCTATAAAGCTGCGCGTCAGGCTTTGAAGGCGGCAATAGCGAATAGCAAACGACAATGCTTTCTCAACCTCTGCGATGAGGCTGAACACGACCCATGGGGAACGGCTTACAAATTGGTCATGAAAAAGTTGAGAACCAAGCGCGAAGCCATACCAACATGCCCGTCATTCCTCAAAAACGTGGTCGATACTCTCTTTCCCACGCAAAGAAAACTAGTTTCCCCTACGCCAAATAATCCATTATATGCATTTAATGAAGTGACGAAAGAGGAAGGCTCCTAGCGGTTAAGAGACTAGATGACAACAAGTCTCCTGGTCCAGACTGCGTGCCCAACAAAGTACTGAAGGTGGCGGTTGATTATAAGGCGTCAAAGTTCGCGAAATTATTTACTGTATGCCTAGCTGAGGGGACATTCCCTTCGATATGGAAACGCCAAAATTTGGTGGTACTGCCGAAGCCTGGAAAAAACCTGGCGGAGCCATCCAGCTACAAAAATCCTTGAGCGAGTAATCTACAATCGTTTAGAAAAAGAAATAGAAGAGGTGGGTGGCATATCTGACATCCAGTTTGCCGTGAACGTGGCTAGAGATACCGCTCAAGATGCAATAAGCGGCACACGCTGGCTCGAAGGATCTAAGGAATACTGCCTTATCGTGACCTTAGATGTAAAGAACGCATTCAATTGCGCTAACTGGGCGAAAATTCTTGATACCCTAGACCGGGTAGGTATATCCTATTGTTTAAGCGACATACATACATACATAAGCTACGGTTATTTCATTCGTTTATTTTATTTGCATTGCATGCTATTGTAATTCGCAATAAGCTTATAAAATATTTCGAAGATATAGTTTATGGTTTGGAAAGCCAAAGTGTGGTTTTTCCAAGCGAAAATGAGGAAGCCAATCGCGCCATGCCTCAGAGCCAACAGTGCTCGCCACCAATAATACATACATACCCTCTCGTTCTCCAAAGAACAATTTTGAACATTTAGGCAAACATGGTCGTCAGAACCTGAGCCAAATGAATACATACAATTTGAGCAAAACGGTCACATAGCACCTGAGCCAAATAATAAAATAAAATAAAAAATAATAATAACTTAAAAAACAACTCGCCTTCTCTAAAGCTTAGACACCTATTATCTGAGACGCATAATCCGCAGCTATTTTGACGGACGTCTGCTGCAATACGAAACTGCAGATGGCACGGAAAAACTCCATGTCACAGGCGGGGTTCCCCAGGGGTCCGTGCTCGGCCCATTACTATGGAACATTATGTACGACGGAGTGCTGCGACTTAAAGTACCTACTGGAGTTAAGATTATCGGATTCGCGGATGATATCGTATTGATTGTTACTGCCAAACACTTAAGTGATATATGTGGAAAAACTAATAGCCAGAGTTCAATCATAGCTCATGCAACATGGACTACAGCTTGCGGAGCACAAAACAGAGGCAGTACTAGTATCAAGCAGGAAGAAGGTAGAGCAGGTCACGATAAGAATCGGAGACCACGACATTGAAACAATGGCGGCAGTTAAGTATCTGGGAATCATGATAGACAGGAGGCTGTCTTTCAAAACACATCTAGAATACGCTAACGAGAAAGCAGCGAAAACTATATCATCGTTATCGAGGATAATTCTAAATGCACGAGGTCCAAAGCGAGGGCGGCGTCAGCTACTGGCAGGCGTAGTGAAAAGCCAACTACTCTACGGGGCACCGGTATGGCAGCACGCCATGGATTATCAGTCGTACCTACGCGGTTTAAAGTCGACCTATCGCTTGTGGGCTCTCCGAGTTTGTAGCGCTTTTAGAATGGTATCAGACGATGCCGCACTGGTAATCTCAGGCTTGTGCCCAATTAACATATTGGCAAAGGTTGGTCACATGCTACGAAGTAAACAAAAATGGATGGCAGCGTGCGAGGTAATCGCAGAAGCCATGAAGTGGCTTAGAAGTCTAGAACGGCTTCGCCGCAGCAGGGAAGACTGAAGAAAAAAGCAAACAAACACGAAAAACAAGAGGCGCGTTGGAAACGCGGCCTTCCAACCGCCTATTTTAACAAACCTATACCAGAGGTGCAGCTTGCAGATTGGAGATTCAGCCTCTCCACTGCATTGACCTACAAACAAAATTTTAAGAGTACGTAAGTATCTCAAACGTAGGTGGAAGCACGGCCTTTCAACCACCTAGTTTAACAAACCTATACCAGAGGTGCAGATTGCAGATTGGAGATTCAGCCTCTCCACTGCATTGACCTGCAAACAAAATTTTAAGAGTACGTACGTAAGTATCTCAAACGTAGGTGGAAACACGGCCTTTCAACCGCCTACTTTAACAAACCTATACCAGAGGTGCAGCTTGCAGATTGGAGATTCAGCCTCTCCACGCATTGACCTGCAAATAAAATTTTATGAGTACGTAAGTATCTCAGATGCGGGTGGAAACACGGTCTTTCAACCGCCCGGTCCACGTGACACAAACCAGAAGGAGCAGATTGGGGACGCGGCCTCCCCACTGCATTACCTTGTAACTGAATATGTTGTGAGTATAATTGATTACTTATAAACGTAATGAATTATTATAGATGCGGGCCGGAAACACGGCCACTCCAACCGGCTAGATGCAGAAGAGCTAGTGAGACAGAATAAGAGACGATGATGAAGTGTAAGTACATGCCTATATAGCTATATCTATATACATATCTTTGGACAAGAACGGCTTTCTTTGATCAATATGATCAATACTTCAGACTAGATGAATGAAAAATCTAACAAAATATCCCCAGCTAAGAACTGAAATGGTACAGTAACGCTGACCAACTGACGTTGAGACTTGTGCTCAAACCACCTCCCGACGGAATACTTACCGGTAGTACCGGGGGATCGGTACATGACGGTAGGAGGTTTAGTGTGTTAAAGTCATACACTGACTATAAGGCTTTCGGTGCTTCCTCCTCTGAAAAAAAAAAAAAAAACAGTCCACTTGAGGAAAGATGATGTGCCTCGTGATGACATCTGTTATTCTGGTGATGCATTTGAGTTTGAAACGGTATCCGAGTTGAACGTCATTAAAAGTATAGCTAATATAAAATCCAATGCTGTTGGAGATCATGGGATTCCTATTAAATTTGTAAAGATGGTTCTACCGTATATTATTGGGACGGTAACTCATATTATAAATCATTGTATCACGACGTCATGTTTTCCTAATCAATGGAAAGTTGCATCGGTTCAGCCAATTGCAAGGAAGAGGGCTGCTAATACTCCTTCGGATTTCCGTCCTATAAGCATACTGCCTGCTATGTCCAAAGCCTTCGAGGCTGCACAACAGCTATGCTTAACCCCTAATTAGTCGCATGACGAAAATCACACAAATAGGCGCGTGGGGTCTCTGGTGACCCCAAACAAAACATAGAAAAATAATTATAAAAACTAAATAAATCGATTTAGAATTTTCATAAACATAAACATACTTTATTATTAAGTATTTCAAAAAACTAAAAGGTAACTTTCACTTTTAACTTAAATTAAAAAATAATTAATTTCAAATTCATCTTAAAACATTTCATTTTTGGCATAACAGAGTTAAAAAAATATAAAAAGTTAATCTGAGCTATCAGTCAGGTCTTGCTTAATGCACTCTGTGCATAATGGCTTAGAGCATCTTTGGCAAATAAATTTGGCACAATTGTGGCATTTAGATGCCACTTTCTTGTCATCCTTTCTGGGGCATGATGAACAGCGTCCGCGTTTAGCTGTTGATTGTTGCGGCGGCTCGTGCACATTCAGAAAGACGTTTTTTTATTGACCTGGGAATAGCAGATTGGCGAACTCGTCTTTTCTAGTGGTCCTCGACAAGTGTTGTAGCTAATTTTTTCAAAAAAATGCGCGGTATGTGTGTGTCGCTCTTATCGGTGTTTGCTTTATGTAAGTTACGGTAACAAGCGAAATAAGCCATTAAAATAACACCCATCCTAATACTTGATCGTTTGCTGCCTACTCATTATTGATTTTGTTCAAAATTTGCACTAAAACTCTCCTCTTACGCTAAAGAGATATTATTAAGCTGAAAGTATGTCGTTGGAAAATGCTGAAACAATATCAGCGGTAGCAACAGGCAATCGAACGACTGCTGAAGGTGTAAAAGCAACAACATACAATGCTTTGACCGGCAATGCACACGTAGTGATATTGCTTGGATTTACTAAGACATGACTCCCACTTCAAAGCAGGTTTTGCAGCGACAAAGCAGCAAAAAACATCAAAGAGCATATATTGGCATAGGCTTAGCAACAATATTTATTTCTGGCTTGAGGAAAATCCACAACGTACCCGAAAAGCAGCAGCCTAGTCGAACGGAGGTTTGACAAAGCGACGTCGATGAATGATAGATCAATAAGAAAATTGTATCAGAGCGAGTAGCATCGCAGTTTGTAAAAAAATCAATAAAGGTATAAAAAACAACTTGTTTCTTATAATTGGCGCCCAACCCGAGGGACTTTTAGATATCTTCAAACAAGGACCATCAAATCCAAGGAAAAAGAAGAGCCCATTGATCCTGAGGAAAAATATACATCCTGAATTTAACACAAAAGGAAAACTAATTACTATTGTAAGTAATAATTCAATATCCTTAAAAGCGTTAACATACTGTGTCCAAAGAAAACGTGTATAATTTAGAAAAGAAAACTAAAGCACGTGGAAATATAACCTGTTTCGATTACTTAATATTTATTTGTGACCTGAAACAGTGCTATAGATTTTGTTACTTAGCATAAAGATAAATGCATGCTTGCAAAACAAATTCATTATAATCAATTAGTGGTTTAATAAATATTACAAATCGAATTTATTTCTAAAACTTGTTAGTTTGACTTTACTTTTAAATACAACCTTGCTAGCACCAGGCTATTTCGGGGAGAAAAAACGTGGGTACATCTTTTCAAACCAGATTAAAGGTTTATATCCCATATCTTTTTCTCCAGTGTTCAAACGATATATATTTGGAAAAATCGTAAAAAAATGAGCGTTACTAGGGAGCAAGTGTTTGAAATAGTCAGCGTGGCTACTGAGAACACTAAACAGGATTTAGCCGAGCAACTTAACCAACTAACCTTAGCAGTAAAACGTTTATCCCCACCTTCCGTTCAGTCTTATAAGCCGGTTTCTATCAACCCGTCAATTTCCGATAACGCTAGATTGGACTTAATCAAGTCCCTTCCCGAATTTAAGGGCGATTCCTCAACATATCCCGCGTGGCGAACGGCTGCACACTTCGCAATGAAGTATTACCAGGACGGATCGGAAAAGTACTATATTGCTATGGGAATTTTCCGAAATAGAATTACCGAATCGGCTAATGCCACCCTGTCCTCGTTCAATACAGTGCTTAACTTTAATGACATTATCGCAAGATTAGATGAGTCGTACTCAGATAAAAGGCCCTTGTACGTTTTGGAGAATGAGTTAAGTGTGTTAAGACAAGGCAATTTATCAATCTCGGAATATTATGACAAGGTCGACAAACATCTAACTCTGATCATTAATAAACAAATAATGACTCACACTGGTAATGACGTAATTATTGCAGCCCTAAACGAAAGGTCAAGGGAAAACGATTTGCGCGTTTTTATATCTGGGCTTCGTCGCCCTTTGTGCGATATATTATTTTCCGCAAGGCCATCCATCTGCACTCGCAGTAGCCCAAGAGCTGGAAGTCAATCATAGACGTCATGATTTTGCTCGAGCTTTCGCTGTAGGTAGTTCGATGAAAACAACGCCCCAGTGCCAATTGGTCCAAAAACCTACTCCACCAATTACAAGAAATTTTCAAAGTGGTAATAGCTTACCAATGCCTATGGAAATAGACCAAAACACCTCGTATTACCGCAGACGCCCCTCACCTCAAAACCCTCTCACCCCTCATCATCAACAAAATAAAAGTAGTCTCCAAACCCAACAATTAGCAAGAAATCCTCAGCTGCATCAGTCTGTACCGTTTCGATCCGTTACACCTAAGCGGTCACACGAGCAATCTTTCTCTAATCAAACAAAATACAAAGAGTTAATTTTATGACCGAAAAAGAAAGTTCGAATGAAGAAGAATTCGAAAGATACAGTGACGACTATTTTTTGGATGAAAGTCAAAACAATTATGATATCGATAATGATTACCAAGATTATAGTACCAATAATGAACAATCTGAGGAAATTAATTTTTTATACTAAAATCGATCCTACCGTTTATAACCAAAACCTCCACAAACGGTAAGGAGCTAAGAATTTTAATCGATACGGGCACTTCCAAAAATTATATTAAAAATTTTTCCTTTCTACGTGGCATTAAAGATATCGAAAAACCTTTCAACCTAAAATCCATAAATGGGTCGAATTTGATAAATAAAAAGTGCCTGATGAATGTCCTTGACCATACCTCTACGTTTTACTTACTTCATAATTTAAATACGTTTGACGGTATCATTGGATACGATTTCCTGAAAGAAGTCGATGCTAATATCGATATAGAAAAAGGCTTCTTGTTTTACCGTGGTGGCAAAGTGAAACTAAAACACCTCTCATGTAATCAAAGTAATCTAATTACAACTGAAGACCATTCTGTTCCATTTAAAGTAAGATCCCAATTTCATAATATGATTAGCAGGCATATAAATGCATTCGCAGACCCCAATGTAGCGTTACCATTCAACACTAACGTCAAGGCAAAGATTCGTACCCAAACAAATGATCCAATTTATAGCAAAAGCTATCAATATCCTATTTCCGTTGCACCGTTTATTAACAGCGAAATAAGAAAGCTTCTGAACGATGGTATAATAAGAGAATCAAGTTCTCCATATAACTCTCCGGTTCATGTGGTGTCTAAAAAGGGATTGGATGAAAGTGGGAATCCAAAGATGCGCCTGGTAATCGATTACCGAAAACTTAACGAAAAGACCATTTCAGACCGGTACCCAATACCTGATACAACAGTAATTCTAGCTAACTTAGGAAACTCAAAGTATTTTACAACGCTAGATTTGAAATCAGGGTTCCATCAAATTGTGATGTGTGAAGATGACAGAAAGAAAACGGCCTTCAGCATCAACAATGGAAAGTACGAATTTTGTAGGCTTCCTTTCGGCTTAAAAAATGCTCCAAGCATTTTTCAAAGAGCGATCGACGATGTCCTACGAGAAGACATTGGAAAATGTTGCCACGTATACATAGATGACATCATTATCTATTCAGCGGATGAGGAATCGCATCTGGAGCACATCGGAAAAATTTTATGGAAACTAGAAAGATCAGGCATGAGGGTTTCAACAGAAAAATCTAAGATTTTCAGAACCGAAGTGGAGTTCCTAGGCTTTGTAGTCTCACAAAACGGCGATATTTTGAACTATAAACTCCCAACAACGTTGCGTGCCCTGCGCTCTTTTTTGGGCTTATCTGGCTATTATCGCCGATTCATTAAAAATTACGCGGACATTGTAAAGCCATTGACCAAATACCTTCGCGGTGAGAATGGACATGTGGGAGCAAAGAAATCTAAAAATATCGAAATCGTACTTGATTCCGAAGCATTGCGCGCTTTCGAAAATGTAAAACGAATCTTAGCTTCTGACGACGTTCTTCTGCAATACCCGAACTACAATCGCCCCTTCGATCTTACGACGGACGCCTCGTCAAGCGCCTTGGGTGTGGTGCTGTCCCAAAGTGGTCGCCCGATTACTATGATTTCCAGAACTCTTTCTAGTACAGAGCAGAATTATGCCACGAACGAACGTGAGCTTCTCGCTATCGTCTGGGCATTAAAAACGCTGCGACATTACCTCTATGGAATGAAAAACATTAATATTTTTACGCGCCATCAGCCCCTCATTTTCTCGATATCAGAAAAGAATCCGAATAGTAAGATGAAAAGGTGACGCGCATTCGTAGAAGAATTTTCGCCAAACTTTCACTATAAGCCCGGCAAAGAAAATAAGGTAGCTGATGCACTTTCTAGGCAGCTCCTAAATAATCTAGAAGAGTCGGTAAGAGATGAAACCGTTCATAGCGAAGAGTCGTCGAGCAGCACTATAAAAACCGTGAAAACTCCAATTAATCAGTTTAGAAATCAACTGATTCTATCCTTTTCAAGCGCCTACAGTAAAAGCACTAAAGTGCTATTTCAGAAGCTCATTCGACACACAATATATTTCGATTCTATAGAAAAATTGATTAATGATTTAAAATCCGCAGTTAACTATAACGTAACGAATGGAATCCACTGCGATCTCCCTACCTTAGCGCGAATTCAAGGCAATGTGTTATCCAATTTCCCAGGTGTAAAATTCGTTCACACCGAAACCCTAGTAATCGATCTAGTAAACAAAGATGACCAACTCGAAACGGTTACTACGGAGCATAATAGAGCCCACCGTTGCCTGTCAGAAAATATCCAGCAAATTTCCAAAGAATACTATTTCCCACAACTAACAGAAATGCTAAAAAATATTATTGCGAGCTGTAAAATTTGCCTGGAAAATAAATATAAACGTAAGCCATCTAATCTTGGCATTGGCGAAACACCTATTCCAAATTACCCAGGAGAAATTGTTCATATTGACGTTTTTTATGCCGGCAAGCAACATTTTTTGACATGCTTAGATAAATTTTCCAAATTTGCTATCGTGAAACCCATTCCGTCAAGATCCACTGTAGATATCAAAGATGCCCTTTTAGAGGTTTTGTTAATATTCCAAAACACAAAAACCATCGTTTTAGACAACGAAAAGGCTTTTCACTCTAATTTAGTAAAAACACTGCGAGATAACTATTCAATCGAACAATTTTTTATACCTACACTTCACAGTACAAGTAACGGCCAAGTCGAAAGATTTCATTCGACGAAATAGCTCGCTGTATTAAGGAACAGCAACAAATACATGAAACTATCGACCTGGTTCTACTAGCTACGCATAAATATAACCATAGTATTCATTCCGTAATAAACTCTAAGCCCACTGACGTATTTCATAACTACCCAACCGAAAAATATGGCGATATTATTAAATTACTACTGCACGCTCAAGAAGCAACTATAAAAAGACTTAATGTTGGAAAAAATTCCAAAACGTTCGAAACTGGAGAATAGGTATTTTTAAAACGAAATAGACGACTAGGTAACAAACTCGATAAAGTTTTTGTCGAGAAAACCGTTGAAAGAGACCTCGGTGGCACAGCAGTTATAATCGAAGGGAAAAAAATCCATAAAAGTAGCTTAAGGTAGCTTTCCATCAGCTTTTGTTTTCCATTTTTACTATTTTCTTACGGAAAAATAACACCAAATGAATTGACACACAATGCTTCTTTGGATTTTGAAATATTACATTTTATTTAAAATAATATTGTGAATTAGTTATAAGCTATTACAAACTGCAAGAAAACTATTCAAAAATGTATCACCTCACATCGATTCGCCAGAAGCAATCTTATTCCATATTGAAACGAGGCCGTTTCAAATTTGAAGAAGGGAGTAGTTACGGTAACAAGCGAAATAAGCCATTAAAATAACACCCATCCTAATACTTGATCGTTTGCTGCCTACTCATTATTGATTTTGTTCAAAATTTGCACTAAAAATCTCCTCTTACGCTAAAGAGATATTATTAAGCTGAAAGTATGTCGTTGGAAAATGCTGAAACAATATCAGCGGTAGCAACAGGCAATCGAACGACTGCTGAAGGTGTAAAAGCAACAACATACAATGCTTTGACCGGCAATGCACGCGTAGTGATATTTATTGGATTTACTAAGACATGACTCCCACTTCAAAGCAGGTTTTGCAGCGACAAAGCAGCAAAAAACATCAAAGAGCATATATTGGCATAGGCTTAGCAACAATATTTATTTCTGGCTTGAGGAAAATCCACAACGTATCCGAAAAGCAGCAGCCTAGTCGAACGGAGGTTTGACAAAGCGACGTCGATGAATGATAGATCATTAAGAAAATTGTATCAGAGCGAGTAGCATCGCAGTTTGTAAAAAAATCAATAAAGGTATAAAAAACAGCTTGTTTCTTATAATTTGTACAACAAATACGTTAATGCCAGATATGTTTATCAGAGGAAAAAATACAGCCATCGGCCACCTTTTCGTTCTCCTCCCAACGTTGTAAGTGGCACAAAGTTGGTCATTACAATCAACACCACCTTTGGTACCATTATAATATTTAACTATTTCTGGTTTCTGAGCGCTGGCTGTTGCTTCATCAATGGCATTATCATTATGCATTGTTGAAAGGAGAACTACGGCTTTCTTTTGCTTAGGAACATAAGATACCATAGTAATTTGATTATGAAATCCAAATAGTGAGCTAAATTGTTCTTTGTTTTTGTTTGGTAGGAATTCACAAGGGATATCAGGCTTTCGTTAATTCAGTGTACCAACAAGGGTCAATTTATATTCTGGAGTTAGCAACTCCTTAGCGAGTTTAACGCTAGTATACCAATCGTCAGTTGTTATATTGCGACCACTGCCTTTCACTGGCTGAACTAGGCGTTTTACTATCTCATCTGGAGAATTAGAAACCTGATACTCTCCATCTGGTTGCTTACCCGAGTATGCTTAACACTTATACAAATAATATGCTTTCGAATCAACCATGACTTGCACTTTTCTGCCATACTTATTAGGTTTATTGGGCATGTAAACTTTACCTTTAAAACGACCTCGAAAACCAATCAATTGCTCATCTATAGTCAAATTATCACTGGCGGAATAAGCTGCTAAAAACTTGTTTTCTAAAATTGTGCACAGATTTCTTATAGCTGCTAAACTGTTAATTTTTTGTCTTTCTTCTCGATCTGAGGTATTATCAAAGCGCAAACAGCGTAATAAAAACAAAAAACGTCTATGAGACATCGTAAGCCGAAACATTTCTATGCCAGATCCATCGTGTGCCCACAAATCTAAAAAATTCAAGTGAGAAGCTCTTAGGACTCCAGCCATAATCAATAAACCCAAAAATGCGTTTATTTCCATGTATCAGTTGGAAGCGCATCACGATCTCGTTTGAGAGAGATTTAGCATTTTTTGCATGCTGTTTAACTCCCGGTAAATGAAGAATTATGTTGTGGGCTCGCGTCCTAACTGCACTTGATGGCGGTGCTTTATACCATTTCACTTTTGATTCATTTCTTGGATTATGCCTGGATAAATAATAGTTACCAAAAGATAATACAGTATTTTCGCTGTCTTCGGTGTCTGAAATTTTGCTTTCCGAATCGTGAGAACTTTCTTCAATAGTGAAATTTGCAAACTAGCTTTCGGACGAAGAACCACCAACATCTTCCTCTATATCCGACAAATCATCCAGCCATTGCAGTATTTGCCTTTCTTTATCCATTTCAAAATAGCAAATTTAAAGAAAATCAGAGAAAATCTATCGAAATAATAACGAAAATAGAATACGCATTCTAACAAAACATAGCTACAGACAAAAACAAATATATTTACTAAGAAAAACCTGAAACACAGCAACTCACCTCCGAACAAAAATTTTACGTAACTAGTCGCGTGGGGTTAGAGCATAAAACAGTAGCGACAGGTGTGCACGCGTCGATGTTTTGATCTATACTAATTTGTACTCACAACTAAGAGTTAGAAAGCTAGAAAGGGAGCGAGCGCTCTGCAAGCATTACATCACATTGTTTTTTTAATTTGAAATGGTCTTGACCCCACGCGATTAATTAAGGGTTAAGATTCTTGACGACATCCGGACTCCATTTGACGGTAATTTTTTAACGCTGCTTTGTCTCCTTGACTTTTCCAAGGCATTCGATTCAGTTGACCACCAGCTTTACCTGTCAAGCAGTATTGGTGATATTAATGAGCTGTGTTGTAAAATTAATACTGACATTTCATCCATTGCGCTTTGGCTACTAATAATGGGCTTAGCCTTAACCAAAAAAAAACCTACGTCTTGCCAATCTCAAAGAAAAACCTAGTCAGACGTAGAATTCCACCTATCTACATAGTAGGGTTATGATTTGTTTTAGATCTTAATCCCTGTGGTGGCAAACGATGAACTTTTGTTCAAAACTGACAAAACTAACTCCAATTTTGATAAAGTTTAAAAAACCCTTACGCGCATAACGGAATTTTGTTTGAGGAAAATTCACGCCGTTTTTATTTTGTATTGAATATGGTATACATTATTAAACTGTATGTTATTTTAAATTTCTATGTTACTGTTTATGAACTTGTGGTTGAGATACTTGTCACTTTTGCAAGTGCTGTGAATCTCTTCCATCAATTTCACAGCTCGTTCAGCCACCATATTTGAACGAGGCATATCAAGCACAGAAGGTTCCGTTGTCCAATGAGTAGTAAAAGACTTTAAAGCCTTATCACATTTCAGTTTGGCGACAGCAGCATGTAACTCATCGTTTATGTCCTTCGAATAATGCTGATTTGAAAACCATGCCTTTGCCCATGCATTCGCTATAAAGTCACAGACGAATTTGAGCTGATGTCTCCATTTGGGAATAGCAATCAATGCAAATATTGCTCGTGAATTCCATCTGGCACTATGAAGGGACGGCAGCTTGCGCCATTTGAGTAAAGGCCATTTTTTTTGCTTCTGGTAGAATTTGTATCCTTCACAGAGCTCAAAAAGAAACTTAAAGTCATCTCGCCATCCCGGGTTTTTAAATGATGATGTCACTTCGGTACCAGAATAGTTCTTTTGAATTTTATCATATTCTGCTGGGTGAGCGCGATGTTGTTGGAAACAGGGAATCCATTAAGTGACGTAAAACGAGGTCAAGAATGTGATGTTGACAACCTATGAACTGAGGGGCTTCCAGCCCCATTTGTCGGAATTCTGTTTAGAGTTTTGCAACTACTCCATTCCTACTTCCGGTATTTACTGCAGTTGTGTCGGAAATAATCATTTTGATACTTCTCCACGCATTGTACTCATCCAACAAGTTACGCAAAGGAATAAAGATATATTCCTTTCATGGGAGAGTTTTCTTCCGCATCGTTCCAATCGGTACCGCTAATATCTTCATCAGTACTATCATGGTCAGTTGTTAAATACTGTACTTGGCTTGTTGACTGATTTGATTTCCTGATGCGTTTAGATGGATGAATTGTTTTTACCGGAGCCTCTTTCTTTGTTGTGTAACCTATTCGGCCTGATGATTCGATTTGCTTTGTGTAAAGCTCTTTGTCTTCGCTGCACAACCAGTTTCCGTTCACTTTTGTAATATCAAAAACAATTTTCAATTTTCTTTCAAATTCTTCGCTCTTTCGCTTCCTATGGGCTTCAAACGATTTTATTAGCTTGCCAACCTTTGACGAAACCTGTTGAGCTGAGAGAGCAGGGAAGTTCAGTTTCTGCCAAAGCTTCAACAATTCATTCGACATTTTCTTTAGTCTATTATCTCGCCCTTTACATTCGTCGTACAAGCCTAAAAATCTACCTACGATCTTGCTGTTTAAAGGGATTTTACACAAAACCTCACCCAGATCTTTTTTTATTTCCGGTAACATGGGACGGCGTTTCGTAGTTAATTTTAAACTCTTTCTCCACACTTCTCCTGCTGATTCCACCACTGTTTTAGACTGCTTATTTTTGAACATGTTTTCAGACTATAAATAGACAAAATATAATGATAAATATGAATTGACTTTTTTAAAGAATTCTTATACAATTTTTGTAAAGAAAGAAGTTATAAAAGAAATTTCTTTAAAAAAAAAAAACACTTGGGTGCGGAAAATAACTATTCAAACAAGTTTTTTAGAGTTTTATTTAAGTAATATTTAGCACATATCGTTTGTAAATTAAAAAAATGGTAAGCAAGAAGTCATCCCAGCACGTTATTATACTAGGAATTGGGTATTTGCCATGCAACTGCCTTGAAAATGAAAAAATCGTTTGCGCGTAAGGTTTTTTCGCAATCTAACGGAAATATTACTAGCAAAGTAATAAATAAGCAAAAGTTCATCGAATGCACGCAAAAATATAAAAAAAGTTCGAAAAATCATAACCCTACTACATAGGTACTGAGCAAATTACGTTTGTTGATAAAATTACAAACCTTGGTTTCGTAATCACTCCAGTCTGACATGTAACGACCACGTTTCCTTCTCCTTAGGCAAGGTGTATGGCGCACTGCGTAATTTAAGCCTATCGGCGATGTTTACCACACTTCATATACGCCGTAAACTGGCTATTCAATTAATTTACCATACCTAACATACTTCGAGCTAATTTACAATAAACTGAACTCGCAATCTGCTCATAAAATTGATGTGGCATTTCACTATATCACACGCTATGTATATCAGTGGTCCCCAAAATAAAATATGAGAGTGTATTGGTAAACGGGAGAGTAACTTCACTACAGTGGTGCTAAGAACAAAACTGTCGCGCCAGTTGCTTCGTTCAGTAGCTTGCGGACAAGAAACAAAAAAGAACGTATCCGAGTATATTTTTTGATTTTATGCGCTTGATTTTCTACCAAAACCTGTTTTTTTTTACTTTTTCAAATTTGGTAGTTTGGTAGCTTTTTTCTGATTTAAAAATACAATTTTAGCATTGAATTCCAATTTTTATTTCATTTTGGTTTGCCTCGCCATGTAAATATGTATGTACATACATATAATAATTAACCAAAAAATATCACTCGAACTGCAAAAAAAAAAAAATTTAAAAAAAATATAATTGGAAATTTGGTAATATTTCTAAATTTTCTTAGGTAGTAAGTATGTATGTATGTATAAACAAATTTCAATTTGCATTTATAAAATGCAAATTGTTATGAATATTTATTATTTTTTATCAAATATTTTCATTTATTTCAAATCCATAAAGCCATAAAGCAATCAGCAAAGCGACGATACGTATTACCCGTTTGCTGTTTGCGAAGCGACTGGCATGAAAATTCTGCTCTAACACCACTGTGGCGAAACTGGTTTTTCGCTCTCAACAGCAAATAAAATGAAGAGCGTAAGAATAGGTGTGAGTTGAGCGTTGCACCTTAGTGCTATGAAATGAGGACCACTGATGTATATGGACTTAAGAAGTTCGACCATATATCGCGTTGGAGATCTAGCCTTCTGGGATGTCAAATATCAGAACTCTTCAAGGCCAGGAGTTGTATTTTCCTCTTTCGGCTAATGCTCACGAAAACGCCGCAATATCTTCACAATAAGCTCAAATTTACAAGATCTAGTCGTTCGAACGACCTAATTTTGCCTACTTTTAAATCTGTCTCTTCGACTAGGCTATTTTTTGTGAACACAATACGTACCTGGAACTCTATTCCTAATGCCATACGCAATACTTAATACTATAGACGCGTAATTTACAAATACTTTGCAGATAATAATAATAAGTATATAGGCTGGCCATCTCTTTAAACTTATGTATGAATAGGATTAATTGTGTACTTATTTTGTGATCGGTATTTTGTTTTGTTATGTAATATCTTTCCTACAATGTTTAGTTATGTAATTTCTTTCCCACATTGTTGTACTATAAAAGATGAAAAATCTTATTGTACTAATACTATGTTCAATAAATACCCATAAATACTCATAAGTGTAAACAACCCTCATTGTCATACATACATACTTACAAAACATAAAATGCACATTAAGTGGTATAAAAACTGGTATTTATTTAGAACAAATTCAAAACTTTATTTATATTGTAGGAACAACTTCTAATAATTATTACAAAAAGGATTCATATCCATAGCGATGTGCTTGCCTTATGATCTAGGGTACTTTCCGCATTGCTTCATGAATTCCCTTTGTATCCATTTTGGCTAGCTCTCTTTTGATTTTTATAATAAGGCAATCCACACTTTTTGGTTTGTAGCCCTGTCCATAAACATTTCTTTTTAAATTTGCCCAAAAAGTTTCAATGGGTCGTAGCCATGGTACAATTAACAGGTAACCGCATCAGAGTTGCATTTTTTATTTTTTTTCATTCGAAGTGGTCGTCCGATTGTCAATGTCTGTTTATATTTTTGTTTTGTTTACATTTTTGTTTTGTTTACATTGAGCAGTAATTTTATAATTTACAATTTTTTGGTTTATTACACTAAAATACAATTCAAAAAAGTGTTTGTTCAATGGGAAAAAGATGTTCACAAGTGAAACGATAGGAAAAAGTTATTTTGCAGTTCTCAAAAGGAAGTGGGACTTGGAAAAAGCCTTTCTCTAAGAGGCTTCAGGTTCTAACTAAAAAGATTTCCGATTTTGGGGGAAGCACTCAACCTATCACATCTTTATAATTAATATATCACCGCCACACTTCTAAAACTAACCACGGAACTCGCAAAATAGTATACATTTGCTGTAAAAGCATTAATTTTCATTTCTTACATTTTTGTGCACATGTAAACAATAACAAAATGTCAACTTCTTATATGAAAGCTGAGTAACGTTGGGTGCCTTAGTGTTATTGCGTTGATATCGCTGTACCATTTCTAAAACCATTGAAAATTTATAAATAATATTTGAATAATTTATTTTTGTATTAAACTATGAAAAAGTATGGCTTTGAACTCGGTGTTTCCTAAACAGGAGAAAAAATGGGTTTTCTTATAATTTTTAGGTTAGGTTTAGAGTTCGAATTCCTTATCTTAAGATTGGTGGTGCTTTCTAAACTGCGCTACCACCAAATTGATGCCAGCCTTTGTTCTGAGCAAAAATACAATCGAGCAGTGCCAAAATAATACCATGCCCAATTGCGTTAACACATTGCGCTGATACCGGCAATGCGATTTATTCATGGTATCAGCGCAACAAACTTTGCAGCAATAACCAGCCATTATTTCCATCACTTTGACACAAGAAATTGTTGACAATTTACCGACCAGCAAAATACATAGCAGGGTTGCTTTTTATTCCTGCGTCTACCTGTTTATTGTATCATGGTCGTAGCTGAGGCACGTTTGGGGGGTTTTTGTCCTTGGGAACAAATTCAATTTTTAAATTATTTAAGGCAGACCGTGTTGCGTTGGCATAGTGAGATGATGCTAGGTCTGGCCAAAATACAACTTTATCTTTTTTGTGATATTTAGATATAAAATCTTTAAGTACAGGAAGGCTTTTGTTAATATACATATCAGCATTTACGGCTAGACCTGCTTTTATAAAGACAGGTTCGCTTATGCCACGTTCACTAATTGCGAGCCACAGTAGAACTTTCTTCGGGAACTTAGTTCTGCAAAGAGTGGTGGCTTTATCGGGTGGTTTGGTGTACGGAAGCTTGAAATAATATTTTGGAGTCCATTCATTGCCTTCAAACGTAAAATAACTCTAATCGTCCATTACGCAAATGTACGGTGAATTTACAGCAAACAAATCCTGGGTAAGTAGGCGTAGTCTATGTTTGATGAGAACTGACTGTTTTCCACTAACTTCTGGAACAGTTTTTTTGCACATTTAATAACTCCCATATCTTTACAATATTTTTTAACAGTTTTTCCGTCCACATTATACTTGTTAGCTAATGCCCGACATGATTTTGCTGATCGATCCACAATTTCACTTTTCAATTTTGCTCGAACTTGGCTGCTTTGTAGAACACATATTTTTCCAGGCCCGCGCTTTCTTGTAAACGTTTTTCCACTCTCGATGTTTGATAAATAAAAGTTTTTTTGAATCCGAGCTTAGAAAAGTGGCAAAATGTCTCATATTTCTTTGCGAGTGGGTTATTTTCACAAAATGTACAAATTAATTTTCGGCGCTGTAGCTCTGTTAGCGTCATATTTAGAACTACGGTTGACATATGATAATGACTTTTAACTGAATGATAGCTGAAATAGTGACCTTTCTCCCCTGTTACTTTGTTTTTTGATGAGCTTTTTTTTTTACCTTGTATTTATAGGTGAAAACCAGTTCGGATTTCATTCCGCATACGTTAAATGCAAAAAAATTAGCAAAATATAATTATCCTGATGTATGATCAGTATCCAAGCCAGTTCCACGTACTGCTAATGATCTATTGCCAGTTTACCGAAGTATAAGTGCAAACGTCCTGGAAACTTTAACTACATCATCCTCGAGCAGTGAAAGCGACTTTGTCATGGAAGGTCCACATTTAATTTCGCAAGATGAACTAAGCGATTTGATTCGTGACTTGCGTTTGTCCAAACAAAAAGCAGATTTGCTAGCTGCAGCAATGGAAAAATCTAGACTCTCGAACACAAGTTACTGTATACAGAAACAGAAATGAGGCACTTCGACCGTTCTTCAAAAAAGAAGACAACATAATTAATTTCAGTAACAAAAATTTTTCAAATATTTTGTCCTCAGGAGTGCTGGAAAAAATATGAGCTAATTTTAATAAGTTAAACTAATTTAAGGTGGTCGCATTTCGATCACGGGATATAGATACTAGTATATATTAAAAGTCGAACTATGTTTTGGGCATGTGTCCATTAAATCCATTTTTTTACTAAAATATTGACTAAATCTGAATGCTCTCTGATGAATGATGGCTCTGGTGGTGGTCTTTCGAACATTCCGAAGGACCGTTTTTGCCATCTCCTATTATTGAATACAGGACTGATTTTTTCGGTTAATTTTAAAATTATCCGCCATTTACTGTGAACCAACCTCATTCATATATGTATGTACATATAATTATAGTGATCACTGTTTCACTCGTGGCTGCTTTTTCTACAAAATATTATACTCTTTGATAGCAAGACACCACTTTACTTGTTTTTCCAAACGTCGAATTTTTACAGAACACATAGTCGTTCCATTGAATAAATCGTTACCTTAATTCACAAAGGCCCTAACTGACATAAAAAGAAATTTACAGGAAAAGCATAGGATACTTCAAATATAAAGGCCTTAAAACACTAGCAAATTGTTGGTGTAAAATCTCAATAACAAAAAACCAGAGCACATGGTTGGCAAACTGTGATACCAAAAATAGAGTTGCAATAAATCCATCATGATCCAAAATCTCACTACCAGATGACGGTGTTGGTCATGAATTGGTAAAAGTTAATTGAACAGGGTGTTTAGAAGGCAAAAAACCCAGTGTATTGTTAGCTCAATAGTTAGCAACTCGTGCCAAAATTTAATAATTTTCATGTATAAATTAATAAACAATAAATAGTAGTAATGTGGAAATAGTGTGGGGCGCTTTTTAAGAACGGAATTATGTAGCACTCCTCCTTTTTTCACAATACTCCTTTTATTGTTTATTAATTTATGCATCAAATTATTTTATACTTTTTAGTTTATCTTATTGTAAAAGCGCCTTTTGATTTTTTTAAACTAAATTTTTCATGGGAAGACTTTGGAGCATTTGTAGACTTTAAAAGCTGACATCTGTTTGTTTCTGACTTCAACAAAAGGCCAGATAACAATTTTAACATGTAAAAGTAATAACAACGATTTGAGTCAGATTGATCCGAATAAAAGTCTGGTTTAATTTGTGAGCAAGATAATTTTGCTATTGTCTTATCTTTGCCAATGACACATGATGTATTTTTTTTTATGGATTTCGTGCTAACAGCATTAATATGTTATGAAGTGCTTTGGTTCCCTTGAAAGTAGGATGTATTAATGATTTCTTTTATTTGTATATTATTAACTGGAATATATGTACATTGAAATTAAAATATTACCATCACATTAAATGTCTGTTTGTGAACTTCGGTACCAAACGAAAATATTTGGGGATACCCAGGATCTGCCTGAAGTGAGAAAGAAATGCGCTGACATCTGCCTCTGAAGTCTGCAATCTATCTTGAGTGTTCACTTGAAAATTGAGCATGATACAGAGTCACATAACCAAGGGTGGGCATCAGCTTGGCACCTGCTATATGACCATATACGTATACGAAAAGCGAGCGCACAGCGACTTCTTCGTCAAAATCAACGACAACCACATTTAGTTTGATTTCGGCGAAGCACTCAGTTTTAGTACAGAGGATGATCGAACAGTACGTACTAGGAGTGGGATTTTTTTCGAATAAACGAATACGAATATTCGTTGCAAAAATTCGAATAGTATTTATTCGAATTTTTGTGTTCGTTTATTCGAATAGTATTATGCTTGTACCTATGGGCGTGCATTTATGTTTTGTATGTATGTATGTATGTTTGCGTGTACAAACGAATATTTGTATTTATTCGGTTAATGGTGGTTGAATAGTTTTTGGCTTATTATCTTAATAATTAAATATCTATTTTTACAGTGTTGTGGGAATAATAAAATAAAATTATTGGTTATAATTGAAGCTGTAAATAGACATTTACTATAAAGTTACTATACATAAATATGTATTTGTACATTTATATGTTTATTGCAGTTACATTTGCTTGGTAGGTTTTGTGCTAGGTCTTCAAGCAAGAGATGCCGAAATTCATTATGTATACTGTTTATTATGGTAAGGACGGGTTTGTGCTGATTTTTCATGTCCACATGAGTAAATAGTTTAATTTGCGTAAAGCAACATACACAAAATAATACTAACTGCTTCCTATTTTTTGTTAAATACTCATATAAATGGACTTACATACATATGGTACCACTATTCTCCAAATACTTACTTGGTTTTGCGGGTGTAACGGGAGAACTACTGACGTGGTTTTGTTGTGTCACGGGAGATCTTACAAAAATTGTATATACAATTGGAAAGAATGAACTACTGTTGCTTCAACAGTATGGCTCACTATAGCTTTGGCTAATGTATTCTAAACAAGTGCTTGTTTTCTTTTTGTTTTGCTGTATGGTTTGGGAGTCATTCCGCTTAGCTCTCTCCGAGCTCTTTTGTCCATTAACAAATCTGGTTGTGGAGAAACTTCGACTAGCACAACTTCTCCATTATTAGCATTAGGATATTCTCGAGTTATGTTGTTTACAATTTAAAAACTTTTCTTTTTGTGGAACATTATCAATACAGCAACCATTGGAACCAGAATCAATGCAATTATGGACATTCATGTTATAAGAAACATTTTTATGATATACAAGTTCTTCAATTTTTTTGTATTCTCTGTCTTTTATATTAAATGTTTTTAACTTTAGTTCACTTTCATAGCTTTGATTTAATATCTTAGCTAGATAATAAAATTTTTCAGTAACTCTTCTTTACAAAAACTTGATTGCCTATTTGTATATCACACTTTGCATAAAGCACCAAATAATTTCCATTCATTTTTATTTCTCTAGTGTCACAATTTTGGTCTATTTCTTCTTGGTGATAATTAGTTACTAACAATGTATAATTGAGCTGTCTGTTTCGGTAGGTAGAACACCTATCGAACGATGTTTGTATTTTGTTGTGAGTTTACTCAGGCAGAATCGCCTTGAGTGTGTTATTTATATAAAAAAATAGTATCTTAGGTAGAAACACCTTAAGATTGCATGCATCAAAAGAACTGAATTCTGCATAATGTTCTTTATTTTACTACGGCTTTTATACAATAAAAAATGCTTACAATAGCAATAATATCTTAAGCTATAACTATAAGGAAAAAGTGCATGATTGACAATAAGTGAAGTAAATTAATGATTATTGAATTTGTGCGTATATTGCGTATTTTGTTTTATTGTGTAATTTTGTTTACGTATGGAAATATGTAGGTCAGTATTTTTTTTTATCTTGTTTATTTATATGTAATGTTTAGGTTGCACTATATGTGCGTGTGTTTGAACTTAAATATATACATATGTATTACCATTCTACGCCGCGTTGAGTGGTTAGCGAAAACTTGACCTCAAACTTCTGAGATATGTATCCGTGACATTGGCTGCGGGGGCGTTGTCGATATGTCGAACTTGTTGCGTTTGTTTTTAATCCGTTCGATTAGGAGACATATGGTTATGCATAATGACACTAGCAATGCCGCTATGGTTATGTATGACTGGTGAAGCGAAGAGTGCCCTTCTTTGGTAGGAAGATATTTGATGTCTTGGAGTCGTTTTTGAATGCTGGTGATTTGTTCTAATTGCGACTCGAAATTTATATTTGGTTGTAGAAGTTGCTTGACATTGTTGGGGTTCCCGATGGTAGTTAGATACCCAAATGAAGCATAGGATGTATGTGAGGAGGTGACACTAGTTTCGTGTCCATGAATAGTTAGAAACCTTCCTTTGATGATACAACTTGGTTCAATCGCCAGAATGCCAGATGCGTTGATATGCACATTAATAATATCGTTGCCGCAAACTACAGTCATTTCCATAGGTTTGGTTGTTGAGTATACCCACCGGTTATTAGTGTTCATAGTAATAATGGATATGTTGCCTTGAACTTGACTGAAATTGCAGATTGGCGATGTTCTATTATTGAAGAGGGCAACTTCACAGGAGTAGCGGTCGGATTATCGGGCGAACCAAACTTGTAGGGAAGGACAGAGATACATATAATTCATGATTGTGATGCACTTATTGAAATGGGGGCTATTCAACACCACATATTCATCTCGGTGATCAGTTACAGCCAAATACTCAATGTTCGTTTGTATGACGATCGTCGTGTTTCCTGCCTGCGTAGGAATGGGAATGACCTTATACAGCTCAAAACGTTCATGGTTGACAAAAGGTATATCAGCGATGAAAATGATTTTTCCATTTGTTACTGCACGCTTTAGTTCCATAACCTTGTATAACTCTACTAAGTCGTCGTCGTCAACAGGTAGGCTGCGTCCAGTGGGAATGTGTCCCTTGATTCTGCAATAGAAGTGAGATAACAACTGAAGTGAGATAACAACTGTACTGAACAGTCCTTGCGAGCTATATGAGACAATCTTTTTTTTTTGTTGGCTTGTGCTATTGTCGTCCTTCGATGAATGTTGTCTTTTTTGTGCTGGAGCTGGGTTGGACTCATCATATTCTGCGCACTCGAGTTAGGTATCGTTGAGGAACGGTGCTCGCTGTTTTTGCGTCGCATACTCGAACTAGTCCATCGTCTCCCTTGTAAATCGGTGTAATTCTGCCCAACGGCCATTGTAATACTGGAATGTTATCTTCCTAAGAATAACAAGCATGCCTTCATTCACGTTGGGTGAGGCCGATTTCCACTTTCCTCTTTGCTGTAACTCCTGTAGGTAGTTTTGTGTCCATTCCTTCCAAAAGTTATGTTTAATTTCTGAGGTTCATTTCCACCAGGGACATTTTTGTTGGCTTAGCATTGACATCCACAGCTGATTACGATTACGATCCTACCAGAAAGTGACCTGGAGTGAGCGCGTTGAAATCATCATAACTAGGCGATAGTGGTCTGGAATTTAAAATTTCTTCCATTTCTACAATGACGGTTTCGAACTCTTCATATGTTAGCTATGCTGTTGACACACTTCTTACTAAATGATGTTTGGCTGCCTCCCAAAGTCCCCCGAAGTGGGGAGCTCTTGGTGTGATGAATTTGAAATTAATGGATTTATCACTGCATACTCGGATTATTTTTTCGTGGGCTGATTGAGAGTAGATAGACTCCTTTAGCTCAGCCAGTTTGTTGCTTGCCCCAACAAAATTCGTGGCGTTGTCAGAATATAATGTTTGACAATGCCCTCTCTTGCTAATAAACCGTCTTAGTGCTCCTATAAAGGCCTCTGTTGATGAACTCGAAACAACTTCCATGTGGATGGCCTTTGTAACAAAACAGCAAAAGACGGCAATATAAGCCTTGTCAGGTCTTTTGCCCCTAATCTTGTGGTGATTCCAAATTGGTCCAAAGTAGTCCACTCCCGCTGTTATGAACGGTCGTGCTGGTGTCACCCTGGAGGCAGGTAGATTTTCCATTAGTTGCTTAAAGGGGATTACCCTTGCTTTGGTGCACCGTATGCATTTGTGCACAATGCTTCGTGCAACTGACTTTCCGTTTGTGATCCAGAAGTTTGTTCTTGTTGCGGCTAACAAAGCCTGTGGGCCGCAATGACGGTTTTCTTCGTGAATCATGGTGACTAGAAGTTTTACTATGTCGTGATTGTGAGGAAGTATTGCTGAAGACGGGCACCTACTCGCATTATTTGGTGTTCGTCTAAGAATGGGTTAAGTGAGCCCAATGGGCTAGGTTTGTTAACAGCTGTATTGTTCAATAGTTTTTCGAGTTCTTCCTCAAATTCAGTTGCTTAAATCATTCTCATTATCACTATTTATGCATTTTCGATTTCGAATGCATTGAGTGCCGTATTGGTTGGCCATAGTTGTTTGGGTATTTTGCTGTTTTCTGGGAACCAATTATTCGTTGAAGTGTTTTGAAAGAGTTTCGGTGGTTTATTTGGCCTATTATCTCTATCCTTGACTATACAATCAGGACACGTTTTGTCATCTTACGTTCCTCGTCACCTATGGAATTCGGGGTTCGTGACCTTGGTTTTGGCCAATCTCTTTTTCCAGAGAGGAATAATGGGCCATAAAACCATATGGAGAGGTGTGCAAAAGTTTCTGGAGGGGGATATTGCGTCCGCTGGATTTTATTTCATACTGACGTGATGACATTGCTCTGGCAAGCTTAGGCACTGAATTTTGGCTATTCTGTTTACCACAAAGGTATGGAATCCTGATGGTGAATTTATACAGGCTAGGACAATTTGGGAGTCTGTCGAAAAGAAATTCTCGTTATTTTGAAGCCGTAGGTCCTGTTTCACCTTGCTTGTCAGCTCTGCACATAACACGGCCGCTCAGAGCTCAAATCGTTGCAAGGTTTGTTTTTTTATTGGCGCCACTCTTGACTTAGAACAGGTCAACCTGGTTGTTATGGTACTATCGGTATATGTTGACCGAATGTAGATTGCAGCTCCGTAGGCACGTTCTGATGCATCGACAAAGGTGTGAATTTCAATTGATGTTGTTTTTTATAGTTAAACACAAAACGGTCGACCTTGATCTCATTAACCGCTCCTATGCTTGATCGGGTAATTCGTCATCCCATGTGAGTGGTAGTTCTTGTAATTCTTGTAAAAATATTTTTGCCTTTACTACCACTGGACCAAAAAGCCCTAGTGGGTCGAAGATTTTTCGAGTTCTGAGCTTACTACTCTTTTGGTAATGCCCCTTGCGGGAGATGATACCCTTTGCGCTCGTCCGCACAATTGATCGGACGTTGGTAGCCAGATACGCCCAACAGTTTTTATTATACAAGTTGCTGACTCTTCAAGGTTTAGATAAATCTTCCAGTCAATTGTACTCTTGCTGTTGCTAGTAGTATATAATGATTGTCGGACATGTGCTGGTTTGCTAAGGGATTGTTCAAACAGGGTTCCAGTGGACGGGTCCTATTTCATTAATTGTATATGCACTATGACAGCTTCCCATTGTTCTACTGGAAGTCCCTGTGCCTTTAACCCATGGATGCATTCCTTAGCGAGGTCGTGTATACACTTGCGATGTTTCATTCTTTATTTTTGGATGAGACAGTAGATTATTCAGCAATGAGGTCATAATGAGCCTTTTATTGTCGTATCTATTTATCAGCAGGTTCCATGCGGTTTCATAGTTTGAAGTTGAGATAGGCAAATGCTTAATGAGATTCTTTGGTTCATCTGACAAATGAGTGGTTAGATAGAACATTTTTTGGACTTCGCTCATTGGTGCATTGTGTATTAGTTGCGCATAGAGGTCCTTGAAGGCTACCCAATGTAACAAGTGTTGCTCATTTGCGTTCGTAGTCGGCGTCATATTTGGGTTGATAGAAGCAGTGGGCTGCTGCAGGTTAGATATGGTATTGTGTGCTTGAGCCTTTAATTCGTAATACGCATCTTGAGTGTATCCGTCGATGTCTTCACTAGTGGTCGATTGCCATAATAACTCCTTGTTAGTGGACATCTCGTGTATTTGGTTATGAGCGATGCCTTAGCCTGGTAATACGGCTCAGGATGCCCTTCTCAAAATTTTCCTTAAACTCGTCGATATTTCGGCTTAAGGCTCGGTTTAATGCCCTTTGGTTTCGAATTAACTTATTAATCGTTGCTCGTTGACTTTGCCTGCTGGATTTTCCTTGAGTGCACCATCATGATCCTTCCGATGAATTTCTGTCGCCTTCAACAGCTTCAACATTTCTCATTCAAAAATATTCCTGTGTTCCAACGTCGTATTCGAAATGTACAGATATAGGTGCGTAAGTATTGGTGGGTCAATGGTAGATCAGGGAGACATCTTATCTTATTATCAGTGCTCTCAAACTTCGACCACGAACTTTCAAGGCGTTGGAGACGTTCCTCATAGTACTTGTGAGTCTTCCTTGAATGGAAACTTTCTTCACATTGTGAATGAGGGTTTCAATCTCAGTCGCCAAACTCCGCTGGTAAGCGACAAGCTCCTCGAAAGTGGCCATGGTGCTGGTCAAAGATTAGTAACGATAGGGATTGTATGGACTATGATGTATAGACGACAATGGGTTGATTGGTGATGTGATCCTGTGCCTTGTTACAGGATCAATTTGTTTGGTAGCTTCACAGCAATTTACTGTTGCCGACGAGCGTATGTTTAGTGGCGTCCTTGATGCAGGGCCACAAGTTTACCACCAGATGTGGGTGATTGCTTTGACGACAATGGCTCGTCCTTAGATGTTGCGTCTTTTAGTGTGATCCTTGTTGCCGGATCACGTCGGGGTCACCAAAATGTTTCGGTAGGTAGAACACTTATCGAACGATGTTTGTATTTTGTTGTGAGTTTACTGAGAAAATGAAAATTTGTTAAAAAATTAAAAAAATTGTACCACAGCGTCATCTATTGTAAGTTTTATGTAAAAATAAACATCAAAAATGAATTCCCTGCCCCAAAAAACATTAATTTAGCCACTATTTTGTAACCAATTGCCTCATTTTATCAAGTTTCCCTCACTTAACCCCTATACATAGGGTTAAAACTTTAAACTCAAATAATAAAAAATTCAGACCTATAGGCCCAAAACCTGGTATGAGGTTTTGATACGAGAGGGATAGAGCTTCAGATTTTGTTGGTTTCATCAATTACTAAAAATCTTGTTGTACAGTGTTATTGCTTATATTGCGTATTTTGTTTTATTGTGTAATTTTGTTTACGTATGGTCAGTATTTTATTATTCTTGTTTATTTATATGTAATGTTTAGGTTGCACTATATGTGCGTGTGTTTGAACTTAAATATATATATATTTATTAACACTGTCTATTTATTGACAATTGCTGATTTAATGCTTTGGTATATTGTGGTAATTTTTCTGTTGAACTTTCAGAAAAGCAAGGATCTCTTGCCCATGTTCGCCATCCAATAGTCATAATAACAATTATATGTTGTTCCAAAAAAATTTAACAGACGTTTTTTATTTCGTTTAACTTATTCCGGCTGTATTGTTTTCACTTAAGATTCTAATATTTCAATTTCAATGAAATCTTTCCTTCCAAAAGTGCCGTCTGCAATATCTTGGTTTAATTGATACTATACTTTCAAAATTTCTCGAGGTTGGATGACATGCAATATACTCGTCGTAGTGGTTTTATTGACTATTGGATGACATGCAATATACTCGTCGTAGTGGTTTTATTGACTATATCCACCTGTCCCATGTGAGTCATTGTATACTTTATCGGAAATGGGAGAAAAAAAATAGAAATACACGTGTATCGGCGATTTCCATGTACACGGCAGAATGTGTTTGATGTATAAAGTATAAAGCTTTAGTTTATTGCCTGTCTATCCGCCTGAGTGAAAGACTTTGCATCGATTCTTAACCCTTTTCAGTGGTCCAATCGAGCAGGAAATCTATAAAAATCTATTTTGTAAGGCTTGAGAAAATATTAATAAATTTATTGCAATTTTAAGCAAAATGCAAATGTTTACGGCAAGTATGAAAAAAATAGTTTTCATTTGTCATTAAGATGAAAATTGAGCTTTCGCTGAAGTAAGACGTGTTTTCTCTCGCTCTGCAAATTTTCAGTTCTTTCTGTTGAACTAAAATAATTGCGGTCGAAAATAATACATAATGTCGCGCTTAAGAAGTGAAAAAACGCGGCGCAAAGAAATAATTAATTTATTAATGAGTGCTGATAATTGTAAGCAAGTTCCTCTGCACCAATAGGTGAAGCTTTTGTGTCCTCAAATGATTTTTTTTTGGACGAAAATAATGTGCCTGAATTCAGTGAACCCATTGACTCATCAAGTGATGAAATGTCCGATTTTGAGGATGACAGTTCGCTTACCTTTAACGAAGAACTGGGGTCGTGGCTTGTAAAATACAATCTCTGCTACGAAGGTGGCAATGAGCTGCTACAAATTTTGCGCACCAGGGAAGTAGGCGAATTAAAAAGAACCATGCCTAGGGGGTTTTCTATTGTATTGCCGCGAGAGCCATTTAAAACTTTTGAAGATTTTCTCACTTTTGAAAAACAAATTGAGCAAGACGAGGAAAAATTCAGACAATTCGTACGTATACTTCAAATACGACCTACTCAAAACACAAGTGGTAGTTATAAAAATTGGAACTACACCACTTGTGATTTGAGGAGCTCAAAATTAAGCTCAGTTTAACTTAAAACATAGTTTTACAAAATTTCCTTTTATGTAATAGAAATCCAATTTGAAATCTTTTTCCTCGTATATATCGTTGGAGATTCTGCAAAACGACGTAATTAACATTTTTAAAACAGCGTATGTGATATTTAAGTTTGTATTTATAGATAAATAAGTCTTAATAACCAGGGAAAGAAAAGTGTTGGTCACAGATGTCGCTTACGCTGCCTCTTAGATGTCCATTGCCTTGTTTTGCATAATCACCTACGATATGTATATACATAAAACTTAATTTGTTAGAAATTAATCAACCTAACTTCTTTATACATGTTTGCACGAAATCAGCATCAGCAGGATTAAAATAATTATCAAATAAAGGTTAAAAAAATTATAATAAAATGCTTTCATTTGAATATTTTTTGTAAGCTTATATAAATAAGCTTAAAACGCTTACAATACACTTATTTTAAAGCAAAAAATCAACATTTTGTAAGGGTTTGGCTTACAAAAGTAAACATAAAAAAACTTACTTTAAGTTTATTTTTTCAAGATGGTGTTTATCAAAGGCTTACATTTAAAATATTATTATAAGCTTTAAATATAAAACTTTAAAAAATTTATCTTTTGAAAATTGCTTGTAAGTTTATTTCAAACACTTAAAACCAATGTGTCGTTTCAATTATAAATCGTTTACTTTCAAGCGTTTTGTAAATGAAAAATCAGGAATATGTAAGCTTAATGTTTATTTGGAAAAGTTTTTTATAAATTTATTTCAAGTTTGCTTGGCTGGTTGGGACTAGTATGTCAAGTGGTATGTAGTTGATGCAGAGGCTGAGTGGTATGATGCTGATGCAGAAGGGGATAATTGCCCGTGATAAAAATACCAGATGGTAATATGGAAAAATAACTCGAACTAGTTGAGCCGATTGGGCAAACTAGTATTTGACTAGTATAAAACTAGTAGCATTGACTACAGTGTAGATCTAAATCTTACTAACTAGGAAAAACCCAAACCACAACTGAAAGCTAACTTTTTGTCACCAACCAAATAATAGTCAGGCTCAATAAGACGACTAAAATTTAGTAGTATAGTAGTCGGCTATATTCTGAAACGGATTTTGCGTTATTTAAAAAAAAACTTTGAGATAGGGCGTTCTTCAACAATATTCTGAATTGGGGCGTTTTTTGAAAAAAATTCTAAAACTGGGCGTATTAGAAATATTGTCAAATAGGTCTACCTATCTTTCACTAAGCCCACGAAATTATCCTAAATATTTAGGCGGAAATCTTTGCAAGTAGTAGTAGAAAAAAACCAAATAAATAAATACGTTTATTTGGCTATTGTCGAAATGTCGGATATTTTGCCACCCCCCTTTTTACAAAATTTTACACAACTTTGAGGTTTTTCCCGTTTTCCTATTGTTTATCGGTACTGAAATGTTTGACCAGCTAAAGAGTTCAGTAGTAGTATATTTGCTCGTATTACATTACTCTGCAAGTTTTTGCTACTCAAAGTAACTGTAAATGCACGCAAGAAATAAATGGTTGAGTTAATCGACTAAAAACAAAATCATTATAATTTAACTATTCACTCAATTTCTTGAAAAATACGGACCTCTTTGAAAACTCTGGCCCGGGTCTGAGTAGTCTCATGCCGGATCTGTTGTTGTTGTTGTAGCGCTACTTGGCCCTACCTAGGTAGTCAGTATCTTACCCAGTAATGTCATCAAACTCTTCTAACGGAAGTCCTAGAAACCTATCGGATTCGACACGGGTGGACCAGAGGGATATGGATGTTAGAAGAGTAGGCTCGGTTGAGCAGACAAAGAGATGATTTGTATTATGGGAGGACAAGCCGCATGCCGGACAAACATTAGGCATGTCGGGGTTCAGTCTGGATAGGTAAGAGTGTAACCTATTTCAATATCCAGACCGGATTTGAGCCAGCATCACCCTAGTCTCCCTATGCAGCTCGCGCTCCTCGTCGGTAACGGGACAGAGCCGACAAAGGAGTTTACCGAATTCGTATGGATGAGGGTGAGGGCCTGCCGGTGCACCTTAGGATCAAACGGCGTGGAAATCAGGTGCTGGATCTCATCGAAGTGTTTGCGTAGATGGCTCCTTATGCTCCTGGGGGGCGGAATCTCATTGACCAGGCGTCTGTTCGGATGCTGCGGTTTGCAACAGTTGAACAGGAATTGCCTGGTCAACATATCACTATGCTCTCTAACGGCGACCATTTTCGCTTCATTATGAAGGTGATGCTCAGGAGACATAAGAAGACACCCAGTGGCGGTTCGAAGGGCGGTGTTCCGGAAGACCTGAAGCTTCGTCCAGTGTGTGTCAGCTAGCCCCGGCGACCATATTGGCGTCGCGTAGCTCAGTACCGGCTGACCAATTGCTTTATATGTAGCTAGTAACGTTTCGTATTTGAACATGTTATCAAACTACACCCCTAAGATTTTGGGGTGTGAGGCAGTTGGTAGCTTGACACTATCAACGTAGACATCTAATTCCATGTTCACTTGCGTTGTCCACGTCGTGAATAGGGTGGCCGAGGACTTATTTGGTGACTATGTCAGGTCTCTCCCGGCGAAGAATTCGGACACGGCTGGGAGGTATGAGTTTATGCGAGAGCAGAGTTCTTCAACGGAGGGGCCTGTTACCAGAATCGTGCAATCGTCGGGGTGAGAGACGATCGAGACACCCTCTGGTAGGGGGGGGGGGGAAGTTTCGATACATAATAGTTAAACAGAAACGGCGATAGGACACCACCCTGTGGCACCCGTTGTTTAACTATTCTGGGTTTTGATCTGGCGCCTCTGAATTCAACCGACGATTGACGGCCACTCATATAGTTGGCAGTCCAACGTTTAAGACAGGGGGGAAGGGACGAGTCTTCAAGGTCTTTCATTAGTTGTGCTTTGTTGACCGTGTCAAAAGCTTTGGCCAGGTCAAGCGCAACTAGCACTGTCCTGTGGTTTGGACACTTTTGGTTTAATCCGTCCCCTACCTGAGTGGTTATGGCGTTCAGCGCGGTGGTAGTGCTGTGGTTTTTGCGAAATCCATGCTGATGTTCGGCGAGCCGCAAGTTAGCGGTGAAATATGGTAATAAGATAGATTCCAACACTTTCACTACCGCGCGAGAGAAGTGATATCGGGCGATATGACTCCCCTACGGCAGCTGGCTTGCCAGGCTTTAGTAGTGGGACCACCTTTGCCTGTCTCCATCTTTCAGGAATGGCAAAGGTGGACAGGGAAAGGTTGAAAATGTGTGTTAGATATCTTATGCCTTCGTCGCCGAGGTGTTTTAGCATCAGCATGGAGATGCCATCGGGGAATATATACTTGGTGTTCTTAGATCTCCGAATTGCCTCATGTTGGTTGCGGAGATGGCAATGGGCGCATCGCTGTTTTTGGGTTTATGCGCTTCCCTGGTGGCTCGGCGAATCTCTTTGTCCAACGGAGGATGCATTACAAACTGTCGGCAGAAAGCGCTCGCGCATCGTTTAGGCTTCGAGTGAACCTTATCGCCGAAGGCGATGGATATTTTGTCGTTGGGTTTAGTCGGGTTGGACAAAGATTTCACCGTCGACCATAATTGGCCAACCCCAGCCGAGAGGTTACAAGACCTTAGGTGCTCTTCCCACTTAGCGCGTTTGTGTTTATCTACTAAGCGTCTGATTTCAGCATTAAGATCCTTTATTTGAGGATCCGTAGGGTCCGGGCGTCTAATATGGTCACGTTCATTTGCCAGGGCCGCTGCCTCTGCGGGGAAGAATGGACGTACTTCCTTTATTCTACCTGATGGAATGTGTTGATGGGAGGCTGAAACTAGGGCCATACTAAACGCCTTTTCCCCTTCTCGTACGTCAGACGGGGTGGGGAGAGCAGCGAAGGCGCTCTCTGTAGATGTTAAGAAACTCTCCCATTCGGCTTTGTTAAAGTTACAAAATCGGTGGGGCGATCGATAGAGAGCACAATGGGTAGGTGGTCCGAAGCAAGCGTCAGCATCGGTCGCCAGTCAACGCAGTTTATAAGACCTGCGCTGACTATGGTAATGTCCGGCGAGCTAGAGCAGTTTACCGCCACTCTAGTGGGGGCATCCCCATTAACCGTGGAGAACGTCGAATCGTCGTGGAGTGCCACAGGTCGTGGTGTGCGTTGAAGTCACCAAGGATAACGCGGCTCTCACCCCTGAGTAACGCACGAATGTCGGGGTGATAATCCCTGGGACAGCAGGTGACAGGAGGTATATATACGTTTATGATTTCCAAGTCGACATCGCCTGACCGGACGACCATACCTACGTTCTAAGGTGGCCTCCCTCGGGTCGATGTCAGGCTCAAATAGACGATACTGCACAGTTTGATGCGTGATGAATGCAAGACCACCCCCAAGCCCTCTCGCACGATCACAACGGTGTACATTGTACCCGTTGCAGGTCTGAAGAGTCGACCTTCCACCGAGCTTTGTCTCCTGAATCGCTGCGATCTTGATGTTGTGTCGCTTCATGAGGTTTGTAATCTCAACTATTTTACCGGTTAGGCCGTTGCAATTAAATTGCAGGATTGCGAAGGGGGAGCAGAGTTGATGCTGGGGGTCAGGGACTGATGCGCATGCCTAGGTGGTAGTAGGCTGGGTCGCGCACTACGACGCATTCTTGAAGTCGAAGGAATCGCGTTACCAGAAGGTAGATGCTAGTCAGACGACGTTGAAAGTTGCGTAGCTCGACAGCATGGCGCAACGTACGTATCAGTCCATAGGTTCCTGTTCGCGAGTCCAGAGCATATAAGCATGTGACATAGGCCAAGGCAGTTATTGCACTTGACTGATGCCAAAGGCGTTAAATAACTTGGCATGGGGCCTAGGGGGCACTTAAGTCACAGGTGGGTTGGGGGGCACTCCCTCGAACACACGGGAGATCTGCGGCTCTACTTACTCGGGAAATAATACGCTCCAAAAAGTAACAACGCGAGATAAATTCAAATAATAAGGATAAGTTTATTGCGCGGGTCGATGCGTGCTATCGCTTTTAACTTTGTACAAAAGATGATGAGTGTAAACAATGTGTGACAGTTTGTGTGGTGTGTTGTGTTGTGTTTTGGATGTGTATGTACATATGTGTGTTAGAATGTGTTACATTGTTTTGTGTCAGATGTGGTGTGTTGAACTGGCTGCTGCGACCTCTGCCGGACCATAGCGCTCATTTATCCATCCCGGCCCCCCTAGGCGAATACTTAGCCTAGTAAGCGTTGGAGTTGTTGCATCGTTTCTACGACGTTGCTAAGCCCGGTGGTGCGTCGGTGAAGCGACCGAGGCTGCGAACGAGGAGGCGAAGCATGGGGAGGCCGGTAGGGACGACGATGCTGTTGCTGCAGCGGGGCTGGATGAACCGTTGGGCGGCGGCGTTGAGGAACGGCAGCTGGTGGTTGATGCCCGCTGCAATGCGCTGTTGAGTTGGCTGGTAGTCGACGTCGATGGACTCCCATAGCGACCGAGTTTCCGGTTGGAACGCGGTGTAAAAGCGTGTGGAGGGGTTGGTAGCACAGCTGGCATACATTCGGTGACGTACATTGCGCTGCGACATGCGTCTGAGCCAGACAGTTTAGGCAATAGCGCGGATGCCACTTGTCGGCGTTGCGGTGGCGGCATGCCCCGGAAAATGGGCCATAAGCGTAGTGCATGTGGACGGTGGCACAGTCCACATCGTAGCGCCGAACGGTAAACGGTGAGCGTCGGTTCGGCCGATGGCAACTCCGGTGGAGCTGCCACGGCTCGAGACACGCGATTACGTGGTGCTACCTGGGGTGCCGCTACGGGGGGCGCGTTGGTGCGCCATGGCTGAGCGACTGGAAGCTCGGTGCGTCGTCCGGTTGCGGTTCTAGGGTGAGCGGAGGTGGAATCCGATGCGTCCCTCATCTTGACATCCATGATCTCTATCGGGAGAGAAAGAAAGTGTGGTTTACATGGGTTTGCATGCTAAGGGTAGGCAGCTTTTTAACTGAGTGAGATTTTATATGGGGTATCGTTGTGACTATTTGGTACATCTAAATCTTTCGCGACTTGAAGATTTGATCTAATGGGAAAAATGGGGATCTTAATCTTTATGGGGCAAGAAGCATAGTTTGACGAGGGGTCTAGTCAGAACTCCGTTCTGAGTACGGAGGTCTACGACTCGGATATGACCATCGGGGCCATGATGAACCTTTTCTACGCGGCCAAGTCGCCATTCTGTTGGGGGGAGACAGGCGTCGCTTATAAGGACGCATTCTCCAATATTTGGGGCCTTTTGTGTGTCTTTCCACCTGTATCGTTTATGGAGGTCTTTGAGATACTCCTAATTTCATCGGTGGCTGAATTCGTGTTGTAACGCTTTGATTCGTTCCCATCTATTTAAAAGTGAAAGAGAGTCAGCACGTGGCTCAGGGGTGGCCAGAAGTGGTGCTCCTGTTAGGAAATGCCCGGGTGTGAGGGCAGTACAATCGGAGGGGTCTTGCGAGAGTGCAGAGAGGGGCCGTGAATTGAGAACGGCTTCGATTCGAGTAAGGAGCGTGGTGAACTCCTCGAAATTGAACTTTTGAGTTCCAGCGACCTTTTTGAAATGTATTTTGAAGCTCTTAAAGGCGGATTCCCATAATCCACCCATGTGTGGGGCGCTCGGTGGGATGAATTGCCAATCTATACCTTGGGGTGCGTATTTGGCTATGATTTCGGGGGAAACTTCTTCCGCGAATTTTACAAAGTGTCTTTCTGTTGCTCTTTTGGCTCCGACAAAGGTTTTACCATTATCGCTCATCATTCTGGCAGGAAATCCTCGCCGTCCGACGAAGCGAGCGAATGCCGCGAGAAAGGCTGGGGTCGTGAGATCAGAACATAGCTCGAGGTGGACTGCTTTTGTAGTGAAACAAACAAAGACAGCCACATAACCCTTTATGTAGATGGAAGTCCTTAGCGTGGAGGCCTTTATCTGGAAAGGCCCAGCAAAGTCAACACCAGTGGTGTTAAAGGGTGGAGCAAAATTGCGAATGGGGACTTCTCCGGAATTATTATTGGGCATTATTTCGAAACTCACCAGATAGTCAAATACTTGACTATAAACTCAAAACCGTGACATTTGGCGTCAATTGCGCCCCCTTCTTAGCAATTCGAACGCTGCACGAACTAGCAGATGAACTAAAGTTCAAATACCCCAAAGCAACCCCGGTGTTAAAAACACAGACATATGTGGACGACATCCTGTCGGGAAGCCACAGCATCCCACTTGCTTGCGAATCACTATCACAAGTGATAAAAGCCCTCAGCTCAGCAGGGTTCCCCCTAAAAACGATTACTGCAAATCACCCAGAAATACTCCAGAATATAGATCCAGATCACCTACTGGACTCAGATTTCCTAGTTTTTGAAAAGGAGAGTACAACAAAAACTCTTGGCATTCAATGGAATGCTATTACAGACAAATTCTTATATACCCTGGAGTCAATAATGGCCATATCAGCCAAAACAAAACGGCAAATCCTGTCTTCTGTGGCAAAACTTTTCGACCCCGCAGGATGGCTCGCGCCAGTAATGATCCAAGCAAAAATGCTTATTCAAGATCTATGGCTAGACGGAACTGATTGGGACGAGTCAGTGAAACCATTGCGCTTGCAGAAATGGTCCCAATTCGCGAACGATTTACACTCCATCTCGCAGATACAGATACCTTGATGGGTCAACTTTTCTCCCGACCACCAAGTTGAAGTACACGGATTCTGTGATGCATCCGAAAAGGCATATTGCGCGACTATATATTTACGCACGCAACTTTGTGGTAAAACAAATTGCCAATTGCTAGCCGCAAAAAGTAAGGTCGCCCCTCTAAAGACCGTAATCTTACCACGGCTTGAGCTATGCGGCGCACTCCTCCTAGCCAAATTAGCCTCAACCGTACAAAACCATCTAAATCTTAACGATAGCAAACTGTATCTGTGGTCTGACTCGTGGATTGTCTTAGCCTGGCTTGAAAAACCACCCCACACTTGGAAAACGTACGTTTCCAATCGTACCGCTCAAATCCTCGATCTAGTCGGGCCAGCCACTTGGCGACATGTAGCCAGTGGTGATAATCCCGCTGATCTTGGCACAAGAGGTTGCAACCCCCTGCAACTAGCCACCAGCGCCCTATGGTGGAATGGCCCCAACTGGCTGACAGAGTCGCCAGACTCCTGGCCACATTCTATCGCTCGAAATATAATACCACCAGAATGTCGAAAAATTGAGTGCTTTCACACCAGTGCGGGTGAATCCGACATCCTCGAAAGATTTTCGTCTTTCCCACGAGCTATGCGAGTTGTTGCATACATGTTTTTATTTGTCGAGCGCATGAAGAATAAGGTTCACAAAATGCCTAACCCTCCACAGGCTACTCTGAACCACCATCTCCTACAGAGAGCAAAGGTATCCCTGATCATGGCCACCCAATCACGCTACTTCAGCCGTGACATATCAATGCTAAGATCATCCAAGCCCATTGATAAAAGGAGCGCACTATTAGTCCTGAATCCGTTCCTGGATCCCAAGGGCCTACTTCGCGCTAATGGCCGACTCGCAAACTCGAGCCTTTCATATAACGAGAGGTACCCCATAATAATTCCGGAGAAGTCCCCATTCGCTTCTCTTTACCTAAACTTCCTCCGTCTTTTAATGCTTCACGCCGAACACCGCTTGATGCAACAAATGATCCGGCTCGAAGGACCATAAATAACTTGGCATTGGGCCTAGGGGGCACTTAAGTCACAGGTGGGTTGGGGGGCACTCACTCGAACACACGGGAGATCTGCGGCACTACTTACTCGGGAAATAATACGCTCCAAAAAGTAACAACGCGAGATAAATTCAAATAATAAGGATAAGTTTATTGCGCGGGTCGATGCGTGCTATCGCTTTTAACTTTGTACAAAAGATGATGAGTGTAAACAATGTGTGAAAGTTTGTGTGGTGTGTTGTGTTGTGTTTTGGATGTGTATGTACATATGTGTGTTAGAATGTGTTACATTGTTTTGCGTCAGATGTGGTGTGTTGAACTGGCTGCTGCGACCTCTGCCGGACCATAGCGCTCATTTATCCAGGCGTGTATAATCTTAACCGACAAACAGTACACGTAGTATAAAGGACCAGGAGCTGATGGTTGTGGCTTATACTCGTGCTGATGCTGGAAGAAGAGGGGCTGACCGAATGGGTGGGAGAGATCTGACGTTCAGCATTGCTCAAATCCACTTGGGAAGTGCTACGTAGGGAGTAGCTGTGAGATGTTGACGCCTGGTGGCGTGAGCTACCGCTAGGAAAGTCTACTTGCTGAGGTGCATTTGTAATGCTAGTCGTGGAGACTGAGGTGACAGAGTCAGACATATGTGGCGAAGCTATACTTGATCGACGACGGCCACGGGACGTCGTAGGCCGTGAGCAGCAAGGGGCCACAAAAGTTCTATAAAAACTAGCGGGTCTATGAGTAGAGGGATTTAGTTCGGAGCAACTAGTTAGATGCAACCATCTATTACAATTAGAGCATTGTACTGAATGTGAACGTTTCACATAGACTTTCTTCCAGCATATACAGCAGATCCATTCTCTTGGTCCCGGGTTGGATTCAATACCAGCCCGGAGCAGGAGAGTCTTGAGCAGTCCAGCTGCAAGGAGCTGCTCGGAGGATGACATTATGGGGGGGGGGGGGGGGGATAACTGACGGTAGGCAGGGGGGTAGCGACATAACAGCCCTTGGTCAGGGAAACCCCGAGTCATTCCGGTACGTAGAACCGTGATGCCGGATCTCACCAATTTTTCTGGGCGGTGGCTTTGTCAAATAAGTGCCTGATTGGATGCAATTTAATGTATGTGAACAGTCCAACCGAATTTAGCAGATTAGGTACAATGAAAAGCCGAATCCAATATTTCTGCGTAATTTTATAGTTTCCATTCCACGATGCTTCAAATTCAAGCCACACGCACACACACAAGCCGATAGTGACACTTTGCAACTTTTGGTGTGAGGTTCCTTCTTAAGCTTTACAAATGTTGATTTATATTAATATATTAGATTTGACAAATTCCGATTGTATATAAATATTTTATAAATCTGTTAATTTCTATGGTGTATAATTTCAGACTACAAAGATGATGATGAATGTTCTAGCGAGACTATTACTTCAGAGCACTCTCGTGATAGCTCCACTATTCCCTATTACCTGAAGCAGCATTCCTTATCCATTGAAAGTAGCAATAGCTCTCAATTGAATACATCAAAGGATTTAAGTGTTATTTCCCAGCCTTCAGTCACAGTTCAAGATGGTGCCTCCATAAATCATAAAGATACCAAAGAAAAACAGTTGAGGGAAATATTAAAAAAGTTGCATCCTGTTCAAAGTATATCTACCATTGAGGCAAGGTATGTGACAGAGGTAATACCATGCACATGTAAAATTTCTGAAATATTTCCGGTGAATAAAGCGAATGCTGAAGAGGATGGTAAAAATATTTGCGAGACTTCTTATACCGAACAAACGGAAAAAGGGCCCTGCACGCAACTACCTACAAGAAATTGGAATTCTTCCAACGATGAAATAGGTGTAAATCAGCAAATTGTTATACGGCCGCCACTTTTAGTTCAGTCAAACCATAAAAAATCAATTTTTGACCTCGATTTCGATGAAGATGAGGACCCACTCGATTCGCTGAAAGCAGAAACGACTACTGCTACTGGTATAAAAGGTAACAAAGAAACAAATATTGAAATAGCAATTCAATCTGAAGAAAATAATGATTTGAGTTTGAGGCCTACTGAACGGACAAAGATGATTAATAATAAAATTACAGAAACTCCATCGGTTAAAGCAATGCCTTTCGAAGTTTCCACAATGTATAAAATAGAAGATGACCCCCTGTGCATAGCAAAACAACGATACGACCAAGAAACACGAACAATAACAAAGTTTCACCTTCATGCTTTACACAATTTCTTAATACCTAATGTAAATGGTAATTGGGATTTTCGATCACAGCATGAAATTAAAACTGAATCTAAGGGTGCTATAAACAATAAGATAACTGAAAATGTGGTACCAAAATACAGTTTTCTTACAGTAGAACGCTTTCAAAATAATTTATGTCTGAGCAGTCTCTTCAAAACTTGTAAGCCCAAAGAAATGCAAACCGCTATTAAACAGCTGTGCGTTACTCCTATTTTAGGGGTGAGTTCCGAGGCTTTGGAGGCTATACAAAGTGTATCACCGTATCAAATAAGTTTTAACCCCTATAACAGTTGCATGCCTACTTACACAACGGAAGTTATATCAAAGGAAACAATCAAAACAACAAATATTTTAGACAAATCTCACGCTGTTGCTTCTTGTGATATATCCGTTAAGGAAATCAATAAAGACATTCACAATATAGTGGTAGCTGAAAATGATACTGATTTTTTGCAGCAGCCTTCAAGTAATTCTACTGAAAGCGCTACAAATAATATACATTTTTCTAAGGCTGATGATCACATATCTTCGTCCAATATTTTTACTTCTGCCACACTGGAAAATTGTAAAATATGTTGTGAAAGTGAAACAAATAATGATATCACCTGTATTACGAATAACTCATTAGCCAGAGAATTGGCTATTAACAATAATTCTCTATCGCCTAATATACATGAACATAGGTTTAACTGCCCAGATTTGCATCAACCTCCAACCCCCTTCAGTTTCAAACTGAAACGTAAAATTCAAGAGAACATAGGTACCAATGCCGGAAAAAAACGAAGATTCAAAAAGGTTAATCAGCGCGGTCTAAACAGTGAAAGTAAATGTGATATTACCATTCAGTCAGATGTTAAAGGAAATGATATATTTTCAAGTGACAGTTGTAAAACAACCTACGAAGCGAATGGTGACGTTGAACTGAAAAAGAGTACCCACAATATCGTTTTACAAAGAGCGCAGACTAGCTTAGGATGTGATTTTGAAGGAATGCACGCAAAAATGAGTTTAAAAAAATGTTTGGATGTTAAAAGAGGCATATATGAAGGTAGTGGAAACGAAGATGACAGATACTACTGTGGCGAATTTCCTGAAGTTGTTGCAAGGTTATCAGTTCCCTTAACAGACATAAACCATATTGTAGCCACGACTTCTACTATACAAACTTCGAATATGATCGGTGATATTACTATACAGTCACCACAGTTCTTAGAAAATATTACCCTCGATTCCTCCAGAGACAGAGAATCATCTCCTAAAGTTGACCTAAGTAATGGTAGCAATAGATCTACGTTGAGTGATGCCACTGAAAGTATCGAAATAGTCCTTCCCAAAAATTCGGTTAATATTTCGAACAAACAGCCAAATTTTATTTTATCTAGAGCCACACGTATTTCTCAGGATCATCCAATCTCCACCCTTAAATCAGAATCCATAACGGCCGAAAGTGTCGCGAAATGTTCGCGAAGCATAAAACATCACCGCCAGCTATTTTTTCCTCATGAAATTTTGTTTAAAGATGATGACGGTACTAAGCGAAGCATTTTAAATATCAGTAGCTGCAGTTCAAGCTGTACGGAGTTCAGCGAGCAGGAATATAGCAATGATTCCTTTACGACAATTGTAAGTCGTGAACCAAATACACAGGGCGTTTTCGAAAGCCGTCCACAATTGGGGACCAGTGTTAATGAAACTTGTAATCGAAATAGTTCTGCAAACTTCGCAGATAATGAGGGAAAAGATATTTTAATAAACGAAGGTGCAGAAAAACAATTAGTAAACTATTCACTCACTTTGCCAGTAACTAATACTAATTCGAATGTGAAAGATGATACTACCGATATTATTATGAATTGTAATGTAAATGGCGAATTTCATTTACAAAACAACTGTCCATATGAGTTAAATGCTGCGAGAAATTGCACATCCCAAATTATTGAGAATATGAAATTCAGCAATGTGGTCGGTTATACTCCCTCCGTTGATGACAATGAACAGGAATACATTTTCCCAAACAAAACTGGTTGTAATATTTCTTATGGTAGAAACAGCAATCATAACTTTATTACTTCTCATATTAATGAGCCTAGTTTAAATAAAAGTGCTAACAATAATACATGCAATATTGTTTGCAGTGAGATTAACCAACATCAGGACCAATATGATAGTGTTATAAATCTTAGCGATGATAAAATAATCAATAATATTTGTAAAACGCAAATAAAGCACAAAGCTGATGATCAGAATTGCTACTTTTCCAAAGAAAAAACTTCCGCAGGTACGAAAATTTGTGAACTTCGCCAAGGGGAGGACCACCGAAGACATAAAGACAGTAACGGGCATTACGCTCGTTTTCAGCTTTTTAGAGAATGGCATCAAGTACTTCAGTTACGTTCCTATAATGATGAAATGCTAACTGTGCTACCTTACGTGGTATTTGATTGATTTAAACCGAAGTTGCCATTTCAAATCAATTTTTTTTATATATATGTATATTTCGATGCTGAGCCAACAAAAGCAGGTTTATATTTTACTTATTTTATACAGCAAAAGAAACATATGGGTTTACTTCTTAAAAATAAATATAAGGAAGCAAATGTGCAAACGGATTCGAAGTGAGCGATGTTCCATTATCAACAAGTACAGGTGAACTGAATTGAAATCAACACATATATTAATTAAAACCTTTATAATTGTACAGATTTCTAATTAGCGGAAGTGCATGTGTGCAATCGATTCTTATACTTATAAACAATGTTCACAATTACAATGGAGAGAAATAACTCAACATTAAAAATATGATCAATTACTAAGTCAATAGTGCGCACGAACCTCGTTTAGTGTTGTTCCGATAGCAGGAGAATTAATCTATTCTAAAAAAGTATCTAGGGAAAGTAGAATTTCTAGGTAGTGCCGGACGGGAAAAATCGGCGATAATGGAGCGTAGCCTTAACATCTAATTTATTTCCATAGAAAACGAAATCACGATATGGATTTGCTAAATTTTGTTGGTTATATGTGAACTTGGGAAAATTTTGGAAATTTGTCTAGAATCCAAGAAAGTCAGAAACCGATAACTCAAGCCACCATCAGGCAAAATTCATTTACATTCGCAAAGTTGGCTATTGTTGGTTGGTTTTTTTATAAGTTAACTTAAAATGGGTAAATACAAATTTTACATACCTTTTTGGAAATTTTTACCAAAATTCGATTATTCTTCTCCTAAGCACTTTTTGGGTGATCACTCTTTCGTTCTTCAGAAATTCGATTCAAATTATCACAAAACTATCCATTGAAAATGAAATGAAAAACTATTTAATTATTTTATTTTAACATGCAGTTCCCGTTCCATAATCCAAAGAGTACTCCTTAAGGAATCAGAGTTCACCCACACTTATCCTTATTCATATAAAAAAGGGGGTTCAATTTATATGGCAATGTCCGGTGATTGAATCACCTAGTCTAACTCAGAGTACTCCATTTCTTTGCTTTTGATTATTCTATAGACCAACTACATGAGAGTACTCTCAAAATACTCCCATTGTATTACACTATGGAGTGTTCAACAGTAAAGCGAAAGCGGGAGTCGGTGGATTTAATTCTCATTTAAAATACAGCAAATTCCACAGCAGAAACCACATTAAATAGAAATTTCAAACTTTAAACAAAATTCAGGAAAGTTAAAAAAACTTTCAAATATGGCCGTTAAAATCTTCAAATTTCTAGTAAATTTTTGAGTATGCAGTTTTATAGACAAATCAATTTTCAGATTTTTTTTCGTCAAAGGCCTTGATTGATGAATATTATTTTTGTATAATCACAGATTTTTCAACAACGATCAAGAGGTCGTTACAATTCGGCACAATTAGCAATGCGAATATTAGTTAAAATAATTTATTATATTCTAGACATCTTCGGCACGAGAACTTACTAGCCCACCGTCTAAATTAAAGTCCGAACGGAATCGCCTAACTGAAATATTTCAGTTAAACTGTGTGTGAAATTTTTTTTGTTTATAAAAGGGAAAAGGTATTTCTTTTTCTTTAATTTTAAACAAGTATTATCAGGTAGCTAACTTGACTTTTAGATAAATAAAAATGTACTAAGTACTTCCATATGAAATATTTTTTTGCCTTCAAAATACATATTAGAAAACTGTCAAAAGCTGTGGCATGATTTCTAATTAAATTGTTCCCTTAAATTTAAAAAAAGAATCGTTAATTATCCTATTAATCACTTTTTTCTTCAAATATTGAGTGGACCATGCAAATAACGGGCGAGAGCTTTCAATACTAACATTTGGTTTACTTTTGTCTCCATTCTGACAACAGATTGGCTTTAAACCATTGGTCGGCAAACCTAACCCGTGCGGGTACTACGCTCTTCACATATATTCTTACACTCTTCTGATGAGAGCGAAAAAGCACTTGCGGCACAGTGGTACGTACTGTCGCTTTGTTGATTGTTTTATGTGATAGTAAATTATTCGCGATTTAAAATGAATGAAAGAGCAATTCTAAATAGTTTTTCACTGTGAAAAAAGAAACCCCGACCACTGCTCTAAACTTTCAACTTATCTTAGGGCATCGTTATATATTGCGAACGAAAGCTCAGACGAACGATCCGTTTCTTGAAAATATCGTCTAGCAAAAGTATTCTCTGTCGATTACGTTCGCCTATGAGTTTTTGGTAACTTATTTATTTAGAGAATGAGGCCCTTATTGACAAAAAAGGAAATGTCTGGTTCATAATAAATTAAAGTCGTTGCCCCTATTGTTTCAAATTTGCCTGCTTCTATTTTTTACATGGTGTAAAAATGCACAATATTAATCGCTGGGATATTTCATGGATAAAAAAAACCGGACCGCTATAATGTCAAGTACCAGAAATTAAACACTTTCTGCACTTGAATTTTTGATACGAGTTGGATAGACAGCGTTCTGCTGTAATAATTAAGTTTAAACCAAATAGGAAAGAAAAATTTTAATAAGGCCATGGACCGATTATTATTAAATAAGTTATTACGATTTCGGAGACTAGTTACATTTCCTTAAATAAGTTATTCCGATTTCGGAGACTAGTTACATTTCCTTAAATTATGAATGCAAATACATGCCGAATTCGAATCGTCGTCAATAATGTCGAATGTTGCTCCTGAGAAAAAGAGGTCTGAAACTCCAAAATTTGAACATTCAAAGTAAAGCATTAAATTTGAAAAATATATATTTTTATAGCTTTCAGAAATTTGTGAAAGTAGTTTAGTTTTTATTGTAAATGGGGTCTAAACCCGATTTTTTCCTTATTTCTTTTTAAAAAGAGTAATTGTAACCGGAAACCGCATAAAACGGGAGCACTGACAGTGTTATTAAAGCCATAGTAACTCGTATCGGAAGAACACTGAACAAAATCTGAAATGAACAACTTTTAGGCACTTCTTATCTATTAGAAGCAAAAGAAACAGAGACATTGTTGATAAAAGTGCCAGTAAATCATCATCCAGTTTTTGTTGGCTCACCCACGATATATTTAAATATAAGTTTAGGAAATTGAATTAAAAAAATTACAAATACTGTAGAACTTACAAATTATGAATAAAACAATGTGAAACATTTGTATTAAATATATTTAATTTACAAACTCTTTTTCGTGTGTAAAACAGAATATATATACATTTGCTAACGAAAAGACGCACAAGTTTTCTAACATTTTATTTTTAGATATGGATGCAATCCACGAAAATAAAATAAACATACATATAAAACGGTTATAGATGATGAATAAAAAAAGTTTGACAACAAGCTCTCAATTTCCGCTGGTATTTATTAGTGATAACTTGTATTCAGTAGTCATTGGACACATTGGAAACTGCTAATAATAGCATCCGTCACCGGGTGATTTTTTGGCCAAATACGTAATTGGGTGTTTTGCTGAATAATCCCAATTTGAATGTTGAAGCCTTCCGCCAACTCGAAGAAGCCCACGCTCGGCGATAAAAAGATTCAATGAACGGAGTTTTTATGTAGCCTTTATGGCTTTTGCAGCTTCCAGTGCCGTGTACTCGTCTTGAAGATGTGTCCTAGTAGAAAAGTACCTTCTTGTATTTGCTTAGTGCTGAGTAGGCCATGCTGTCTCACTGCAGTTAATCTAGTGAATCGATAAATGTATGCGTATACTCTTTTTAAACGTTCGAATGAATTAATAAATTTGCAATTTAAAGAGCTATCTGATATTGTTAAAAATACTACTTTACGCTTGCGAAGTTCGGGTAAGCCTGTACTATCTAGAACAGTGTTACCCTCCGGAGCAATTAAGAGCATTCTGCTCTCACCTACACGCCGTGTGAGCGCAGCTACTGATTTTCGACGCGATAGCAGCGATCGATCAGTTTGCATTTGAAAATCAACCAGCACACAACGCATGCGCAAGTTTTGTTTTCCACTGCGATCAGTTAAGCAAGCCATTGTTTTTTTTTTTGACACGTAAGCAAGATAATCATGTCAGTTGGGCTTTGAATTTCAAATAGCAAACAACGCATGAGCAAATTTAATACCCGTAATATTTATGTATATGATAATTTTAACGAAATATTGAATATCGTTTTTTTTTTAATTTAATTTGATAAGAGGACCTAAGGCCCTATGCCCTTGTAGCACTTTTTTTTTGATTTGCCCTGAATATTCTAAAAAATTTTGAGCTCCACTGAATATGACTCATCATTCCATTTTATTTCTTTTAATAAATATAAATATCATTATTGTAATAGAATTAATATGAACTCACTGCAGAAAAAATTTTTTTTTTATTAGTTTTTATTATTATTTTTATGGCTCCGAAAGGAGTCTTTTTTTGCACATTTTTGCATTTCTGGGTTGCAGTGTTCTGCTCATTCACACACACTACGACAACATTGTTGCGCATGTATTATTAGGTCTGCTGGCGCTGTGCACCACTGATCTAGAATCGGAGATTTCGGCACGATTGGGATTGATGGCTGTTAACATATGAGGGACCATATTTCCACAATGGCATATTTAAGAGTTCCTTTGGACTAACACCTCTTGAGAGAATGTCAGCTGGGTTCGATTTTGTAGGTACATGACACCACGTCATTCCTTTAGCAAGATTTTGAATTGTGTTGATTCGATTTGCTACAGATGTGTTGAAGTTGGCTGGTTCGTTATTCAGCCGCGAAAGAACAATTGTTGAATCAAACCAACAATAAACATTTCCATTAAATTTTATTGCACTTACTACTTTTGATATCACTTCCGCTAAAAGAAGTGCTCCAGAGAGCTCAAGCTTTGGTACGGTGAGTGTTTTAAGTGGAGCCACGCGAGATTTCGAGCAAAGCAGAGTTGTTTGAATATACCCCTTTCCTTCGGAGCGTATGTATGTATATGCAGGCACCATAAGCGGCAATACTTGCATCGCAAAATCCGTGCATTTGTAAATCACCGTCTAATAAAAATATATATACGTCGATACTGTATCGAGTAACTAACTTATATTGTTCGCACATTTCAAGCCATTCAGACTGTATGGTTTGTGATGGACTTTCATCCCAATTCAGCTTTTCTTTCCACAGCTGCTGTAAGAAAGTTTGGCTTTTGCCGTTACAGGCCCAATCAAGCCAAGCGGGTCGTAGAACCTAGCAATGGCTGATAAAATTGTGCGCTTAGTTACCTTTTTTGGCGGTGCAAATGGCGAAAAGGAAAATATAAAAACATCCATACTAGGGTCCCAAACCAACCCAAGTGTTTTTGTTATGCTTGCACCATCATCAAACGTTAAAAACTCCTGCCTATCATCTACAGCTATTTTGGTCAAAACTTGAGCATTGCCTCAAGTGAAAGTTACCAAGAGACAGCAATTTTCTAGTTTGATTCAAAATTATTTGAGCTTCTTCCACAGAATTTGCACCATAAATCATGTCATCTACGTAAAATGCTTTGTATATTGTCTCGGCTCCAATAGGATAAGAGTGCGCTTCATCCTGGGCGAGCGGCTGCATAGCGCGAATGGCCAGAAAAGAAGCTGGCTTGAAAAAATACGAAACTCCTCATTAGGGTGATCTCCATATGAGCCCTCTAAAGCACAAGTGGTATAACTCCACTTTTTCTTTTATCGAGATATTAAAGGGTTTGCTAAAAGTTGTATATACAAATCAGTATTGAACTTTTGGACTACTTTTTTCAATAAAACTTCAGAAAAAGGTCTTCTTTAACTTAAATTGATGTTTTTCAAACTTTTTGTCCATTAACTCTTGTTTTATCGAGCACCGAAAATTAATTATACCACTTGTGCTGTAAACGATTTTAAGATTTCATTTAACTTAAACATAGTTTGAAATCTGTTTCGTTTTCTAATTGCAAACCTTGCTACCGATTTTAATGAAATTTTGAAAAATTAACTCTCTAGATGCTCGGCATGATTCTAGGTTAAAAAAAGTTTAAAAATTATACGATATTTCGAGATATCGGTCAAAATGTGAGACGGGGTTACCTTAGAAGGTCTTTATGCGATATGGGTATCAAATTAAAGGGGTTGCTTGGGGTTTTAAAAAGGAGGGGTTTTCAGGTACATAGGTGAGTCCGCTCCGAAAATATTGACCAAAACGTGGACCAGGAGTGACCCCAAAGGTAATTTCTGCTTTTTATGAGGATGCTATGGGAACTAGAAGCTACCACGTTATTGCATTAAATAGAATACATTTTTCTCCATACAGTACCATGCCTAACTAAAAAAAAAAAAAAGTGGAGTTATACCACTTGTGCTTTAAAGGGCTCAGAACTAGATAGAAAGTTATCTGGTGGTGACATTTTTACACAGCGATACATTTTACAAATGTCTGCAGTTAGAGCAATTTTAAAAGTAAGAAAACGAAGCAAACTGTCAAAGAGTTGAGGTTGAATGTTAGGGCCTTTCGTTAGAATTGAGTTTAACGAAATTTTGTTGTTGTACTATCAGCTTTCAACACGCAGTGAGGTGTCAAAAAACATAGGGGAATGTCCTTCGATATAGAAGCACGAACGACTTGTGATTAAGTTCAGCTTATTCCTTTATAAATGACGAGCATTGTTGCTTCAATTCAGAATTACGCTGAACTTTCTTTTCTAAGGCTTTACAAATTTATAGCCTGGCTATATGAGTCGCCTAACTCAATATAAGGTGACTTATATCGTGTTCATGCTGCATTTAAAATGCAACATTTTACATTTTCGGACATTGGTTTCGAAAAAGCGTTCATGCTGGCGCATTTATCAAATGCACATTTAGCAAGTTCGAACATTTTTTTGAGGTTATGCCACGTGTGAAAAAATGTACAGATTTTTATTAAATCTTTTATTTAAATCCCTTCACAAACATCAGATTAATTTGTAGATTGATTTATTTTAGCAATAGCACACAACACGCTCGCTAAATTATTAATTTAAAATCCGAGCAAATTTGCAGAATGTTTACGAAAGACAGAAAATGAGAGAACGCCAAGTAAAAACAACCAATATTGCCACTCTTTTGAATTCGAATCGCAATTTTCTTCGAAGATTACAGGGTTGATTTCTGCATTTATAATGCTAATGCAAAAATAAAGTTGCATTTGGTTGTCAAAATATGTATGGAAAATGCGAAAATAAATGCTGCATTTTGGGCTAAATGCTAAAATGCGAAGAAAATGCAAAATGCTGGCCCAGCATGAACTGCCTATTAGTTGGCAACCGAACGGAAAACTCATTAAATCTAATCGCTTGTGGTTATTTAAGAAGTAATCTTCACACAAATTTTCTTCTGGTGTAGTCTTTGGTACGGAGTCTGCAAAGCTTTCAATTTGCCAAAAACGTTCAACTAAATTGTTTAAATTTGTATCTGAATCTTCTTCTAGAGTCATATCCATAGCTACTAGGCAAGATAGTTTTGAAGAATTATATGTGGTTGCACCCGATGCAATCCAACCCAATTTTGTTTTTTGCAAAGTGAGCAAACTATCAGCTAAGCGTATTTGGCCGACGCATAGTAAATCAAAAAATAAACTAGCTCCGATGAGCATATCAATGCGCTGTGGCTCGAAAAATAATGGGTCCGCTAAACGTATTTTTTTAGGGATGTTCCAATCGATACCTTTCAACGAACGACTAGGTTGGGCATCAGTAATAGCAGCTGCAACAACTGCCGTCAAATTTGCATTATAATCGCAAGTAGAAGAATGTATGTCTAACTCAACCATATGATTAGCGACGAAATCATTCTGGCCTATACCAGAAATGAACTGTTGTGAATTTCTTCTTTTTAATTGTAATTGGTTAAACAATCGATTGGTTACGAAGTTTAATTGTGACGCAGAATCCAGCAAAGCGGGAATAAGAGAGCCTGCTCTATTTTTTACATATATTATGGCGGTTGCCAATAAAACGAAATCTTTGGTAGCGTTAGCTTGAACTTCAGAGCTGACAAGTGCAGATGCTGAAGGGCCATAAGATGAACAAGGTAGAGGTGTATTTGCTGGTTTTTGTGGTATAAAAGTACCAGTGGCGGTGGGTTTCGAAATATTATTATTTGAATTTGTTTCTTGATGAAGAAGACTATGATGCTTACAAGCGCAAAATCTACAATTACTGGCTTTGCAGTTCCTAAGGGAGTGGCCACCTCTGAAGCAATTGAGGCATTGTCTAAGCTATGAGGGAGCGAGAAGTTTTTTTTTTTGAATTTTGTTAAACCCAGGTGGGATTTTAATGTTGGAGAATGCGAGAGAGAGATTTTACAACTTACGTGAATGGAGAGATGAAGGTTTCCAAATAGAAGCGATAGAAGATGGTTTTTTCAATTCAATAATAACAAAGTTTATTCAAGAGATATAGTCTACGAGTATATCACTTTAACCTTCAATGGTTTACAATGTTTAGCAAAAATATATGTCGTTATATATTAGGTAGATAATTCGAACCTTCAATGGTTTACTGGCCTTAGTACTATACAATATTTAAATTTGTAATTACGTTAATTCAATGATTTAGTAAATGCACTTGTTTAACAAAAGAGATGGGGAAAACGTGAGGGTAATACTTATTGTGGCTGCAACTGCTGATGCTTGATGATGGTAAAGATGATCTGCTTTGCTGGCTGCCGAATGTTTAAAGAGAAAGAAATTAGAGGCGCTCAGCGCATATATAGGCAACACTGGAAGCCGGTTCCAATGTACAGGAAAGTTCCTGGCCAGTCCATGAATACAGTCAATAAGCGAGTATGAAGATAATTTGTAGGGTTGCAAGGGAGATGCGTGGTGAGCTTAAGGACGGTGTCACTTAAGCGTCACCGTGATTTAAGTAACGCAGGTCACTTAAACATCGCGCCCGCCTTGCACCGGTGCAACTATATCTCTTAGCTTCCTTAGTTCCTCGATCAGTCGGTTGAACTGCGCACGAGCCTGGGGTCCTCTACGCGGGACTGGAGCGTCTTCGGGGTTGTCGCCTGCTTCGCTACGGTGAAGCAACGTGTGGTGCATCCTATGGCAAATGCGACAGGACTCTGGCGACTGGCATTCGCGTATGTTGTAGTGGTTTCGTGCCAAGCAATTTGGACAGTAGCGGTGGATTGCCACACATTGCCTGCGCTCGCTGATGCTCATATTTAAAAACTGCGGACATAGCCGCAACGAATGATACCGCTTACATAGCTGACACATATGTAGATGTGGATTGCGTGGTGCACGTATTGGTGACGGCAGTCGAGGAGAGGAACGCCTGTAAAGAAAGCAGACTTTAGTAATATGTTGATAAATATATTGAATATGTGGTTAGGTATGTGAGTGAGTGAGTGAGAGGTGTGATGTTTAGTGTTTAGTGGGAGGAGGCAAATCAGGAGAAATTGGTAAGGGGCATAGCTTGACGATTGGTCTAGTAAAAAGCCCATGTTGAGTCCTAACGTCAGCAACCCGGACGCGGTTATCTGATCCGTAGTAAACCTTCTCTATGCGACCCAAACGCCATTCCTGTGGGGGTAGTACATCATTTTTGATAACCACAAAGTCGCCAACAGACCGATTTTCCTGTGGTTGTTTCCATTTGTATCGTTGATGTAGCTGCTTCAAATACTCATCTTTCCATCGCTGAGCGAACTGCTGATGAAGAACTTTGAGCTTTTCCCAACGATTTTGGATTGAGAGATTGTCTGGGTGTGGTTCAGGAAGGGTCAGTAATGGAGCGCCTCGAAGAAAATGCCCTGGGGTTAGAGCTAGTAGATCATCAGGGTTGTCAGACATAGGAGAAAGGGGTCTGGAGTTCAAGACTGCTTCGATGCGAGCAAGTAGTGTAGCGAGTTCCTCATAGGTGAAGTGATGACTTCCAACAGTACGCTTGAAGTGTACTTTGAAGCTTTTTACTGCAGCCTCCCAGAGACCGCCCATATGAGGCGCATTAGGGGGTAAAAATTGCCACTCGAAGCCGTGTAGGGAGTATTTTGCTTGAAGATCCTGAGAAGCCTCTTTGATAAAACGGTCGAAGTCCTTTTGTAGCGTTCTTTGTGCTCCGACGAAGTTTTTTCCATTATCCGAGTATATTCGTTTTGGTAATCCTCGTCTTCCAACGAAACGAGTGAAGGCTGCTTGGAACGCTTTACTTGATAGGTCAGAGCACGGCTCTAGATGAATTGCTTTCGTTGAAAAGCGTACGAAAACGCAAACGTAGCCTTTCACCATGGATGATTTTCGGAGAGCCGATGATTTAAGGTCAAACGGACCTGCGAAGTCCAAGCCGGTAAAGGTGAATGGGAGGGAGAAGTTGGACCGTTCTGGTGGTAAAGCTGCCATGATTTGAGATTGGGTGTTCTTCTTGAAAATGGTGCACGTTTTACAGCTGCGAATACAGAATTTAATTTTAGATTTCAGTCTAGGTATGAAATACTCCTGCCTAACCGTCCTGACCATAAGTTGATGCTCTGCATGCATCAATAGATGATGAATGAATTGGAGGTAAAGGTAGCAGAATCTCGAATTCTCGGGGATAATAATAGGGAATTTTTCGTTATATGGGAGATCTGAGTTGGCTAAGCGACCATTTACTCTAAGAAGTTCATTTTTATCGAGAAAGGGGTTCAATGGCAAAAGTGTGCTCTTTTTGGAGATCGGTTCCTTGTTGGAGAGTTTAACGTACTCGTTAGGGTAGCATCTTTCCTGGCTGAGTTTGATCAGGCGTGTTTTCACAAATTGGATTTCCGCTTGAGTGATAACGACAGATTGGTATTTTTCAATGGACTGTATAGGTTTGGTTCTGCGAATAAAACGGAAAAGATATGCTATCACTCGAAGAGCTTTCGGCCAAGATGAAAACCGATCTAAAATATCTACTTTATTTTCCAAAGCGTGTAGAGCAACGACTTTCCTTTCTTCTGGCGGCGTAATGGTTTTAGGAGCCGATGCAGGCCATTGGTCAGGAGGTTTGAGTAGCCAATCTGGACCGGACCACCATAGTGGTTGTTCGGTTAACTCCTGAGGCCGACATCCACGCGTTCCGAGATCTGCCGGGTTGCATTTAGTGGGTACGTGGCGCCATTTGATGTTTCCTACATTTTGAATAATTTGTGATGTGCGATTGGCTACGTAGACTTTCCAAGTGCATGGCGGTTTTTCAAGCCATGACAGAACTATCGATGAATCAGACCATAAAAATAATTCGATTTCTCCAAGGGGAAGTTGACTGGTGAGATTCTTGATACATTTAGAAAGTAAAACTGCACCGCACAGCTCTAACCGCGGTAGACTTACTGTTTGTAGGGGAGCAACTTTGGTTTTAGAGAAAAGTAGATGGGAGGAGACTTTGCTAAGTGACTGAGAACGGAGGTAAATGGCGGCACAATATGCTTTCTCCGAAGAATCGCAAAATCCGTGCACTTGTATTTTGTTGTTGGGAGAAAACTCCGTCCATCTTGGTATTCGGATTTGTTCTATAAAAGGGAGGTCGGATACAAACTGCTGCCATTTCTGCAGTGAAGGTGGCTTAACACACTCGTCCCATTCAGTGCCTTCTAACCAAATCTGTTGCAACAATATTTTGGCTTGAATAAGTATAGGCGCTAGCCATCCTGCGGGGTCAAAAAGTTTCGAAACCGAGGATAAAATTTGCCTTTTCGTGGCACTGACCGATGATTTTATAGGCTCGATTGTGTAGGAGAAGGAATCGTTAAGCGCATTCCATCGAATACCAAGAGTTTTAGTCGAACTTGAACTATCGAACTTTAGAAAGTCTGAATCCAATAAGTCTTCGTATGGGATTTCGTTGAGAAGTTCGGGATGGTTTGCGGTTATCTTTTTGAGGGGAAAACCAGCGGATTTTAGACATTGAATGGTTTGGGATTGGGCCTGAATGCATGAGGGAATGTCATGTCCGCCTGATAGGATGTCGTCAACATATGTCTCTTTAGTCAAAATTCGCTGAGCTAGAGGGTGAGTGCTTTTGGAGTCATTTGCGAGTTGATGTAATGTCCGTATGGCAAGGTACGGCGCGCAGTTTACTCCAAATGTAACCGTCTTTAGTGCATAATCGGCGAGTTTTGCGTCTTGACTTCTACGAAAGATAATTCGCTGGTATTCATGATCGTTCTCATGTAAAAGTATCTGGCGGTACATCTTTTGAATATCCCCATTAAAGACATATTTGTATAAACGCCAGTTGATGATGACAAACATAAGGTCGGCTTGGAGAGTGGGACCTATATAAAGAATGTCATTCAGGGATGTACCGGAGGAAGTAGACTTGGACGCATTAAAAACCACCCGAACTTTTGTGGATGTACTATCTGGCTTAACCACCGAATGATGGGGAAGATAATAAGAGAAATATTTTCCATTTTCATGGATTTCGTTGGGATTGGTCGGCTTCATATGCTCCATAGACAGATATTCTTCTAGTACACGGTTGTACTCGTTTTTCAGGTCAGGAGTTTTTTGAAGCATATGTTCCATACGAATTGCTTGCTTCATCGCTTGCGTTCGAGATGGGCCAAGAGAGAGGTGGGAGGGGAAATTAGACTTAAAGGGCAACCGCACAACATAGCGTCCATCATCACGTCGGTAAGTTGTTTCTTGGTAGAATGACTCACAAACGATGTCGTCATCTGATGGTGTATGGGTTCCTGAACTTCCTCTAATTCCCAGAAACGCTTAAGTTGGGAGTTTAGATTATCATCGGCTGTTTCGGTGGCATAAGTATGAAAAGTGGAACATGGTGTTGCAATCAAAGGTCCACTCAGATACCAACCGAAAATTGTATTTTGCGCCAGCAGACTTCCCAGAACTTTATGCTTGATTCCTTGCAATAAGATTTGTGGTATTAAATCAGACCCAATGACAAGATCGATTTGACCAGGGGTGTAGAAAAACGGATCGGCGAGGTCTAGGTCTTTAATTTCAGAGAGATTCGGCTTAGGTATTTGGAACGAGGGGAGAAAACTAGTAAGTTGTTTGAGAACAATCGCATCGGTATTGATGCGAATATTATGCCGCTTGGATATAATTGTAAGTTTGCAAACTCGGTTTGCATTTTCTACTACTTTGCCGCCCATTCCGGTGACTGCGAAGTTTTCCCTATATGTTGGTAGCTGGAGAAGGTTTTGAACCTTTTGGGAGATGAAAGTTTTTTGAGAGCCTTGATCGATTAACGCTCGCAGCAGATAAAGAGAACCCATGTGTTCGATGTGAACTTGGGCAGTTGGTAAGAGAGTTTTTTCCCTGTTTGCGGAAAAATTTGCTTGAATTTTTTGATTGCTACCAGGGGAATTCTTCGAGGGGGATGGAGAGTCTTCAACGTCGCCTTCGGTTATGTCGAAGATAGGATGTCTAGATTGCTGTTTGGATTCGGTGTGCAACAACGTGGTTGCGTTTTTGGAGAAGTTAGATGAATTCCTAGCCGGGGCCTTTGATACGGGCCTGGAGTTTGCTTGTTGATGTAGCAAAGTGTGGTGATTTTTCCTACAATGTAGACATCGGAATTGGCTAGAACAACTAGAGAGGGTGTGGTTGTAGGCGAGACAGTTGCCGCAGTACTGGTTTCGCTCTACGAACTTAGTGCGTTCCAATACACTAAGCTTTTTGAAATCAGGGCAAGATTTCAAAGGGTGATTCAGGTTGCATAAATTGCATTTTACGGCTGGGTTTATATTCTGGGAGTGATAAGCTTGTACTTTGGGAGTGGGTTTGGGTGTAACTGGTGTGCGCGGCTTTGCGCCTTTGTATCCCTGCAGACGTTCGACTACCTCATATCGACTGGTTAAGAACTGGTTCATCTGGGACCAGTTAGGGAGTTCCTTTCGGGATTCTAGGGACTGCTCCCAAAGGGAGAGTGTTTCCTCAGGAAGCTTGCTTGAACATAAATAAATAAGGATAGGATCCCAATCCGAGACAGAGACTCCTTGAGCTTTCAGAACTACTAGACAATCGTTAATTGTATTTTGTACCTTTTGAATGCCCTCGCTACTTTCGGTGGTGACAGGTGGGATATTAAATAAAGTCTTTAGCTGCTTATCAATGAGGATACGTCTGTTCTCAAACCGATTTTTAAGCGCTTCCCAGGCTAAGGAGAAATTCCCATCACAAAGAGTATACTGCTTAACGATAGCTCCCGCTTTTCCGCGTGTTTTATTTCTAAGATGAAAAAGCTTCTGGGCTGGAGTCAGTTTGGGATGGTTCAAATATACTGCCGTGAACATATCACGGAAAGAGGGCCAGTCTTCGTAGCTACCGTAAAATATTTCGGTATCGCAGGGGGGTACCTTGATGCACGGCATCGAATTTGGAGGGAAAGGGGTGGAGAGAGAGTGACGTGAGGTAATATCGGTTTCAACTAACGCACGTTGAAGAATTTTGATCTGGTCTAATATGTGCGCCTTGCAGATATAAAATGAATCAGAACACAGTTGGAATTTCTTATTGGCTTCTTCTTGAAAATCCGCATTTTCCCCACTCAATTCTACCAGACAGACTTTTTCAAATGAATCTCTTAACATCTCCCACCGGCTATTAAGATCCTGTAATTTGACCTCTAACAGGGTGTCCGTTTGGTCGGCTGGTTCCTCATTCTCAAAATTCGTACAGAGCTTAATTAAGTTATTCGAATCGAATATAAATTTGGACATAATAGTTGTTGAGAGAGCCATGGTGGTGAGATTCAGGGAAACAGATATGGGATTTTAATATTAAAGTCGATAATATTAATGAAAGTGGTATTATTGTCTGATCGCAGACTGTTCAAACTGAAATCTGCCAACCACGTTAATCTGCCGAAATACTGGCTTGATTTTTTTTCAGTGCACTGCGCTTTGTAAATGTGCACAAATAGCTACTGACGTCGGCAGCGCTTTACAAAACCCCAACTCGCACAAAATATTACAAATGATGGTGGAGAAAAATACAATAAACTCTAAATTTTCTTTGAAGATTATTATTGGTGAGATGGAGATGCCTTCCAGGGGCGTTAGAGAATGGAGGGACTTAAAATAATAAGTCGAGAGAGATTTCTTAAATTTGAAATCTGATGAGATGAAAAAGTACTATGTACAAAAGCCAAAAATTTCGGTGTTCCAATAAATTAGTGAAAAATGAATTTCTACTATTTTACAATAATATTGCTGCTATTTATAATAAAGATTTATTATAGCATTCATAAATGATGTAATTTTCAACACCACGTAGCACTTCACCAAAATGGTGCGTTGGGATATTGCTGTTGTTTTTCGTAAACAAGTGCCTAACTGCAAATATTTTGCATGAAAAACAATATGAGGGTGGGTTTAAATATACATATGTATGTATGTATGTATTTTTGCAAAAATGTGCCGTTTTATATGTTGAAGCACTTATCTTCAAAAATTATAAAAATGAATATTCACTTTTTGAATATGACACCCATGTATGCTTATGTATTTATATGCATTTATGTATATATCATGAAATGGGACCGAGACGGGATTTACGTATGTACTTCTATGCAGGAGGGTATTTAGCGCTACAATAAGGCGCAAATCTAACCTCAAATATGTATGTATGTATGTCGGTTTGCGCCGGCAAATCTAGCACTTTCCATATATGTACATATATAAATGCCGGTCTCGGGTAACGGTATTTGTGCCGTTCAAATAAAAATTGGTCAATTTGATGACTCACCTGGACATATTTTTGGCAAAAATATACAATACTATCAATATCCCTCGTTGCGCCAGGAATTGCGTTGGCGATCAATGGTATTGTTGGTTTTTTTTTTTCCTGTCCCTCGTTGGGCAGCCGGCAGAGAAATTTGCAGCAACTCTATTGCACTAAATATAAGTATGTACTTGTAATGCACCGCTTTTTACTTTTGTTTTGTTAAATATTTTTTAATTTACACTGTCTTTATATGTACATATACTTTTTGTTACTTATATTTTCGTTTTAAATGTTCACTTTACGTTCGTTTAGTTTTGATTTCTCGCAATTTTTTTTAGTTTCACTTTTTTCTGCTGGTGATGATGCTGCCGTTGCTGTCCAAATGTAAAGAACAAGAAGGGGTGTGTTCAGCTAGTGCATAGCTAACGAAAATCTAAGGCCAGTGTTGTTCACGCGTGGTTGTATAGGGGAAATTTAGGGAGATTTTGTGCGTTGCCAATTTGCTGATTCAAATTTGGCTCGCAAGGACCACTGTTAAACCCAGGTGGGATTTTAATGTTGGAGAATGCGAGAGAGAGATTTTACAACTTACGTGAATGGAGAGATGAAGGTTTCCAAATAGAAGCGATAGAAGATGGTTTTTTCAATTCAATAATAACAAAGTTTATTCAAGAGATATAGTCTACGAGTATATCACTTTAACCTTCAATGGTTTACAATGTTTAGCAAAAATATATGTCGTTATATATTAGGTAGATAATTCGAACCTTCAATGGTTTACTGGCCTTAGTACTATACAATATTTAAATTTGTAATTACGTTAATTCAATGATTTAGTAAATGCACTTGTTTAACAAAAGAGATGGGGAAAACGTGAGGGTAATACTTATTGTGGCTGCAACTGCTGATGCTTGATGATGGTAAAGATGATCTGCTTTGCTGGCTGCCGAATGTTTAAAGAGAAAGAAATTAGAGGCGCTCAGCGCATATATAGGCAACACTGGAAGCCGGTTCCAATGTACAGGAAAGTTCCTGGCCAGTCCATGAATACAGTCAATAAGCGAGTATGAAGATAATTTGTAGGGTTGCAAGGGAGATGCGTGGTGAGCTTAAGGACGGTGTCACTTAAGCGTCACCGTGATTTAAGTAACGCAGGTCACTTAAACAAATTTATTTAATTTTTATATTATATTATATTATTTTTTTGGGGTGGAAAAGGGGGCGTGCAGAGCACATATTTACTAGGGAGCCCTTTTCATATTAATTTATTATTATTTTATTTAATTTATGTGTTCTATATAGAACTGGGAGGATGCAGAGCACCTGTTACACCTTGTGTGTATTCATTGGGGGCGAGCACTGTTGGCTCTGAGGCATTGCACGAGATTGGCTTCCTCATTTTCGTTTGGAAAAACCCCCTTTTGGCTCAGGCCAAGGCGACCGTATCAAAAGGTATTTATTAAATCATTTGGCCCAGGTTCTGATGACCGTGTTGCGCAAATGTTAAAAACATTTTGTTCTTTAGAGAACGGGAGGCGCGGGACACCTGTGACACCCTATATGTATTTGTTGGTGGCGAGCACTGTTGGCTCTGAGGCATGGCGCGAGATTGGCTCCCTCATTTTCGCTTGGAAAAACCACACTTTGGCTTTCCAAACCATAAACTATATCTTCGAAATATGTTATAAGCTTATTGCGAATTACAATAGCATGCAATGCAAATAAAATAAACGAATGAAATAACCGTAGCTTATGTATGTATGTATGTCGCTTAAACAGGCATAATTGCAATCTTTTAGCTTCTTTGTGGCGTTCTACAGGTGAAAGTCTAATGCAGCCTACTGCAGCTAACAAAACCTTTCGACTATTAGTATACAGTCCCACGACAGCCGGTTCTATGTACCGGAATTACTCGGGGTTTACCCGACCTAGGGCTGTTATTTCGCTACCCCCCTGAATAAACCCTCAGTTATCCCCACAATAATGTCATCCTCCGAAAAGCTCCTTGCATCTGGACTGCTCAAGACTCTCTTGCTCCCGGCTGGTATTGAATCCAACCCGGGACCAAGGGAATGGATCTGCTGTATATGCTGGATGAAAATCTATGTGAAACGCTCACATTCAGTACAATGCTCTAATTGTAATAGATGGTTCCACGTAACTAGTTGCTCCGGACTAAATCCATCTACACATAGACCCGCTAGTTTTTATAGAACTTTTGTGGCCCCCTGCTGTTCACGTCCTAGGACGTCCTGTGGCCGTCGTCGATCAAGTATCGCTCCGCCACATATGTCTGACTCTGTCACCTCAGTTTCCACGACTAGCATTACCATCAGCAAGTAGACTTTCCTAGCGGCCGCTCAAGTCCCAGGCGTCAACATCTTACACAGCAGCTCACAGCTACTCCCTACGTAGCACTTCCCATGTGGATTTGAGCAAACGCTTTCTCCCGCGACCTACGTCAGCCCCTCTTCCAGCATCAGCACGAGTATAAGTCATAACCATCAGCTCCTGGTCCCTTATACTACGTGCACTGTTTGTCGGTTAAGATTATACACGCCTGTGGCATCAGTCAAGTGCAATAACTGTCTTGGCCTGTGTCACCTCCTTATATGCTCTCGACTCGCAAACAGGAACTTATGGATTGATACGTACGTTGCGCCATGCTGTCAAGCTACGCAACCTTCAACGTCGTCTGATTCGCCTCTACCTTCTGGTAACACGATTCCTTCGACTTCAAGAATGCGCTGTAGTGCGCGACCCAGCCTACTACCACCTCGGCAGTATCGTCTATTTCAGCCTGACATCGACCCGAGGGACACCACACATATAGATACCTCCTGTTACCTGCTGTTCCAGGGATTACCACCCCCGACATTCGTACGTTACTCAGGGGCGGGAATCGTGTCATCCTTAGTGACTTCAACGCACACCACGACCTGTGGCACTCTAGCTTGCAGGCCGATGGTAGGGGGCAGCAGCTGCCTGACTAAATAGACTCGGCGTTCTGCACGGTAAATGGAGATGCCCCCACTAGAGTGGCGGTAAATTCCTCTAGCTCGCCAGACATCACCATAGTCAGCGCAGGCCTTATAAACTGTGTTGACTGGCGACCGATGCAGACTCTTGCTTCGGACCACCTACCCATAGTGCTCTCTATCGAACGCCCCACCGACTTTGTCACCGCTGAAAACCGCACTTACCCCAACTTCAATAAAGCCGACTAGGAGGGTTTTCTCACCACCACAGAGAGCGCCTTCGCTGCTCTCCCCACCCCGCCTGACGTACGAGAAGGGGAAAAGGCGTTTCGAATGACCCTAATTTCAGCCTCCCATCAACACATTCCGTTCCCCGCAGAGGCAGCGGCCCCGGCAAATGAACGTGACCATATTAGACGACTGGACTCTACGGATTCTCAAATAAAGGTTCTTAATGCGGAAATCAGACAATTGTCGTTGGACAAAGAGATTCACCGAGCCACCAGTGAAGCGCATAATCCAAAAAACAGCGATGCGCCCATTGCCATCTCTACAACAGAAGTTCATGGGGCAATTCGGAGATCTAAAAGCAGCAAGTATATAGGCCCCGATGGCATTCCATGCTGATGCTGAAACATCTCGGCGACGAAGGCATAAGACACCTAACACACATTTTCAACCTTTCCCTGTCCCACTACTAAATCCTGGCAAGCCAGCTGCCGTAGGGGAGTCATATCGCCCGATATCACTCCTCTCGCCAGTAGTGAAAGTGTTGGAAGCTATTTTATTCACTATCTATCTTGCCGAACATCAGCATGGTTTTCGCAAAAACCCCACCACCGCGCTGAACGCCATCACCACTCAGCTAGGGGACGCACTAAACCAAAAGCGTCCAAACCACAGGACAGTGCTAGTTGCGCTTGACTTGGTCAAAGCTTTTGACACGGTCAACCATGCACAACTATTGAAAGATCTGGAAGACTCGTCCCTTCCCCCTTGTCTTAAACGTTGGACTCCTAACTACCTGAGTGGCCGTCAATCGTCGGATAACCAGATAACCCTGAAACTATTTGTTGTCTAGTTTCAAAGTGATTTTTTGTTATTATTACTAAAATGCATATAGTTAACGGGGAAAAATAGTAGCAAATATTTGAGTTTCCTGGAAAGTTTGGAAAATGCGGATTGTTATAACGATCAGTAGGAACAAGCGGCTAGGTAGCTTCCAATACAAGTACAAATGAAAATAAAAAAAACATATTTTTATTTAAAAAATGGCTTATTTCAATTCATTTTTACTGTAATTCATTTAATTGTCGTTATAATTCATTTTATTTTGTTTTAGAGTATGGTAAACATAATGCAAATGAATAGTACATTTTTTGCAAGCAAAGTTTGTATTTTTGCAAAGCCCGCATCGAAGCTGAGAGTCTTTGTATTCTACTACATAACCAATATTGTCGTAGCGTGATGTTTCCTTGTACATTGTAGAAGTTCGGCACAGATAATCGTACTCTCCTCCATTACTTTTGTAAAGATGCCAAGCATTATGAGTGGCCATGTCCAAGCAGTGAGAAAATAATGAAAAGTACCATTTCTTACCACGAACAGTTGCGCGATAAAGTCTACAGTTTTGATTGGACCTATCGACCCCGCCCATATTATGATTATAACTTTGTATAACTGCGGGCTGATCAATCGTTATATACTTTTTTTGCTGCTGGGAAAATCGTTTTGCTTTATGTGTAGGTTCCGTAGTTTCAGAATTTGAAGCCACAGTAATCACGCTATTGTCATTCCACCTACAAACCAAGATATCTCCAGGTTGGCTTGACTTGTATTTGAACGTGCCTCTTTCGGTTTCCTTAAAACTTTTTTTTACGCGGCAGAGGGCAACTCGGTTACCTAGTTCTTGAAAAAATGGAACTGAGGAAAAGAAGTTATCAAAGAATAGATAAAAAAGGCGCATCTGGAAAGCGAAATTGCAAAACAACAGAAGCCCCTAAGCCTAACTGTCTATAAGAAGATGGAATTACTGCTGCATGACCTATGTATGGATCAAACCATAGTACATAACCCAATCTAGTCGCGCCAACCTAAAGTTTATACCCCCATCTGATTGGCTTTCCCCGTATAAATTGTTTACAGCTGTGTCCCCCGTAGTACGGAACCATAGCCTCGTCAATACTGTAAGCCTCTTAGAAGAGCGCCATATCTAGAAATATAAAATAAAATAGTGGTTGGAGCTGAAGTGCGGGTTGCGGCTTAGAATATGCCCGCGGTAGGCATACCGGTCGTAAGAGGCGACCAATATGCACAAAGCTAATGATGTGCAACTCGATGGTTGATCTACGGATATGATGCCTCCCACCTCTCATTACCATCTTCTCTTTTCTTTCGGAAGGAGGGATGACATGACCTAGAAGGTTACACTGGTCATACCAAATCGCTCCCACGACAGTCGGGCAGTACCGCAAGGGAGTACCGGATCGTACCGGATTCATATCCGGCCAAGGACTGTTATTTCGACAACACGCCCCAAAACCTTCGGGGAGTGATTTTGTTGTTAAAACAACAACAACAACAAGAAACTTCCTCTATGGTTCGAGCCCTTTTAGCCAAAATAGACAAATTAACGTTATCTTCATCACTGTCAGAGGACATGTTATCAATCTCTGTTGGAGCTCGTAATGAAGAACCTACGTAGATAAAATAAACGAAATTGTATACATAAGATAATTTTGTATGAGAAGATCTGAAATCATTATGTAATATCTATAGCAAACCTGGAGGATTGTGCAATGTAACCTCCTCCTCATCACCCGAATCTTCATCGGTAAGCTCAGCATTGGCGTGGACCGGCGGAAAAATTGTCACATTACTTGGAAGTGGACTATCAGTATCTAGGTTCTCCAGTTCCTCGATGATTTCATTCAGCGTCAAAGTTTTACTGTGCAAAAAAAATATATCCCCATATTACTACCGATCGTTATAACGATCATGAAGTTTAACACCATTGTTTTATAAAAAAAATGTTATAAAGCATAAACCTTTGTTTCACTATTTTGTTAGTCTAATTATAAATATATAAATTATGTGGAAAAAATAAATTTTTACTATAATGAGTTTAATAAAAACTTACCGGATTGAAGACATCATAAACTATAATTCCACCACCCTCAATTAAAATGAAAATATTTAAGATTAATTATTTAGGCGTCAAAACAATTCCAAACAATCACTTCAACCATCTGCAAACAACTAACAATAGAAATATAAACGGTAATTTGTTGATCGTTTAAACGATCGGTAGGGTTATCTGGGCTAAATTCAGAGGCGCCAGATCAAAACCCAGAATAGTAAAAAAAGGGGTGCCACAAGGTGGTGTCCTATCCCCGTTTCTGTTTAACTATTATATATCGAAACTCCTCCCTCCTGTTTATTAATATTTCATTATCATTATTTTCGTTTAAGTTATTTAAATTGTTATCTATTATTTTCAAATCTTCATGAACTGGAGATCCGGCAATATATTTCCATGCCGTTTAAAAGATATCGATTGATCTCTTATTTTTATTATAACTAATAGGTTTTAGGGTATTTAGGAGGGTTTCATGTATAAGAATGGGATATAGGAGGTTGTCTTTGGGGATTTGGTTTGTCATTACGTCATAACAGGGGCATAGCGAAGGGGGGGGTTTGGGGGTTTAAACCCCCTCCTTGCCTCAGGATAATTTGATTTTTTAGATCGTTACAATTCAAATATTTGATGTTTTTAAGACTAAATTTTTTGTGTGGTTTTTCTTGTTGTTTATAATCAGTCGTCGGTGCTTGGCGGCATATATCGTCAAGCTTCAGTTTTTTGCCGTTGTCGTTCGCAGACGTCGTTTTGAATGTGGCCGGCCTAGTGTTTTCGCGTTAATTTCGTCACTGTATCATTTGAATTCAGCAGCATGCAAATATGTACATATATATGTATGTCCGTATTGCTGGTTTCAATATAATTTGGCCAACGATTCTTTCGAATTATGCTCTTTGATTTTCAGAAATTGATTAAATAAGTTAATCGAAATAGCTTTGAAGTAATCAGAATAAATTTTCGAGTTGTGGTTATCTAATAAAAAAAATACAAGTTTAGTTTAAGCTTAAAGTTCAATTTGACTTAAAATGAGTTCATTAAAATGGTTACAATCGCCACCGGAAAAACGTGCGCGGCAGGACTCAAGTGAGTAGGCACATCGTTTTCCATTCATTATTTAGAAACTTGTCCGAAAAATGCATCTTATCTCAGCCCAACAATTCAAAACGAAGTAATCGATGCTTGCCATGAAATAATATTGCACAGAATAGTTGGAGATGTGAATGAAAGTAAAGGATTTTCCGTACTAGCTGATGAAAGCGCAGACATATCAGGTTCAAAGATTTATTTGTTAAAAACGTTTTATCGTGAAAATATACCAGCTTGGGTGTTTTCAGGTGTCGAACAATTATCATTATGTGTACGTTATGTCACAAATTCTAGCCCTTCACAAGTTAAAGAAGAATTCTTGGCATTCGTTCCCGTATCTGAAACAACTGGGAAAAGTTTGGCATCATCTATTTTGACAAACCTCAAAAAAATGGGCATAAACTGTGACTTTATATTCGGTCAAGGATACGATGGTGCAAAGTCAATGAGTGGGCATTTGCAAGGAGCACAAGCCTGTATCGCTGACGAATTTCCCTTAGCCATCTACGTTCACTGTGCTGCGCACTCCTTAAATTTAGCAATCGCAGATTCGTGTAATATCAGCTGCATACGTAACGTTTTTGGCACATTAAAGATGATCTATAACTTTTTCAATACGCCGAAACGGCAAATTCTTTTGCAAGAATGTATTGAAAAATACCCTTGCCCCATTATGCGAAAAAAATTAAAAATGTATGCCCTACAAGATGGGCTAGTAGGGGTGAATCCGTTGCAACTTATCAAGTACTGCAATGCGCAGTCTTAGAGGCACTTGAAATTGCATCTGCATGGAAAGATAGCGTGACTTCTTCAACGGCATATCAGTTATTGAAAGCTATTAAATCTGCAGAATTTCAAACTTCGATTGTTGTCAGCACCGTAATTTTGTCCGTTAAGCTTTGGTTTCCTCGAAAGCGGTGCCACTATACAGCGGCCGTTACATAGCGGTAGAGTACGTTGTCAAAAACAATTCAATGTAAAAGTAATTAGGTGTAAAGTTAGAAGACGGTGAAGCTCACCGTAATGTAATATAGCGGCAAGCATGATATATTACGGCCGTCATGACGGTGAAGACTAGTTCTTCACCGTTTTTTCTCACCGCTTTTGTCATAGCGGTATGAATTATATCAAATATTTCAAACATTTTTTACAAATACAACAATTGAAACATGTCAATGGTAGGGAAATAAATATTAACACATTTTAAAATCAAAAAAGAAAACAAAAAACGTTGAAATACGGCAAATCAAATCAAAAAATTAAGAACCGGCGATCATGTAAGTTTACAGAAAAGCGGTGCCGCTCATGACGGCAAGCATAGCCGCCGCTATATAACGAACGTTACATTGCGGCACCGCTTTTCGAGGAAACCACGGCTTTACTCAGCCGTTGAATCAGCAGCTTCAAGAAAAGAAAATCGAAATGAAAAAAGCCATACAACTTTGCAATTTAGTACACGAATAGCTCACAGATATGCGTAGATCAGCTGGCGAGAAGTTCAAGAATATGTACCAGACAGTTGAAGCAGTATGCTCTTCTAATGAAATCCCTATTATTTTGCCTAGAAAAAGTGCTCAAACAAACGCGGAGGATCACTACCGTATACAAATTTTTATCCCATTTCTAGACTCAGCAATTCAGAATTTGGAATTACGATTTTTGAACCACAAAGAACTTCTGATGTCTTTTGACGCATTGCTTTCAATTGATGACAACGACGTTCAAGCAAAAAATTTAATTTCTCGATATGCAAAAGTTTTGCATTGTCGTGGTAATGAAAATATTGGCATGCCTGAAATAAAACTATGGCAACGCCTTCTGAAATCTCTTTATGCCCAAAAATCAGAAAAAAGCTGGAATGCTCACGATTTGTTGGAGGTAAGTTGGTACATTAACTGCACAGTCCGGTTTTTTTTATCAATCTATCTATGATTAATATATATTACAGGAATGCGATTCTGTGGCTTTTCCTAATGTTCACATGTTATTGAAAATCTTGTGTACGCTTCCAGTAACAACGGCAACTAACGAGAGATCTTTTTCAACCCTTAGGCTGATTAAAAACTATTTGAGAGACACGATGAGTGAAAATCGATTGAATGGATGTGCATCACTAAGCATCCACCGTGATCAAATTGTTACTGTTGATGAAGTTTTAGATGAAATGGCAAAGAAAAGCCGACGCATGCGCTTGAGTTTTTAATATAACATTTTTCATATCATATTCTAAATACACGTACTTTAATGTTAAAGCTAACTGAAAAAAAAATGTGAATCCCCCCAAGGCAATTTTCTGGCTACGCCCCTGCGTCATAAGTCTCGGTCAAGAATTTCTCGTATTTTTCTAAGTCAATGATGTGAATAAGTCTGAAGGTACCGTCTTGTATTTTCGCTTGTCCGTTATCTATTGTGACTAATTGTGCTTTACTGTAGGTTAAAATTTTCACGTCCGATAGTGAGGTTGTAAATATGGTGGAGATGATTAGAAGTACGAAATAGTCCATTTTGCCTAAAAGAAATTGTTCAATTTTTTATCAGTCCTTTGTGAACGGTTCGTCCTGATACAGTTTTTATTGTTGTCCTAATATTTTCTGATACTATTTCTTTCTTGTACTTCGGGGTTAATTTTGAACCAAGCCTTTTATATATTTTTACGTAGATTACACTATCCGACAAATTTTCAAAAATTTACAACTCCACGACATTTGATACATGATTCCTATGTAAAATTTCCTGCTGATTCCAAATATGTAAACATTTTATTTAAAAGTAGAACAGTTTTTGAGATATTTTGAAATTTCAGTTTTTGAGATAAAAAAAAAAGTAGGACTACTAATTCGTCAATATGTCCGCTAATACTGCTTCGATGTTTATGCTGTTTCACTTTATCAGGAGAGGATAAAATACTGTTTTTACCTTGTAAAATTTATTTTAATCGGTTTTGAAGTGACGAAGTTATAGCGAATACAAAAAAAAATTTTGTGCAAATTTTCACTTTTTTTCTATATTCATCATTTTGTATGTAACACTATCCGACAAAAAAAACTCCACGACATTTGATACATGAATCTTATGTAGAATTTTTTGCTGATTCCAAATATGTAATCAGAAAGTTCAAAAGTAGAACAGTTTTTGAGATATTTTGAAATTTCAGTTTTTGAGATAAAAAAAAAAGTAGGACTACTAATTCGTCAATATGTCCGCTAATACTGCATCGATGTTTATGCTGTTTCACTTTATCAGGAGAGGATAAAATACTGTTTTTACCTTGTAAAATTTATTTTAATCGGTTTTGAAGTGACGAAGTTGTAGCGAATACAAAAAAAAATTTTGTGCAAATTTTTACTTTTTTTCTATATTCATCATTTTGTATGTAATTTTTCTAAGTGAAATATTCAATTAATTCCTGTTTTTACACCGTGAGTCCATAGCCTGTTTATTACGGAACATTTTTACACTTACCAGATTATAATCAGTAGAAAAATGATAATGTTATAAGAGATTTAGTGAAAAAACCCATATATGATTTTTCATCGAACCTCTAATGGCGATATGTTGCTTAATTACACTATTCGACAAATTTTCAAAAATTTACATTTCCACGACATTTGATACGTGATTCCTATGTAAAATTTCCTGCTGATTCCAAATATTTAAACATTTGATTTAAAAGTGGAACAGTTTTCGAAATATTTTTAAATTTCAGTTTTTGAGATAAAAAAAAAGTAGGACTACTAATTCGTCAATATCTCCGCTAATACTGCTTCGATGTTTATGCTGTTTCACTTCATCAGGAGAGGATAAAATACTGTTTTTACCTTGTAAAATTTATTTTAATCGGTTTTGAAGTGACGAAGTTATATAGAATACAAAAAAAAATTTTGCACTTTTTTTCGATATCCATCTTCATTTACGTAGCTTTTCTAAGTGAAATAGTAATCAAATTTTAACTTAGCCTATTTTGTCATAGTTTTTGATCAAATCGTCTTTGACATTGTGGTCGCACAATTTTTATTGCGACGATTATTAAAAAATAAAACGGGTCTGGTTGTAATATATAAAAGTTTTCCCCTGTTTTGGAAAATAAATTTGATTTTACTACCGGTATTTTTTTCAACATATGAAGTGAATTGTGTTTACGTGAGCAATGTCTAATAATGTGCGTACATATAAGTGCAAAAACCCAAAAAATAAGTTCTGTTATATGTGTGGAAGATATATTTTTACATCGGCTAGAAGTTTTAATGAAAGACTACAAGTCATAAAAAACTTTTCGTGAATATTTTAATATTGTTCCGCAAAACACTTACAAACCATGGGCACCGAATGTTTTGTGTGATACTTGCAGAGTAAACTTAAGTAACTGGAAGTCTGGTGTAAAGTAAGTGCGAGTTTTCGGTACTTATTTTTTAACTTATTTATGTATTTATTTGAATTACGATAGGCAACATTTACCATTTTCGGTTCCCGCAATATGGCGTCCACCCACGAGTCATGAAGTTGATTGCTATTTTTGCTTAACTGAAGCCAATAAGAATGGGCGCCATCGTAATGTTAAGTATGCCAACGTGCACTCTTTCACGAGGCCGATCCCGCATTCCTCAGACTATTCTTATCCTGCTTGTTCAAATCAACAAGAGGAGCCCGAAGTAAGTGAAACAGGTGAATCTGATTTTGAAGCAGAAATTGTTAATAAGCCGCTTACTCAACCCGAACTGAATGACTGGATCAGAGATTTGGGATTAACAAAAGACAAATCAGAGCTATTTGCTTCAAGGATGAAAGAACGCGGATTTCTGACTCCTGAAGTCAAAGTAACTTACTACAGGAATCGCCATAAACGTTTTGAGAAATATTACTCCAAAGAAGACAATATTTGCTATTGCAACGATATAAACGGTTTGTTAAAGGAGTTAGGTGACACGTATCAGTCTAGTGAATGGCGTCTATTTATTGACAGTAGTAAACTTAGTTTAAAGGCTGTTTTGCTGCACCAGGGTAATAAAAAACCTTCCATTCCAGTGGCGCATGCAGTAGGTATGAAAGAATCGTATGAGTCCATGTCGAAAATTCTTGAGCTTATCAAATATATGCAACATGGCTGGAAAATTTGTTCAGATCTTAAAGTCGTTGCGTTACTAACTGGTCTGCAGCAGGGCTATACGAAGTAGGAGTGGGATTTTTTTCGAATAATATTCGAATAAACACTATTCGAATAAACGAATAAAAATATTCGTTGCAAAAAATTCGAATAGTATTTATTCGAATTTTTTATTCGTTTATTCGAATATTATTATTCGTTTATTCGAATATTATTATTCGTTATAGTACTATTCGAATATTTTTGTTAATAGATTTTTAAAACGATATTCGCTGTTTTCTTTGCTTGTACCTAAGGGGGTGCATTTATGTTTTGTATGTTTTGGATGTATGTGTGTATGTTTGCGTGTACAAATGTGTGCCCAAGCGGTTACAATTTTCTTGCATTATTCGAATAGTGTTAACGAATAGTTGTATTTATTCGGTTAATGGTGGTTGAATAGTTTTTGGCTTATTATCTTAATAATTAAATAGATATTTGTACAGTGTTGTGGGAATAATAAAATACAATTATTGGTAATAATTGAAGCTGTAAATAGGCATTTACTATAAAGTTACTATACATAAATATGTATTTGTACATTTATATGTTTATTGCAGTTACATTTGCTTGGTAAGTTTTGTGCTAGGGCTTCAAGCAAGAGATGCCAGGGCCGAAATTCATTATCTTTGTATTGAATGGGCTGGTTAAGGATGATCATTATTAGGTAGATTTTTTATTGTGTTTCATCAACTGAAGAATTGCATAAAGCGCGACTATTTGTTTTAAATTTGGGTGTCTAAACTCGTTAACTAAATGCACACAAAGGACCTAGGAATAGTACTACATATTCGAATATTTTTGTTAATAGATTTTTAAAACGATATTCGCTGTTTTCTTTGCTTGTACCTATGAGCGTGCATTTATGTTTTGTATGTTTTGCATATATGTATGTATGTTTGCGTGTACAAATGTGTGCCCAAGCGGTTACAATTTTCTTGCATTATTCGAATAGTGGTAACGAATAGTTGTATTTATTCGGTTAATGGTGGTTGAATAGTTTTTGGCTTATTATCTTAATAATTAAATAGATATTTGTACAGTGTTGTGTGAATAATAAAATACAATTACTGGTAATAATTGAAGCTGTAAATAGACATTTACTATAAAGTTACTATGCATAAATATGTATTTGTACATTTATATGTTTATGCAGTTACATTTGCTTGGTAGGTATTGTGCTAGGGCTTCAAGCAAGAGATGCCAGGGTCGAAACTCATTATGTATACTGTTTATTATGATAACAAAAGGACGGGTTTGTGATGATTTTTCATGTTCACATGTATAAATAGTTTAATTTGCGTAAAGTAACATACACAAAATAATACTAACTGCTTCCTAATTTTTGTTAAATACTCATATAAATGTACTTACATTCATATGTATGTAAGTATGTAGGTATGGTCATGGGAATTTGCGAACTCTTTGTATTGAATGGGCTGGTTAAGGATGATCATCATTAGGAAGATTTTTTATTGTGTTTCATCAACTGAAGAATTGCATAAAGCGCGCCTATTTGTTTTAAATTTGGGTGTCTAAACTCGTTAACTAAATGAACACAGAGGACCTACTTGCATGAGGGATTGCGAATTCACCCGGCAGTAGCATGTAGCTATTTTCTTCTGTTGTCTTCCCTTGAAAACCTTTCATATATTTTAAACAATGATTAGGTACGTATGAAAAAATTTAAGTTTCCGCATACTATGTGTTAAGATGCAAAATTTATGTACATGTACAAAAAGTGTTCAACGGAAGTACCTTAAATAAGAGCAAGGACTGGTTTTTTCTAAACACAATAAAAATTCTACCTACTAATGATCATCCTCAACCAGTCCATTCAATACAAAGAGTTCGCAAATTTCCATGACCATACCTACATACTTACATACATATGAATGTAAGTACATTTATATGAGTATTTAACAAAAATTAGGAAGCAGGTAGTATTATTTTGTGTATGTTACTTTACGCAAATTAAACTATTTATACATGTGAACATGAAAAATCATCACAAACCCGTCCTTTTGTTATCATAATAAACAGTATACATAATGAATTTCGACCCTGGCATCTCTTGCTTGAAGCCCTAGCACAATACCTACCAAGCAAATGTAACTGCATAAACATATAAATGTACAAATACATATTTATGCATAGTAACTTTATAGTAAATATCTATTTACAGCTTCAATTATTACCAGTAATTGGATTTTATTATTCACACAACACTGTACAAATATCTATTTAATTATTAAGATAATAAGCCAAAAACTATTCAACCACCATTAACCGAATAAATACAACTATTCGTTACCACTATTCGAATAATGCAAGAAAATTGTAACCGCTTGGGCACACATTTGTACACGCAAACATACACACATACATCCAAAACATAAATGCACGCTCATAGGTACAAGCAAAGAAAACAGCGAATATCGTTTTAAAAATCTATTAACAAAAATATTCGAATAGTACTATAACGAATAATAATATTCGAATAAACGAATAATAATATTCGAATAAACGAATAAAAAATTCGAATAAATACTATTCGAATTTTTTGTACCCGCCGAATAAAAGTTTTGTTTATTCGAATAATTTTTATTCGAATAGTCCCATGCCTAATACGAAGTATTGCTGTTTTTTGTGTAAATGGGACAGTCGGGCGCGTGAGGATCATTACTCCAAAAAATGTTGGCCAGAGAGAATAGGATCTACCGTTGGACAGGATAACGTTAAATTTAAGCCGCTAGTGGAGAAAGAAAAAATTATACTTCCGCCCTTGCATTTAAAACTTGGCCTTTTCAAAAATTTCGTGAAGGCTTTGCAGAAAAATGCCAACAATCGCGCAGTTGATCATCTTAAGGCAACGTTTCCACATTTGTCAGAGGCCAAAATAAAGGAAGGTGTGTTTGTGGGCCCGCAAATTAGAAAACTTTTTAAAGACGCCAGTTTTCAATCAGCTCTATCAGAGGAAGAGGCTAAGGCATATGCTTCTTTTTGTGCCGTTTGTGAAAGCTTTTTAGGAAACGTTAGAAGCCCAAACTACAAAGAAATAATTGATGATTTGATCAAAAACTATGAGAAAATAGGTGCAGTTAAAAATTAGTTCGGAGTTTTTATTGCTTTATGCAGTTATGATATTTCTTTCCAGGTGTAAATATGTCTTTAAAAATTCATTTCATCCACTCCCACTTGAACTTTTTCCCTGAAAACTTGGGTGATGAAAGTGATGAGCACGGTGAGCGCTTCCACCAACAAATAAAAGAAATGGAACTGCGATATCAAGGAAGTTGGAATGAAGCGATGATGGGCGATTTTTGTTGGTTCCTTATTCGAGAAAAAAAAATATTCCGAAACGGCGAAAATTAGCAACTATTAATTACTTTTGATACACATAGATTTAAAAAAAAATAAAGTTAAATATAAGATTGTGGTGAAAAATAAACATGCGTTTTTTCACTAAATCTCTTATAACATTATCATTTTTCTACTGATTATAATCTGGTAAGTGTCAAAATGTTCCGTAATAAACAGGCTATTGACTCACGGTGTAAAAACAGGAATTAATTGAATATTTCACTTAGAAAAATTACACTATCCGACAAATTTTCAAAAATTTACAACTCCACGACATTTGATACATGATTCCTATGTAAAATTTCCTGCTGATTCCAAATATGTAAACATTTTATTTAAAAGTAGAACAGTTTTTGAGATATTTTGAAATTTCAGTTTTTGAGATAAAAAAAAAAGTAGGACTACTAATTCGTCAATATGTCCGCTAATACTGCTTCGATGTTTATGCTGTTTCACTTTATCAGGAGAGGATAAAATACTGTTTTTACCTTGTAAAATTTATTTTAATCGGTTTTGAAGTGACGAAGTTATAGCGAATACAAAAAAAAATTTTGTGCAAATTTTCACTTTTTTTCTATATTCATCATTTTGTATGTAACACTATCCGACAAAAAAAACTCCACGACATTTGATACATGAATCTTATGTAGAATTTTTTGCTGATTCCAAATATGTAATCAGAAAGTTCAAAAGTAGAACAGTTTTTGAGATATTTTGAAATTTCAGTTTTTGAGATAAAAAAAAAAGTAGGACTACTAATTCGTCAATATGTCCGCTAATACTGCATCGATGTTTATGCTGTTTCACTTTATCAGGAGAGGATAAAATACTGTTTTTACCTTGTAAAATTTATTTTAATCGGTTTTGAAGTGACGAAGTTGTAGCGAATACAAAAAAAAATTTTGTGCAAATTTTTACTTTTTTTCTATATTCATCATTTTGTATGTAATTTTTCTAAGTGAAATATTCAATTAATTCCTGTTTTTACACCGTGAGTCCATAGCCTGTTTATTACGGAACATTTTTACACTTACCAGATTATAATCAGTAGAAAAATGATAATGTTATAAGAGATTTAGTGAAAAAACCCATATATGATTTTTCATCGAACCTCTAATGGCGATATGTTGCTTAATTACACTATTCGACAAATTTTCAAAAATTTACATTTCCACGACATTTGATACGTGATTCCTATGTAAAATTTCCTGCTGATTCCAAATATTTAAACATTTGATTTAAAAGTGGAACAGTTTTCGAAATATTTTTAAATTTCAGTTTTTGAGATAAAAAAAAAGTAGGACTACTAATTCGTCAATATCTCCGCTAATACTGCTTCGATGTTTATGCTGTTTCACTTCATCAGGAGAGGATAAAACACTGTTTTTACCTTGTAAAATTTATTTTAATCGGTTTTGAAGTGACGAAGTTATATAGAATACAAAAAAAAATTTTGCACTTTTTTTCGATATCCATCTTCATTTACGTAGCTTTTCTAAGTGAAATAGTAATCAAATTTTAACTTAGCCTATTTTGTCATAGTTTTTGATCAAATCGTCTTTGACATTGTGGTCGCACAATTTTTATTGCGACGATTATTAAAAAATAAAACGGGTCTGGTTGTAATATATAAAAGTTTTCCCCTGTTTTGGAAAATAAATTTGATTTTACTACCGGTATTTTTTTCAACATATGAAGTGAATTGTGTTTACGTGAGCAATGTCTAATAATGTGCGTACATATAAGTGCAAAAACCCAAAAAATAAGTTCTGTTATATGTGTGGAAGATATATTTTTACATCGGCTAGAAGTTTTAATGAAAGACTACAAGTCACTTTTCGTGAATATTTTAATATTGTTCCGCAAAACACTTACAAACCATGGGCACCAAATGTTTTGTGTGATACTTGCAGAGTAAACTTAAGTAACTGGAAGTCTGGTGTAAAGTAAGTGCGAGTTTTCGGTACTTATTTTTTAACTTATTTATGTATTTATTTGAATTACGATAGGCAACATTTACCATTTTCGGTTCCCGCAATATGGCGTCCACCCACGAGTCATGAAGTTGATTGCTATTTTTGCTTAACTGAAGCCAATAAGAATGGGCGCCATCGTAATGTTAAGTATGCCAACGTGCACTCTTTCACGAGGCCGATCCCGCATTCCTCAGACTATTCTTATCCTGCTTGTTCAAATCAACAAGAGGAGCCCGAAGTAAGTGAAACAGGTGAATCTGATTTTGAAGCAGAAAGTGTTAATAAGCCGCTTACTCAACCCGAACTGAATGACTGGATCAGAGATTTGGGATTAACAAAAGACAAATCAGAGCTATTTGCTTCAAGGATGAAAGAACGCGGATTTCTGACTCCTGAAGTCAAAGTAACTTACTACAGGAATCGCCATAAACGTTTTGAGAAATATTACTCCAAAGAAGACAATATTTGCTATTGCAACGATATAAACGGTTTGTTAAAGGAGTTAGGTGACACGTATCAGTCTAGTGAATGGCGTCTATTTATTGACAGTAGTAAACTTAGTTTAAAGGCTGTTTTGCTGCACCAGGGTAATAAAAAACCTTCCATTCCAGTGGCGCATGCAGTAGGTATGAAAGAATCGTATGAGTCCATGTCGAAAATTCTTGAGCTTATCAAATATATGCAACATGGCTGGAAAATTTGTTCAGATCTTAAAGTCGTTGCGTTACTAACTGGTCTGCAGCAGGGCTATACGAAGTAGGAGTGGGATTTTTTTCGAATAATATTCAAATAAACGAATAAAAATATTCGTTGCAAAAAATTCGAATAGTATTTATTCGAATTTTTTATTCGTTTATTCGAATATTATTATTCGTTTATTCGAATATTATTATTCGTTATAGTACTATTCGAATATTTTTGTTAATAGATTTTTAAAACGATATTCGCTGTTTTCTTTGCTTGTACCTAAGGGCGTGCATTTATGTTTTGTATGTTTTGGATGTATGTGTGTATGTTTGCGTGTACAAATGTGTGCCCAAGCGGTTACAATTTTCTTGCATTATTCGAATAGTGGTAACGAATAGTTGTATTTATTCGGTTAATGGTGGTTGAATAGTTTTTGGCTTATTATCTTAATAATTAAATAGATATTTGTACAGTGTTGTGGGAATAATAAAATACAATTATTGGTAATAATTGAAGCTGTAAATAGGCATTTACTATAAAGTTACTATACATAAATATGTATTTGTACATTTATATGTTTATTGCAGTTACATTTGCTTGGTAAGTTTTGTGCTAGGGCTTCAAGCAAGAGATGCCAGGGCCGAAATTCATTATCTTTGTATTGAATGGGCTGGTTAAGGATGATCATTATTAGGTAGATTTTTTATTGTGTTTCATCAACTGAAGAATTGCATAAAGCGCGACTATTTGTTTTAAATTTGGGTGTCTAAACTCGTTAACTAAATGCACACAAAGGACCTAGGAATAGTACTACATATTCGAATATTTTTGTTAATAGATTTTTAAAACGATATTCGCTGTTTTCTTTGCTTGTACCTATGAGCGTGCATTTATGTTTTGTATGTTTTGCATATATGTATGTATGTTTGCGTGTACAAATGTGTGCCCAAGCGGTTACAATTTTCTTGCATTATTCGAATAGTGGTAACGAATAGTTGTATTTATTCGGTTAATGGTGGTTGAATAGTTTTTGGCTTATTATCTTAATAATTAAATAGATATTTGTACAGTGTTGTGTGAATAATAAAATACAATTACTGGTAATAATTGAAGCTGTAAATAGACATTTACTATAAAGTTACTATGCATAAATATGTATTTGTACATTTATATGTTTATGCAGTTACATTTGCTTGGTAGGTATTGTGCTAGGGCTTCAAGCAAGAGATGCCAGGGTCGAAATTCATTATGTATACTGTTTATTATGATAACAAAAGGACGGGTTTGTGATGATTTTTCATGTTCACATGTATAAATAGTTTAATTTGCGTAAAGTAACATACACAAAATAATACTAACTGCTTCCTAATTTTTGTTAAATACTCATATAAATGTACTTACATTCATATGTATGTAAGTATGTAGGTATGGTCATGGGAATTTGCGAACTCTTTGTATTGAATGGGCTGGTTAAGGATGATCATCATTAGGAAGATTTTTTATTGTGTTTCATCAACTGAAGAATTGCATAAAGCGCGACTATTTGTTTTAAATTTGGGTGTCTAAACTCGTTAACTAAATGAACACAGAGGACCTACTTGCATGAGGGATTGCGAATTCACCCGGCAGTAGCATGTAGCTATTTTCTTCTGTTGTCTTCCCTTGAAAACCTTTCATATATTTTAAACAATGATTAGGTACGTATGAAAAAATTTAAGTTTCCGCATACTATGTGTTAAGATGCAATTACTATTTCACTTAGAAAAGCTACGTAAATGAAGATGGATATCGAAAAAAAGTGCAAAATTTTTTTTTGTATTCTATATAACTTCGTCACTTCAAAACCGATTAAAATAAATTTTACAAGGTAAAAACAGTATTTTATCCTCTCCTGATGAAGTGAAACAGCATAAACATCGAAGCAGTATTAGCGGAGATATTGACGAATTAGTAGTCCTACTTTTTTTTTATCTCAAAAACTGAAATTTAAAAATATTTCGAAAACTGTTCCACTTTTAAATCAAATGTTTAAATATTTGGAATCAGCAGGAAATTTTACATAGGAATCACGTATCAAATGTCGTGGAAATGTAAATTTTTGAAAATTTGTCGAATAGTGTAATTAAGCAACATATCGCCATTAGAGGTTCGATGAAAAATCATATATGGGTTTTTTCACTAAATCTCTTATAACATTATCATTTTTCTACTGATTATAATCTGGTAAGTGTAAAAATGTTCCGTAATAAACAGGCTATTGACTCACGGTGTAAAAACAGGAATTAATTGAATATTTCACTTAGAAAATTACATACAAAATGATGAATATAGAAAAAAAGTGAAAATTTGCACAAAATTTTTTTTTGTATTCGCTACAACTTCGTCACTTCAAAACCGATTAAAATAAATTTTACAAGGTAAAAACAGTATTTTATCCTCTCCTGATAAAGTGAAACAGCATAAACATCGATGCAGTATTAGCGGACATATTGACGAATTAGTAGTCCTACTTTTTTTTTTATCTCAAAAACTGAAATTTCAAAATATCTCAAAAACTGTTCTACTTTTGAACTTTCTGATTACATATTTGGAATCAGCAAAAAATTCTACATAAGATTCATGTATCAAATGTCGTGGAGTTTTTTTTTGTCGGATAGTGTTATTTCACCTGGGGAGTAATCCTTAATTTCTGATCTATTCCTGTTATGGTAGGAACGGCCTAAGCCTAGTCTTTGCTTTTCTAGCTGTTCAGGGTTAGTAAACACTCTATTTCCGAAAAATAAGGATATGGGTTTACTTTTAGTACGGGAGTGGATTGATGAGTTATATCCCTGTACTGATTTGAATAACAGTTTTTCAAATGTTATTCCTAAGTAGGTTGCTTTGAGACATCTCATAATTTCTGAAAGTGTGCTATGGAATCTTTCTACTTGACCGTTGCTCGTGCTGCTATAAGGTGGGGTAGTATATACGTCAATGGACGTATGGTCTTTGAGTAAGGATGATATTGTGGCAGAGATAAGGGATTTTTGATTGTCTATTACTACTAGTTTTGGTATTCCAAAGGCTATTATCAACTCTCTTATTGGATCTTTAATATGTTCTATGGATTTGCTTTGTATCATTTTAACCTGTGCGTACTTTGAAAATTTGTCAATGGCTGTGAGTATTAGCTTTCTTTCTGTCGAATAAATGTCGATATGTACGATTTCTCCTGGGGATTGAGGAATGGGGGTTTCTTGTATCGGTGGTTTTGGTGGGTGCCGATCGTATTTGTGCTCGCGTCATGTAGAACATAGTGTAACTATTTTCTCAATTTTTGAATGCATAGTTGGGAAATAATATTTTTGTAAAATTTGCGTTTTATTTTCTTGACTATTTCTGTGAGCTCTGTTGTGCTCTCTAAGGATGATTTCTTCTTGTTCTGTTTCGGGTACAATGTCTTGTAGTAGGGTTTGTGTGAAGCGAATTTTAATATTTGAGAAATGAAGTGGGTATATCTCCTGAATTTTGCCTATCAGATTTTCTGTAGTGTATAGTCCGCTGACTAATGCTGCGTCAATGTATCGTTTAAATATGTCAATAATATCCTGTGTAGAATAGTCTTGTTTCGTAGTTCAAATTTGTAACTGTCTTCGTTACTAAATAATAAGAATAATTGATTTTTGAAAGCAATTATTGGTGTTTCCGTGGCTGGGATGAGTAGGTATGTGGAACTTTCGTCGCTGTGGTCAGTGGTAGAGAGGACGTTAGTATCAGTCAGTGGAGGGCTAGAGAGTGCGTCTGCTACGACGTTCGTTTTCCCTGGCTTGTACTTCATTTCATAGTTGTATTCCTCAAGGATACATTTCCATCTCTTCATTTGTTCCATTGTGGTTTTTGTTGCTCAATGCAAAAGTGAGAGGTTGGTGATTTGTGAAAATCACGCTGATCCGTACAAGTAGTTTCGCAGTGTCGTGAGAGCCCAGATGATTGCCAGTATTTCTTTTTCATTTGCGGCATAACCCTGTTCGGTTTTATGTAATGATCGGGATATAAAGGTTATTGGTTTACCTGCTTGCTCAAGGACGGCGCCTAGAGCGTAGTTTGATGCATCGGTAGTGAGATGGAACTCCTGTTTGAAGTCCGGGTATGATAGGATGACTTCCTTTGATATTAGTGAAGATTTAATTTTGTTGAAAGCTTCTAGGGCACTTTTATCAAACACAACCAGCTTTTTGTTTGAGGCGTTTTTGGACACGCGTCCATTCTGCCCTCTTAAAAGCGAGGTCAGAGGTTTCGCTAGTTTGGCGTAATCGCTGATGAAGCGTCGATAATACCCTGATAGCCCAAGAAAGGATCTCAAGTCATTTAATGTTTTGGGACATGGAAATTCCTGAATTGCTTTTACTTTAGCGGGATTGGTTTTTATGCCTGGGGGAGATATAATGAAACATAGGAATTCGACTTCTTTTCGGAAAAATTCGTAATTGTCCAGTTGGACCTACATTTCTCCTTTTTCAAGCGTATGGAAAATTGTTTCAACATTTTTAAGGTGGTCTCTCTCGTCTTTGCCAAATACTATTATGTCGTCTATGTAGTCATAACATATTTTGCCTATGTGTTGCTTCAGGATGTCGTCTAAAGCTCGTTGAAAGATGGCGGGTACGTTTTTAAGTCCGAACGGGAGTCGGGTGAATTCATATTTGCCGTTGTTGACTGAAAAAACTGTCTTCTCGATATCAGTTTCCTTCAAGGGAATCTGGTGGAAGGCACTCTTTAAATCAAGAACAGAAAAATATGTGTTGTTGCCAAGTTCATTAATTTCCGGGATTGGATACCTGTCGGCTATTGTTAGGGTGTTCAGTTTCCTATGATCTATTTCGAGTCTGTATTTTTTTGTCCAGACGCATTTAACTTTTTGGGGACAACCCACACAGGTGAGTTGTAGGGTGAACACCAGGGCCTAATTATTCCATCTTTTAGTAAATTTTCTATTTCTTGTTTCAAGAAATCTCTCATGGCTAGGGGGTAGGGATAGTATTTGGTATACACGGGAGTTTCTGAAGAGGTTATACTGTGGTACTGTTGGTACCACTAGTCTTGTGTGGTATCCTGGTGTCCACTTGCTTCTATGTGGTAGTTCCTTTGTTGTTTAAGAGGAACTTGTTGGGAGAAATTTGATGGTCTTTTCATATTATTATTTATTGGGGGTCTATTCATATTATTATTATTTATTATTATTATTATTCATGTAATTTACTGCTCGTGAATGTAGGGATTTGTCGACGTCCATTGGCTCTGGACGTGGTTGTTGTGGTCTATTTGGAGGTTGATTCACTGGTCTGAAATGTTGGGGATTGTGGTAATTGTTCAATGGAACTTGAGGGCGATACTGGTTCGAAAAGTGAATTGTAGGCTTGGGCGTGTATGCCAATTGGGGATAAAATTCATTGGTTAATTTTTTTGGTAGGAGCGGTGGTCGAAAGTCGTGAGGATTCCTATTTTGACTGCTGGTATTTAGGGCGTAATTTATTTATTTATTTATTTGGCTTGAGGGAGATCTGCCGGCTCTCTCATGCCAAGAATTCTTGGTAAGTCTCCTTTTAATCCTCTTATAAAGGTATCAAGGGCTTTGTCTGTATATGTACAAGTCAGTAGATGCATCGATTCTGTGCCAACTTCCATGCGTCCAAGTTTATTTAAAATAAGTGAAAGATGGGAGTACACTCGCTGATAGAATTCCTGAATGGTCAGGTTACCTTGCACTAGGGAGGTCATTTGTCACTCAAGGGTACCTAAATCTCGTTTATCAGCATAGTGGAGGATAAGGCATCTTGAAATAGCCTTCCAGTCCAAGGGGGTATTGTAAGATTCGAGGGCAATGTCGGCGTTGCCCACGACTTTATTTCTAATGACATTTACTCATAAAAATGAATGAAAATGAATTCACGTAGGCACCTAACTACGTCCGGAATTTTGTCTAGCTCAGTTATGTTATTTGAATGGTTTGCGTCTATTGTCACGTCCGTTATATTCGCGAAATTAGCGTTTGGGTTGAGGGCCGCTTGGACCATGTTTCGTCCTTCCCGTCTCATTATGTCAGTTACTAGTCCTGTCACTATATTAGTTAGTTGGTCCATATTAAATGGGATAGCAGGATTTGGTGGGGCAGGTGCGTTAAGCGTGGGTGGGCGGATTAGGTTGTTGGGGTTGAACATTATGTGGGTAGTTTATTTTATTAACTAATTTTTTATTTTTTTTATATTTCTTCTAGAGGGTCCCTTGGTTGTGGTGAATCGCAGAGAATTTTTTTATTATAAGCTGGAGGGTCCCCCCCGTAGGTGGTGAATCGCAGCTTCAAGCTATACATATATTATTTTATTGGCTGTACGAGCCGGATTTTATTGTGTTTGTTATTTGGAAAAATTAGAATATTTTATTTTCTTAAAACTAAAATAATTTTTTAACTGGAATATTTTTCTTGAAAATTATTCACTTGATTTTTCACAAAAATTTCAGATTTCACTTTTCACCTTTTTTTATTTCTCAAATTTCTTTAAAACACATTTTCTTATTTTCTATTTTTAATCTTAACCTATTCTTACTGTTATTAAGCACCTCCTGGTGCTGGGGTATTGTTCCTTTTTGCTCCTGCTGCTACTGCGGTACCACGATGTCACAATGAATTTTAGAGGTGGGCGGAGAGGATCCTAACGCGTTTGACCGGAAAGTTTGTGTTCACGTTTTTTCAGCTGCGGTTTAGCAGGTGATTATTTATTAGTCCTTTGCTTAAGTCAACTACATTTATGTTGCCAATGCTTATGAAGATTTTACTCGTCTTCGACACGCTCAAATTTAGAATGCCTCGCGGTGGATCATCAAACCTACTTGCTAGCCGCGTGCTTCTCGTTGTCCTTTATCTCCTCTACGCATGCACCAACAACTCAAACAACGCCCACAACAGGTTTTCCTTGTTATCAACTATGCTGGTATCAATGCAAGCTAATAGCAGCTTTGTGTTTTCACTTTTGCTGTAGCTAAGTGCTTTGTTAATTCTTTTAGCGGGCGCTAGGTAAAAATGTGTTGATTGCATTTGTCTAGCGATTATCTAATTTGACGAGATATCTAAGCTCCCAGCCAAGTATTAACCCAGCATACAAAAATTCGGTGGGTGAAAGGAGCAATGTTAACTACCTACGATGTTAGGATCGAACGTTCACGGGTCGAAGTAAACTATTTTCTGTACCAGAATGATGTTTGAAGTCATTTGTTTTAAGAGTGAACGAATCTTGGGGCATTCGCAATAATTTCACTAAAGTTATAGGCTGAATAATAAATCTTATGAGCTAAACATTACTTATAAATTGAATATACATATCATTGGTTAGAAAAAAAAACTTAAAATTTTAACATAAAATAAAATATGATCACTCAAAGCATGAAGCAAATGGATTTTTTGTTTTGACTTTCATTGTACCTAATAAAACTTTTATTACCTTCTTTACGTTAAATAAATTACCGAAGATTGCTCTTGTGTATCTTTTTACCATCAATTAAAACTGTAGTGCCAATATCCTTAGATTTTCTAAATTTTCTTGTGAGCTTTCGTGAAATGCATAGATTGGCTTAGCTTTAGTTACCGAGTGAATACTACAATTGTATTTATGAGTAGCTAGTAATACTAACTCGTTAACGTCATCAATTTGCTGTTTAGTTTTAGTATTTTTGAACACGAGCAAAGTTTCTAAAAGCGCATATTTAATGTCAATCATAGATCTGGATTAAATATGCTTCACAATGGCGAATTTGGATAGTTTATTTATTTATTTATTTATTTATTGTTGAACAATTTGGTTGTAACTGTAAGACGTAGTCTTTTGTAGTACATCATCTGCATTTAATTACAAAATAAATAATACAAAATAAGTAACTAATCTAAAGTAAAAGCAAGAGTAGCTTCGAAGATTATAGTTAGACTTAAAAATGCATTGAGATAGATTTCGAAATTTAAATTAAGAGAATGAGAAGAGAAGAAAAGAATAAATAGAGATAACACATTCATTACATTGAGCTGAAGTAATCGTAGATCATCCTCTCGTAGTTGCTCATACTCAAAGCACCTTTGATAGAATCAGGAATATAATTCCAGAGCCTCACAGCGTTTACGAAAAATAGCCTTGAAGAAGATAGATATAGGTATCTTGGTATAATTAAATTACGATGCCGGCGAGATTTGGCGAACTTTAGTTTTTCATAAAGATAGTGGGGAGTTTTAAATTCAATTAGTTTGAACATATAAATACAATTTCGAGCTTCAATGTAGTTAAATGTACTGCATCCTAGTACCTCACGCCTCCATAGAGAAATGTGATCATATTTTTTTAGACCTAAAAGCTTGTTGAAAGCTACATCAACTTTGTGACAGGAAGAGGGTCAAATTTACTGTAGATGAGCTCACTATAAGTTAAGTGCGGAACGATTAATTGGATCGCTAACTTTTTTCTTGTCTCTAGGGGCGTAAACGAGGCAGAGAGCCTCAGCCTCCTTAATATCAAGTAAACCCTGCTCACTGCTTTATTGACACGATCAACACAAGTTAGCTTGGAGTTTATCAGGAAGCCCAAATTACTAATCTTGTCAGTAAGTGAAAGGGCACTATTACCAACATACAGCTTCGGAATAGATTCAAAATGCACAACACTGTTAGTTATGGGCAATACATACGACTTTTTGGCATTTAAGCTGAAGCAGTTATCATACGCCCATTTAGAGATTGCAGACAGGTCGCTTTTCAGTCTGAAGCACAACTCCTCAGTAAGACCAACACGGCTAGACAAATACATTTGCACATCATCTGCATACGCGTGAACATTTGCAAACTGGCATACCGTGATCAAGTCATTAACAAAAAGGCTAAACAGAAGAGGACCAAGTACAGAGCCTTGCGGTACGCCTGAATATGCATTACGTGTATTTGACACAGAGCCATTGCATACTACCTTCTGAGTTCGTCAAGTAACTAGCCACAAGTTTAACAGAACTATCAGAGAAACCAAAGTAACATTTAAGCTTTCGACAAAGAAGGCTATGGCTCACTGAGTCGAAGGCTTTAGAGAAATCAAGAAGGCACAGCAAAGTTAGGTCGCCATTATCAAAGTGCACTCTTATATCATCGAGAATTTTTACAATAGCTGAATAGCAGCTGTGCTTGGCTCTGAATCCAGATTGGACCGAACTTAGCAGTTTGTTATCTTGAGCATACGCTGAAATTTGGGCTGCCTCAAGGACTCACACACTTTTGCAAATACAGGTAATATGCTAATAGGTCTATAATTATTAGGTTCTACTGCTGGATTTGTTTTGGCAACAGAACTTGTAAAGCTGTGGTTTATTATGTGTGTGAGACTCTTCAAGATAAAAGGCAACAATACTTTCACAAACCTCAAGGATATCCCATCTTCTCCAATGGCATTCGACTTAATCCTCATAACTGATGTAAAAACCTCTTGCTCAGATACTGCGATAAAGCCAAATTCGTTCTCCAGTGTAAGGATACTCAAGTTATGGGGTACACGATTTCCCGGACCTTCGCTCGAGCTAGCAAAATAATCATTAAGAGTATCTGGATCTACCTGACATTCAACTTGTTTCTTTCCATGTATGTTGAGAGTTTTTAGATTGCGCCATAGTTCTTTTGATGAAATGGCCGGACTTAACTTTCTCTGACAGTACATTTGCTTTGAGCTGCGAGTGATAATGGTCGCTCTGTTTCGGGCAACTTTGTACCTCGACCATGCAGACTGGCTGTTTCTCCTCTTCCATTCAGAGTAAAATTTGTTGCGTTCTTTAATGGCAGATCGTACTCTGCCATTATACCACGGAACAAATGAATGTCGTATAGCATACAAAGTGCATTATTTAAAAATTCCAATTTAGAATCCAGCGTCTCAATAGACCAACAAAAATTCCAGTCAACTGTCAGAAAAAAGCGCATCAAGATCTATAGACTTGAAATCACGATACGTAGTAGTAACAGTATCGACCGGACAATTAAACATGACATCAACCGAACAGAAAATTAAGTCATGATCGGAAACGAAGCTTATTTGGTCAAACTTGAGAATATGATCCATACTGGATGTAATAAAGAGGTCTAACAAGCTGGGCGTCGAGTTATGTGAATAACGTGTTGGCATCAATCGATTGACTAAGGTAATTCCAGCAGTCGATACATGCTCATGTAATTTAAGAGTATACGAGTCATTAAGGAGAATATTTACATTGAATTCGCCACATATAATATACCGATCAAAGTCAATCAAAAATAAAGACAAATCCCTAAAAAACGAATCAAGCAGGTTACACCTATGTGGATTGTATACGCATGATACTAAGATTTTTTAGAGCCATCCGAGATCTCAGCGATAATATACTCCATTTCACTGTTTTTTGAATCTGCTAGAATACGTATTTTGAGAGAGTTCTTGCAATAGATTGCAACACCCCAACCCCTTTTACCTATTCAGTCAACACGCGCAAGGGAATAGTTAGGGATACTGTAGTAGAAATCAGGAGAGAACCAAGTTTCTGATACGCAGATAATATCAACATTTGACTTCTCGAAAGTATCCCTAACATGGTCCAGTTTTTCAGCATTGAAGCTACGTGCATTGAAATGTACAACGCTCAGTCCTTTAGATTGATTGCATAGGATATCTAACAAAATCTTATGACTATTTTCCAAGCTGAAGGCTGATTTCCTACAAGGGCCGAAAACCATTTGAAAGAGAAAAAGCGAATACAAAAGGTAATAAAAATACTGTGCTGTATCAAATGTATGCATCCGCAACAAAATACATAAAGTAGGGAAGATATTGATAGCAAGATAAGAAAAAGAAAATAAGTATAAAAACACCAATTAGTGAGAAGCTCACTAAGGAGAGAATGGAAGAGAAGAAACGAAGAAAAATAACATAAGTATATTAAGCAATACATTGTACTTTGATTTATATCAACTACTTGTGCGCTCATTTTCCTATAATCGCATTCACCTCGGCAATACTGCATACTTGTTTTGCCTCATCACCTGCCTTGACACGGACACAGACTCTGCCGAGAACAGAAAACGCCGACGCTAATTGCTTCTGCCGCCTAAGTTCAGAGGCATGTGTCATCACCAGTCGCAGTTTCTTAGGCAGGCTTTAATTTGGAAAAAGAAGCATAGCCTGGCAGATCAATGTCAGCATGCGAAAGGCTATCTCTTCTTTGCTTTACAACATACAGCGACAGATTTGAGTAGCATTGTTGTTTTTCTGTTACTTATTGCCTCCTCCGTTTCGCAATCGAAAAACAACGCGCATTGTTGGCGCTTTGTGCTCAGCCACTCTACAAATTTTCGCAAAAACCTCAGGTAAACATTCATTAGCTGCTTGGGGAATGCCAGTAATAATTATATCAGTAGCGACTGCACTACTTTCAAGCAAATTAAGCTGTGCTTGCGCTGCTATCGGTTCATTTCTGAGAATGAGAACATCCGAGCACGCATTCTTAACCGTATTAACTCTCTTCTCAAGCGTAGAGTAGGAAGTTTGTAGATTTGCAAACTCAGCAGCCAACTCACCGAATTTTTGCATCATGCGCTTTTCAGATTTCGTCGTTACAGCAGTCATTTTTTTGACAATTGAATCACTCAGCTCAGCAGTTAACTGTTTCACCATAGTTTCTCTCAGCACTTCCAGTTTTTTTATCAAGCATTGTAGATGAGGGAGTCAGAGGTGTACTTGGAGGGGTAGCCTTTCTTCGCGACGGCATATTTGTTGTTAATAGTATTTTGTATATGTATACATGTTGTTTTATTTGTGTTTATTTTCTTTGCATTAACTTTTTAATTGCCTGAAGAACGGCGTTCGCAGGGAGAGAGCCGACAAAGGAGTTTACCGAATTCGTATGGATGAGGGTGAGGGCCTGCCGGTGCACCTTAGGATCAAACGGCGTGGAAATCAGGTGCCGGATCTCATCGAAGCGTTTGCGTAGATGGATCCTTATGCTCCTGGGGATTTTCGTTGACCAGGCGTCTGTTCGGATGCTGCGGTTTGCAACAGTTGAACAGGAATTGACTGGTCACATCTCGCTATGCTCTTTAACGGCGAGCATTTTCGCTTCATTATGAAGGTGATGCTCAGGAGACATGTGTTCTGGCAGACCTGAAGCCTCGTCCAGTGTGTGTCCGCTAGGGAAAGTTTCGATACATAATAGTTAAACAGAAACTGGGATAGGACACCACCCTGTGGCACCCCTTGTTTAGCTATTCTGGGTTTTGATCCGGTGCCTCTGAATTCAACCGACGATTGACGGCCACTCAGGTAGTTGGCAGTAAAACGTTTAAGACAGGGGGGAAGGGACGAGTCTTCAATGTCTTTCATTAGTTGTGCATGGTTGACCGCGTCAAAAGCTTTGGCCAGGTCAATCGCAACTAGCACTGTCCTGTGGTTTGGACGCTTTTGGTTTAATTCGTCCCCTATCTGAGTGGTTATGGCGTTCAGCGCGGTGGTGGTGCTGTGGTTTTTGCGAAATCCATGCTGATGTTCGGCCAGCCGCAGGTTTGCGGTGAAATACGGCAACAAGATAGATTCCAACACCTTCACTACTGGCGAGAGGAATGATATCGGGCGATATGACTCCCCTACGGCAGCTGGCTTGCTAGGCTTTAGTAGTGGTACCACCTTTGCCTGTCTCCATCTTTCAGGAATGACACACAGGGAAAGGTTGAAAATGTGTGTAAGATATATTATGCCTTCGTCGCCGAGGTGTTTCAGCATCACCATGGAAATGCCATCGGGGCCAATATACTTGGTGTTCTTAGATCTCCGAATTGCCTCATGAACTTCTATGGGAAGGATGGACGCACTTCCTTTATTCTACCTAACGGAATGCGTTGATGGGCTGAAATTAGGGCCATACGAAACGCCTTTTCCCCTTCTCGTTCGTCAGACGGGGTGGGGAGAGCAGCGAAGGCGCTCTCTGTGGTGGTTAGAAAACCCACCCAGTCGGCTTTATTGAAGTTGGTGCACGTGCGATTCTCAACGGTGACAAAGTCGGTGGACCGATCGTTAGAGAGCATTATGAGTAGGTGGTCTGAAGCAAGCGTCAGCATCGGTCGCCACTCAACGCAGTTTATAAGGCCTGCGCTGACTATGGTGATGTCTGGCGAGCTAGAGCAGTTTACCGCCACTCTAGTGGGTGCATCCCCATTTACCGTGCAGAACGTCGAATCATCTATTTGGTCAGCCAGCTCCTGTCCCCTACCAGCGAGGTGGAGTGCCACAGGTCATGGTGTGCGTTGAAGTCACCAAGGATGACGCGATTCTCGCCCCTGAATAACGCACGAATGTCGGGGTGGTAATCCCTGGGACAGCAGGTGACAGGAGGTATGTAAATGTTTATGATTTCAAGGTCGACATCGCCGGACCGGACAACCATACCTTGACGTTCTAAGGTGGTGTCCCTCGGGTCGATGTCAGGCTCAAATAGACGATACTGCACAGATTGATGCGTGATGAATGCCAGACCACCCCCAACCCCCTCGCACGGTCACAACGGTGTACATTGTACCATTTGCAGATCTGAAGAGACGACCTTCCACCGAGCTTTGTCTCCTGAATCGCGATCTTGATGTTGTATCGCTTCATTAAGTTTATCACTTCAAAAATTTTACCGGTTAGGCCGTTGCAATTAAATTGCAGGATACCGAAATGCGAAGGGGGAGCAGAGTTGATGCTGGGGGTCAAGGACTGGTGCGTATGCCTAGGTGGTAATAGGCTGGGTCGCGCACTACTACGCACTACACTTGAAGTCGAAGGAATCGCGTTACCAGAAGGTAGAGGCGAGTCAGACGACGTTGAAGGTTGCGTAGCTCGACAGCATGGCGCAACGTACGTATCAGTCCATAGGTTCCTGTTCGCGAGTCAAGACCATATACGCAGGTGACGCAGGCCAAGGCAGTTATTGCACTTGACTGATGCCAAAGGCGTGTATAATCTTAACCGACAAACAGTGCACGTAGTATAAGGGACCAAGAACTGATGGTTGTGGCTTATACTCGTGCTGATGCTGGAAGAAGAGGGGCTGACCGAGGGGGTGGGAGAGAGCGGACGCTCAGCATTGCTCAAATCCACTTGGCAAGTGCTACGTAGGGAGTAGCTGTGAGCTGCTGTGTGAGATGTTGACGCCTGGGGGCGTGAGCGGCCGCTCGGAAGGTCTACTTGCTGATGTGCATTAGTAGTGCTAGTCGTGGAGACTGATGTGACAGAGTCAGACATATGTGGCGGAGCGATGCTTGATCGACGACGGCCACAGGACGTGAACAGCAGGGGGCCACAAAAGTTCTATACAAACTAGCGGGTCTACGAGTAGAGGGATTTATTCCGGAGCAACTATTTAGATGCAACCATCTGTTACAATTAGAGCATTGTACTGAATGTGAACGTTCACATAAAAGCTAATAGTATCGACCTCTGTAGTTCGCCTAATGTGGGGAGATCGCATCGTATTCCGTTGGTAACGTTAGGGTTGATAGCACGCTTTAAACATTTCAATTGAGTTATATGTGATCGTGTGTCTAATCAGATTATAATTAGGAAATTGAAGTAAAACTTCCTCAGATGCTAATATACGCTTGATCTTTTCAAACGCGCGTAGTGCTTCGGCGTCAAGAGTGATTTTTATTTGTTTCGAATTTCTTGCATCCACCTGACCATTTTCACCGTGAAGGTAAAGGGTCAAGGGCTTAACAATGGACGCATAATCTTTAACAAAGCGTCGGTAGTAACCGGACAGGCCGAGGAACAACGCAATGCGCGCTGTTGGTGGCTCATAATTAAGTATGTCACGCACCTTATCAGGGCAAGTTTTTATATCGTTCTCTGAAACAACGAACCCCAAAAACTCTACTTCCGTTATCAATGTGTCCCAATTCTTCATTTGGGGAGTATATGATTATGTCGTCGACATGACAAAACTTCCCTATTACTTCGCGTAACACATCGTCAATAGTCCTTTGAAAAATGCTTGGCGCATTTCGCAGCCCGAATGGTAACCGGCAAAACTGATATTTCCTATTATTGATACCAAACGCTGTTTTTTGTCTGTCCTGCTCACACATTATGATCTGGTGGAAGCCCGATTTTAGGTCTAAAGTTGTAAAAACTTTCGAACTTCCTAGGGTTGCTAATATTACCAAAGTAACTGGGATAGGGTTGCGGTCGGGTATCGTTTTTTCATTAATTTTCCTTAAGTCAATGACCATACGTAGATTGGGCTTTCCTTTTTCACGACACCTTTTTTCGACACAACGTGCACGGGTGAGTTGTAAGGCGAACAAGATTCTTGAATGATGCCATCTTTAAGCAGGGATTTTATTTCTATAGTTGTGCGGATACGGGCTGTAGTTGTGCGGATACGGGCCTGAACTCTTGTATTGTAAGGCAATGCCCTGTCTGAATCAGCAAAAGCATTGACATTTTTATTTATAATGTTACAGAATTGTACCGAAGTTTTTCTGGTACTGCATCTTCTGCTATGGTAATTAGATTTACCTGGTCACATGAAAGAAAGCATAGTTTGAATTTACCATTACGGTAAAATAAATAGCCCATATTGGTGTCAATTTTCGCATTGATTTGTTTTAAAAAATCATAACCTAATATACAATCAAATTTAGGTTCGACAACAAATAAAACGTTGAGGTATTTTCTAAAATATTTACTTGGCATTTTTTGGTAATGGTACTTTTGCCATTTATCGATTTTAAACTGAATCCCTTTTCCAAGGTCTTTATTCCTTGAAGAAATGGTAATGGCTTAATATAGTTTTTCGACGTACCTGGGTCAATCAAAAATCGCAGCTGACCGTTGCCTTTTTTGTAATAAAGGGCAGGAGCGAGTTTAGTTTAAATAGTTGATCTCATCGCGTAATCTGATGTCATAATTATAGTGATTTTCGATATTCTGATTATAATTCTCATTCGGAGGTAATTCTAATTCTGACATGAAGTTCTCCTTCTGGAACGGCGAACGGTGAAAAAACATCCGATCATTACTACGTTTAAATGCCACTGGTAGTGTATGATTTTGATGTTGTGGCTTATAAGGCTGTGGTTGGGTATGAATTGTGGAGAATTGGAATTTTGGAAATTACTACGTTGTCTGTAGAAGCTTGAGCCATGATCTACTTCCATTGGGCTTGGTTTATTTAAATTACGGTTATTAGTTTCTGTCGACGGAGATTGGTGCAAAAATGCTCTTGCGCGATTAGGCTTATTTGCGTTGCCCAATGCAAAAGCTTCTGCGAAATCATAACGCCTATGGCTAGTTTGAAGCTATTGTCACATAGTGGTCTTCGAAGACCAGATATGAAAACGCGTAAAGCATTATCTCTGGCCCGTTCATTCAATGCAGCTAAACCCAAAAAAAAGTTGTCATCAGGGCGATGCTATCTAGACATCAATATGAAATTTTCCAGTATTATTTTGGCTTCATTCAAGTTCTTATAAAATTGACATTTTCGAAATTGTGAAATTGATATTTTCGAAGATTACAGTTTCATACTAGTTATTATTGAGTTGATACTATTTTTTTCTTATCAATTTGATACTCCCAGGTATCGAATTGAGACCTACTAGTATCAAATCTAAATATCAATTTGATACTTTTGATCACACTGGTCGACGGCCAAAATTTACCAAAGACGCCGTTATAAAATTCGCATTTCAATTCATTTTTGATTCTATGGTACCGTTTTCCAGATATTTTCCATTTACCGTTATTCGAAAAAACCAAAAAGACGGCTCCCTTTACGTATATCTCACGAACGGATTAAGCAATTGCAAAAAGGTTTACAGAATCAAAATCACAATAAAATTTGGTGTAAATGCATCCTACATTGTTTTTTTGCTCAACCAGATAGTTTTCGAGATATTAGCTTATCATTTCAGATTTTTGTTTTTTTTTTTATTAATAATGTGCAGAAAGTGAACTTTTAAAGACATATATACGCCTGGAAAGAAAATATGAGTAAGGTAAACAAGTTATAAAATTTTAGGAAATTAATTTTAATAAGCCTTTAATAAGTATTTACCCATTTTTGCATAATTATTGATTAAGTCGTTCACTATCTGCTCGTAGTTAGGGCTTTTGTGTCTACCGAGAAAAGAAGTAACGACCTTTTCAAAGGATTCCCACGCTGCTGCCTCAACTGATGAGAGTAGTCCTTTGAATTGATTATTATTGATCAACTTTTTTATTTGTGGTCCAACAAAAATTCCTTCCTTTATCTTGGCTTGAGAAATATCTGGAAAAATTATTTTCAAATAGTCGAATGCTTCGCCTTCTTTGTCCAAAGCCTTAACAAAGCTTTTAATGAGACCGAGCTTGATGTGTAAGGGTGGAAGTATGATTTTCTCTTTCTTGACAAGAGGGGTGTATTTGATGTTATCCACACCAACGGTAAACTCGACTCTTTCCGGCCAATCCTTTCTGAAGCAGCAGTGTTTGGTGTAGCCACTTTGTAGACCGCATAGAATTGCAACGACTTTGAGATCAGAACATATTTTCCAATCATGCTCTTCATATTTGATCAATTTCAGCACTTTTTGCATTTCCTCATAGGTTTCCTTTGTATATACTGCATGCGTGATCGGGATAGAAGGCTTTTTGCACAAATACGCAATAACACAGCCTTTAAACTCAGTTTATTGCTGTCTATGAACAATCGCCACTCTTTTGAATCATATGTATGTTTGACCAAACTCTATGGATAAACCAGGAATGTCGTTGCATTAGCATATACTGTCTTTCTTGGTATGGTGTTTGGAAAATGATTCGTGACGAGTTCTACAATATATCACCTTAACATCGGATGACACAAATTTAAATTGTTGCATACGAGAAGTGTGGATCTCGGACTTTTCTTTATTTCTTTATTTCTTTATTTCACTAAAAATCTAGGACAATTAGGAATTCCTTACAGACTATTTACAAATAATATCTTAAATATGACGTATTTACTAATTAAACTAGTTCATTCAACAACTGTTTAAACTTAAACTTATTCATTGAAAAATCCATATCATTAGAGCTAAGTAGCAAATCATATTCCCTCATAGCCCTAGCAATTGGTGAGTTAGATGCATACGTCGTTCTGACTCTATCTAAAGAAAAAAAATCATGGTTTCGAAGTGTCCGAAATGGAACATTAAAACGGATACGTTCCAAAAGAAATGGCGAGTCAATCGTCCCATTTACAATGTCGTAAAGAAGTGTTAGAGCTAAGATAGACCTTCTACTGTTTAAGGTTTTCAAACTAATTAGAAGACACCTCGAACTGTATGATGGTACTGGATCTTGAAAACGCAAAGACCGGAGTGCAAAACGCAGAAAAGTCTTTTGAATACGCTCAAGTCGGCTTATGTGGCATGCATGGTATGGCCTCCAAATAAACACACCATATTCTAGCTTCGATCTTACCAGCGATGTGAATAGAAGTTTTAAGGTATATGGATCACTAAAATCCGTACTGAATCGGCGAATGAACGCAAGCGTAGAGTAGCACTTTGCAATAACATAGTTAATATGGCTGTGAAAAAGAAACTTGGAATCAAAAACTACGCCAAGATCAGATATTTCATCCACAGCACCCAGCATAGAGTCACCAATATGATACCTGGCAGGAAAGATATTTCGGGACTTGGAAAACGAAATACTATGACACTTGCTAATATTTAGTTGTAAACGATTATTACTACACCAGTCGATTACATTATCAAGATCCGACTGGAGCCTGATAGAATCTAATTGACTCGTAACAGTCTTGAAAATCTTCAAGTCATCTGCATACAGTAAAAAATTGGAGTACTTGAAGCAGTGACGTATATCATTAATAAAAATTACAAAAAGAAGAGGGCCCAGAACACTCCCCTGGGGTACACCCGACGTAGCAGTGAACGATTGCGAGCAGATTCCATCTACAACCACTACACAACTTCGATCGACCAAGTATGATTTCACCCAAGATAACATGCTAGAGTGAAAACCCAGACTAGCTAGTTTGGATATTAGTAGCGAATGGTTAACTTTGTCAAAGGCCTTCGAAAAGTCTGTGTAGATGGTATCAACCTGTACCCTCGCATTAAATGCAGAAATGCAGAGTTCGGTGAATACTGCAAGATTGGTAACCGTAGACCTACCAGGCATAAAACCATGCTGGTTGGGGGTTATCAAACATTTTACTGCAAAAAATATTTTATCCTTAACTACAATTTCAAACAATTTTGAAATTGTAGACAGTTTAGAAATGGGACGGTAGTTGGCCACGTTACTTTTGTTACCACACTTGAAAGTCGGGGTAATAGAAGTCACTTTCCAATCATTTATGAAATTACCGTACCTAAGGGATTTATTAAAAAGTAACATAATAGGGTAGGCAATTGCTGCAATATTTTTTAACAAAAAGAACAAAAACCATCTACATCCGTATGTCTTGATGATTTGATCGCAGAAATGCCACGAATTATGTCATCAATAGATAAGGAAAGTTCACCAAAGTTGATAGGAGTACCAGCATTGGTAACCGGAACTTCACTTGAGATCGTCTCAGACTCAAAATTTGAGCTAGTTCCAAATCTCTTATCCAATCATTAAGTTGTGCTTGTGACAGAACACATGAAACAGAACATATCTGGATCGTTATTACACTCAAATTCTCGAGTCCTTTTACTCATTTTATTATTTTAATAAATCACGGTTTTGAAATTTAATTTAATGAACTGAACTGTCTCCGGCGAGCCTTGCAGATATTATGAAGTGTGAAGGCGGATTAACTAATATTTATACTCGGAACAAGAATAAAATTGAAAAAATCAAATCTTACCTAGACAGAAAGGTTTCTTTTTATACGAAGACGGGAAAAGAAAATTCTACCTGCTTTAGATGTAGGCCTTAAAAATTTTCTGTCTCTTATAATTTTGAAAATCTACCTGCATACTTACCCATAAGTGACGGAAATACATTTTGTTGTTGTGGAGTGTTGTCGAAATAACAGTCCTTGGCCGGATATGAATCCGGTAAGCTCCGGTGCTCCCTTGCGGTACTGCCCGACTGTCGTGGGACCGATTTGGTATGACCAGTGCAACCTTCTAGGTAATGTCATCGCTCCTTCCGAAAGGAAAGAGAAGATGGGTAATGAGAGGTGGGAGGCATCATATCCGTAGATCAACCATCGAGTTACACATCATTACCTTTGTGCATATTGGTCGCCTCTTACGACCGGTATGCCTACCGGTATGCGACGGAAATACATGTTTATAACTACATGCCTACAGCATGTTTCGAACCCAACCACTCTTCCTTTCGATGCAACAACTCTACCTACTATAAAACAATTCGAGTATTAAAAGTACTATTTGATTTATTTAAAGAAAAAGTATTATCATTGCTATGGTGTTATTCGTTTATCCGGATAATATCCCATTTGCACTTTATACCTTTAATATATGTATGTATACATACATACATTGAAATTGCGCAACCTGGGTATTTTTTTTTGATCGTTTATAACTTTCGTAGTTTTGCATAGATTTTCTTCGATGATAGCTTATCTGTTTTCTAATTAAACAGAGCTTTCCGTAAAGAAAAAATATCTGGAAAAAAGTTGTAGTTTTGGAATGCTGCTCTCGCAAAGAGTAATTTTTTTCATATTTTCTCATAAAAAAAAACAAAAATCTGAAATAATATCTCGAAAACTATCTGGTTGGGCAAAAAAACAATGCATGATGCATTTACACCAAATTTTATTATGATTTTGATTCTGTAAACCTTTTTGCAATTGCTTGATCCGTTCGTGAGATATACGTAATTAAAGGGAGCCGTCTTTTTGGTTTTTTCGAATAACGGTAAATTAAATATACCTAAAACGGTACCATAGAATAAAAATGAGCTCAATTTTCGAAATCAGGAGGTGGTTTTACATAGGAATTTCATAACGGCGTTTCTGGTAAAGTGAAAAAGTTGAAATTCGTGGTCCAGTGTTAATGTTGATACTTACTTCTGACCAAAAGGATAATTATTGTGTACTAATATGATACTTACGCATATTGTCACATGCGAAGCTAATGAAAATTTTGTCGAATTTCGCCGTCTCGAATTGCGTCATGCGACTCTGTGGTAAATTGGCCAAAAAGTGGCGAATGAGTGACGAAAATGAACTTCTCGGTTTGCCAGTAGCGATAAACCTAGATTCGCTTCGCCAAAAGTGTCAATATTTGACAAATGCTTATTTCATTCGCATTTGAGAAAAAGAAGCGACAAGTTTTGTGTTTGTTCATATATTTTGATAGAAAAAAGTATTTTAACCGAAAATAAAACAACATAGAAGTGAGTAGAAGGTCAATGTGGGTAAACGATGGCACGATAAAAAAGATGATTACTACTGACAAGCTCCGGGTCAACGTTCGGTGCAGATGCAACATACTCCTCATAAGTAAGTGAAGTCCGTTGTACAAGACTGCATGAGGGGCGAGTAGTGGGTAAACATTCTTCTTTCAAATATATGTAAATCAATTTGTTTTTGAACCAAAGCCCGTATTTTTTAAATTAAATTCAATCGAGAGTTCCTCATTTAAATGGATTTAATTAGCCCAATTACAAATATTCTCGCGGAATTTTGTTCTCTCGGAGTTTTTTATTCCCTAAGAAAAATTCCTCCAATTCTTTTCTCCTAGGGAGCAAAAAAATTGGGAACGGGAATTTCGAATTTTCGAAGTCTGCTGTTTTGCCAATTGACATTTCATGGCGGAATTTTATTTTTGAAAAATAAGTTCAAAAGTTTAGTGAATGTGACGATTTTCCATTAAATAGAGTAAAAAGAATGTATAGTATTGCTTTTCATATGGTGGTGGAGGAAGTTAATGATGAAATAGAAGTGCAGGACCATGAACAGAGGAGTGTCAGAAGAAGGCTGCGATAGTACGAATCAGCTTGAATTACCGCAATCTTTGTAAGTTGTTTCACTCAATTTTCTTTCTATGTTTAATCTACTTTGTGCCCTTTGCAGAGTAAATAGAGTAAATAAGCTCGCATTTCGATACTTATTGAACCTTCTTACATCGCACACTCAGCAACGCAAAAAGCAATTTGGAATTTCGCCGCTGGTGAAACTTAGCGCGGTTCTAAGATTCTTTGCTGAAGGTGGTTACCAAACAGGAGTTGGAAAAAACGTCGACGTTGCCCTAGCCCAACCAACCTTTAGCAAAGTCCTGGAAGAAGTGGTTGAGATTTTTGAAAGAGAGCTTTGTTCCAAACGGATAAGTGCGTCAATGTACATCGATGAAAGGAGACGAATTTCAGGAGCATTATACATCAACCATGGGATTCCCAGTGTAATTGGGTTAATTGATGGAACGCACGTTCGTATAATCGCACCATCGGAAAATAAGCATCTGTGTTATAATAGAAACGGGTACTACAGCTTAAATGTGTTACTGGTAAGCATTTCAAAATTAATTTTTGTATTATTACATAAAGAATGGGGATAAAAAATAAGATCTGCAAAAAAATCAGGCCATCTGTAGTGAAAAAATGCCTTGGAAATTTGACCTAAAGGCTAAAAATGCACTAAAAAATGGAATATGTCTGTATTGGCTAATATCTCGTAAACCAGCAATATTACCGGAAAAAATGACATAAAGACTTTTATTTAGATTGGAGTCAGGTTTATTTAGATTGGAGTAAAGGTTGTACCTGCGAGTGTCCTTTCAAGGACTTTTAATAAGTCGAAGTAAATTTTTTATTTTTTATTTTTTTGTAATGGTCAAATAAAATACTTGCAAAATTATGGATTAGATAAGCTATACATCGTTTGGTAGGATATTAACCACAGTTTAATAATAACATTACATTTTAATTTTACCAACATTTCTGCAATGGTTGGTTGACATAAAACTGAGAAAAAACTGTTTTTACATTTCTAAAAACATTCAATATGGGATAGTTCAGGGATCAAAATTCTAATTCTCTTCCCTCCAAATGCATTTTCTGAAAGTTTGGGGGTAAACGACAAGACGTGTACAAAAGTCTAGCCATCTGTAGTAAAAAAATGCCATGGAAATTTGACCTAAAAGCTAAAAATGCACTAAAAAATTGTATATGTCTGTATTGGCTAATACCTCGTAAACCAGCAATATTACCGGAAAAAATGACATAAAGCGTTTTTATTTATATTGGAGTCAGGAGTAAATTGGCCATATAAAGGTTGTACCTGCGAGTGTCCTTTCAAGGACTTTTAATAAGTCGAAGTTAATTTTTTATTTTTTTCAAAGTAATGAGTTACACAAGCTTTACACCGTTTGATAGAATATTACCCAAAGTTTCATTTTAACATTGCATTTTAATTTTATTACCACTTTTGCAATGGTAGGTTGGCGTAAAAATTAGGAATTTTTTTTTTTTTTAATTTTTGAAAACATACAATATGAGATAACTCAGGCGCACAGTTCTAATTTTATAGCTATGTTGAAGTAAAATGGTAAATATGTAACGGAACAAATTTAATAATAATATGAAATGTTGTGAAGTCTATAAAACAATATTAACAATATTATTGTTTAAATAATCTATAATTTTTATTTTTTTTTTATGTGTTTCGTGACGGCAAGTACTTGTAATGTAGCTCCACTGCATGCGATATAAATTGCTTTTGTTCTTCCTGGTGAGTTAGAGCTGTATTAAAACGGGTTATTAGTGCTATACCATGACTAAATAATTTATATGGTTGGTGCATATGACATATGGTCTTCTTCTTCCTCATCCTGATTATGTCAAACTATCACTTCTTTGTTTTATGTTTACATTCTTTGTTACACTTCTTGGAAAAGCTACGAGTTCGCTGGCGCAGCTTGTTGGTTTTTAATAAAAATTTACTTTAATTTGATATTTGATGAGTTCTTCGGGATATATTTTAGGAAAATGTGTGATTTGTGAGTGTAATGTATGTGAACAACTTATAAACTTATATAAAAACGTTTTTGCGCGTTTGTCTCACACGTGCCTTTTGACATAACAATGAAACGACGTCAAACGGTAATTTCGTGTTGTTGGGCTCTGGCTACAACCTATATAGTTTAGTCATGGTGCTATACAACGTTCTGCTATATCATTTACTACTAATAATGTTGATACCAAATTTTTTGCCCATATGTAGTTTTCATTTTCGTGCCAAGTGCTTGGATCCGTTCTTAAATAATCCGTCACGCTTTTGTCGAGTAAAGTATCAAAAAAGAAATATGTTTGGCTCGTAACAAAATCGCATAGTTCTGATGTATTGAGTACACGCACAGGCAGATCGATTCTTTTTGGATTATCAGGATGGCCGTTCCTTTTTAAATGTGACAGCATTTTTCTCTTCATGTCAAAACTAACCTCGTAATCGAAAAAAGCTAATGCAATATTGGACTCATTTAAATACCACAAATATCCACGCAATTTACCCTGAACTGATTCCGCTATATCCGCATCAAAACGTTTAAACTCACCAGCAGCCGGATTCCAGTCATCGCCATCGCCTAAATGCTAAAATTCGCCAAAATGCCAAAGCAAAATGAACTCTCAGGCCCGCTTTCATAAAAGCCGGTTAAATTATTCCTAATCGGCGATTCCTTAATCGCTGATTTTCTGAATCGACAATTTGGTTTTCACCAAAGCCTGGTTAAGTTATCGCCGATTAGACACATCATTGTGAATAAATTAGCAAAAAATTGCATTGTGAATTGGCAAAACAGCTGATTTTTGTTTTGTTTACGTTTTCACAGAAAGTAAATTAGTGAATTGGCTGAATTAATATATTAGTAATGTTCTTTAAATGGCAAACAAACATGTATGACCATACATGGTGGCCTGTATTATGAGGGTAAATAGTATGAGACACGTTTACAAGAGAAAAAATCAGGCGATTTATCCGAAGAGCTGCGTATAGGTCTTGGTTTGCCGGTTGGACCGAATTCACATGATTCCACCACCATGGTTGATTGCACAGCAACGATATGGTCCACCACCATCATATCCGAATTTAAAAATTCCAGGTTTCAACGCACCCATACCAGAGGGTACATCATTTGGCTATCATGCTTTGATAGTACCAAGCTTTGATGGTACAACAGCGATATGGTCGAAGGCAACTGGTATGTGTTAAGATGAACAAAAGTTAATTTCCTAATCTAAATTATTTTGTTTCAGAGAATTTGAGTGCGTTGCTACATTGGAGGGACATGGAAATGAAGTAAAAAGTGCATGTTGGTCAAGTTCCGGCAACCTTTTAGCCACATGCTCGCGCGACAAATCGGTATGGATTTGGGAATTGGCTAGTGATGATGAATTCGATGTTGTTGTTGTTGTAGCGCTACCTAGCCCTACCCTGATTAATTCGATTGTGCTCCTGTACTCAATTCACATAACCAGGATGGCATCAGCTTCCTATGATAATACAATAAAATGTATGCTGAAAATGCCACAGATAACGATTGGTACACAACGGCTACATTAGATTCTCATACGGTGTGGAGCATCGATTTCGATGCAGATGGTAACGTTTGGTTTCTTGCAGTGATGATAAGACTGAAAATATGGCGTGCTTATCATCCGGGTAATGAGGAAGGTATATACACACACAGTTTGGAAATGTGTTTGTACCTTATCTGGGGAACTTATATGTAGCGATGATGGTACAATTAAATTATGGTATCTTCAATTAATTTAATAAAATCAAGTTTGATTAAAATATTGTATCATTTCATTGAGTTTCTTTAAAAGATGTTCGTATGTTAATTTGAAATAAACCTGAATATTTTAGGAAAGGTATTTTAGTATGTATACTAAGGTAGAAGTGTCTTGTTTTATGTTTACGAGCCGATAATACCGTGGAATATTGAAGGGATTGGAAATCTTGTACTCGTTGGCTGAGTGTCCTGTTGCAAACAGTCAATAATATAATATAATTCACATATTCTGATTTATTCGTTAAATAACAAAGCAGAAGAGAATGTTCAGAAAATTCGATTGGATTTTGTTTAATTGATGCTGTGTTAAGCTATGGCAACAATATGTAACGATATCAAAGTCAGATCCTTCAACATTCAATCACAAAATAGGTAAGCTTAGAAGTTATTCCATTTTTGCAAATAATTTTATTCAATAAATATAAATTGCCAGTTAATAGCTTGTTTACTTGGTAAGAAAATGTTCATGCAGAGTTTTGTAAAGCTTTGCAGCTTTCCGAGGCCCCAGCCCAATTACAAGCAATAGTCGTTCTTCGCTAGCATTTATGAGGTTCTCCAATTTTCCAAAATTCTGTAGCAGTGTTACGGCATCGGTTTTGTTCACGGGTTTAATCCTAGTCAAAGCAGAAACCAGCTAAAATAAATATTTTATCAGAATCAAGAGTTAAGGTAAAACTATTTTAGACAAACCTTCTGATGTGGACTTGATTCAACCCGTTCCATAATCCATTCCGGCGAACATTTTTCAAAAAGTTTGTAAGTCTCTATGATTTTGCCTGCCTCTTCTGGGCTCCATGCAACCATAAGCGTTAAATCGGTTAGCAAGGATATGCGGGTTAAATTTTTCAAAGCTGCATGTGGTTCCTAAATAGAAATATTTGTAGAATTAGTAGACTTGTTTTAACAGCATCTATACTTACTTATAGCAGCACGCGAGGTTCATACTGTTTTCCAAGATCTTTGAGGCGCTGGTATATATGATCAGGATTGAGTGTGTGAAGCAGCTGAGAGCATCGAATTTCTTGCATAGTCCAAATTTAACCATTTCACCAAAGAAGCGTACAATTTTAATTTTTGATTCTATATTGGGTTGATTCTTTTTACGTATATGCCATTTGAATTCTTTGCGTAACATCTTTGAAAGAACAAAGCGTGAAAGAAAGGGCAGTAAATCCAAACGTGTTCTGTAATAGGAATATAAATGCATTATAAAAGTGATACTTTTTAGGCAAGAAAAATACATACCTCTGTACTTTAAAAATTGATTTCGTCAGATTTTTCTGATTGTTATTTGTATTGAAATTTAGCAGGAATTCAATTGCTGCCGAATCTATAAGTTCCTTGTTGACACAATTGTTTAAGTTATTCAGAAACTGGTCGAAATGTTGTTTGCTGTGTGTGCCTGAGATACGTCCGAATTCTATGAGTTGCTGGCGTTAGTGGCAGTTGCGCTGAATATGGTGGTGCTCGCTGCTTTAGTGGTTGGTGCACCAACTGCTCCACGTGTGGCATATGGGGCGCCCTTCAATTTGCGTGACTCACGCCTTTGCTTGCTCTGCTCTGATGCTGAAGATGAGATGGTGTTTTGCGGTGAGCTGAAAGTAAATGAAATATGGATTACTAAGGCAAACTTTATTAGCCAAAAAATGTAAACTAACCTGCTTGCTGCTGCTTCGTATGTCATTGGTACTCGACGTGCCAGCAACACCACTTGTGGCCGACGAGCTGATGTGCTTGGTACCTCAAATCTTATGCGCGCACCACGACTATACTGCGGTGTGGCGCCTAAAAAATCATTCAATATATGTATAACTGTAGTGATATCGCGTTTGGGACGTCCATAACGATCTTGTAAAGCTGGATTCAATGTGCCCGAGTAGATGCCCTTACCATGATTCTTCATAGTTTCAATAACAGCGCCGGAGCTGCTGCCTTTGCGCGTAGCCTCTTCTCCACCACCGGATAAATCAATCTTATTACTGAAAACCTCTTTGGAGAGTTGGTAAGTCCTTATATATTTATTACATACCAAAACGTTTTTGGTATTTGCATTTAATCAATATTATAGGTGAATTCGAGAATTCAATCACTGCCGCAGTACTGTAGTCAAAGGTAAAACTTATTATTTTTAAACTGTAACTTGTGAAAAATTCTAGTTTTCTTGAATATGCTCTAATTCCATTCTGGAATATATCTCAGAAAAAAACGTGTCGATTCTCTTCAGTTTTGGATTAAAATTATACCTCTTTGGAAGTACTGCTTCAGTGATTGAATGCTCGAATTCACTTATAATATTCATTAAATGCAAATACCAAAAACGTTTTGGTATGCAATAAATATATAAGGATTTACCAATTGCTTTCGCTTTTATTGGTTTATGTTTATATTTTGTTTAATAATATTGTTCAATGACACAAGGAACTTTGAAATTACACAAATGAAATTACACAAATTTTATTTTCTACACAGCTGACAGGCGTCAAAGTTTGCTCAATCAGCAGATAACCGGCCATCCATCGCCGATCAAGTTAATCGGCTGATCCATGATAACCGGGCATGGTGAAAACGAATTTTAGCCAAATCACCGATTAAATTCCGATAAAGCGCTAACCGGCTTTTATGAAAACGGGCCTCAGAATATTAGGAGATTTCGCTTATTTGCGATTCTGAAACGCAAGTCGCCTAGCTAAAATGTAGTACGGTTATCTTATCGCTTGAGGGCGCTGGGATAGCACCGCCATCTGTCAATAGCCGTGTTCGCGACGTAAATAATTTGTACAAATTCGTGCGAGAGCTTGATAATTCTTACTGGATAAATTTCAGACAGCACAAATTAGCAATCACGAAAATCAGCTGATTTTGGCGCAGCTGATTTTGTAAACAAATAAATTATAGTTTTTGCAACGGGGCAATTGTTAATTAAATTAATAAAAAAAGCAAAAGCGAAGTAGTTTTTAGTAAATATACATATATATATATATATATTACCGAATTCCTCGACCGTGATATTACCTTTGTTTTCCATTTTTTAATAAAAATGTGCGAAAATCAAATGAAATTATATTTTTTCACGGTTGAATTTTATATGACATGCAACCGTGGATCAGCTGACAGCTAAACTTGCAAATTTTTTGCAAATTTCGCGTTCGCGTAAAAATCATCAATCATCTCTGATTGAGAGAGAATCTGACAGAAGAGAGAAAAACTTCGTTTCTGGATAGTTCTTACTGAACTTTTAGACGAACACACCTAATTTAGTTGTGATTCCTTACATGCCATAAATCACCAAAAATAGCCCGAAATAGACAAAGGCTACTAGAAGTAAACCCCATACTTTGGGCGCAGAGAACACTGAAAAATTTAATAACAGACAATTTCAGAAATGTTTCTTAGCATCTCCAAGCCACGAGTGTCCTAAAAGTTATATATATAAGATATAAATGGTTGCGCGATTCCGTAGATCGGGTAAAAGGTAATCGTTTACCTGGGGTACCGAGCGCTAATACACAACCAAAAATGTTGGGATATGTATCAGGAGACGCGCTTTGGTCTCAGGATCATGAATATAACTCCGCTGAACCAATATTTTCAGTAGTTTTCGAGTTATTTGAAATAAAAGTTCAGAATTTTCTGTCATTTTCATGTGGTTGTTGTAATCATAAATTACACTGTGAGAAAAATATGCAAAAGTGTGCGTACCGTGGCATGTTGCCACGGTTCATGCAACCACCCGGAGTTGGCATGGCGTAGCCCAGTGTTATTTTTTTGAAGCACGGCCGATGTTCTGCCTATAAATAAATTCCTTGGATCACGCCTCTCATTTGGGATCGGACCATTAATACCGAGGGGAAAACTCTTCTTTGATACCCTTTTCCACATTTTCGGACGTGGTTTAGCAGTTGTTTCCTTAAGGAAACAATTACTAATTTCTATTTTTCTTATAAATGGCATATATTTTATGTAAATGAGTGCTTTTTTTTACATAAAAAACTTAATTCTACCATTTTATCATATATTTTGTATTTTGGCAACAGATTTTTTTGGTTGCCAAAATAAAAATGCTTTAGGAGAAAAATAGAGATTTTACGAGATGACTGAAATTCCAGAATCGCAAACTTAGCTAAATTAGTCGCCAAAAAACCGCTGACGTTATCTGGTTCATTCGTGTTCATCGCTTAAATGTGCCAAAAAAATGAATCAAAATGAACCAGAAAATGGAGATTTTAGGAGATTGTCATTCACGGGAATCGGAAAAGTCGCTAGAAGTTGCCAAAATGCAGTTAGAGATTTTTGGCGATCGAGATTAAGCGTTAGCGATTTGCAGAATCCTGCTGCAGGAAGAAAAAAAGCAATTAATATTGCATGCAGTGGAGCAATATTACAAAAACTGTCCGTCACGAAACACATAAAAAAAAAAATTATAGATTATTTAAACAAAAACTGTTCAAAAGAGAACGTTTAATATTGTTTTATAGACTTCACAACATTTCATATTATTATTAAATTTGTTCCGTTACATATTTACCATTTTACTTCAACATAGCTATAAAATTAGAACTGTGCGCCTGAGTTATACTCGTAATATTCTATTATATTGCGTAATATTCTATCAAACGGTGTAAAGCTTATGTAACTCATTACTTTGGAAAAAATACAAAATTAACTTCGACTTATTAAAAGTCCTTGAAAGGACACGCGCAGGTACAACCTTTATATGGGCAATTTACTCCTGACTGCAATCTAAATGAAAGGCTTCATGTCATTTTTCCGGTAATATTGCTGGTTTACGAGGTATTAGCCAATACAGACATATACAATTTTTTAGTGCATGTTTAGCTTTTAGGTCAAATTTCCATGGCATTTTTTCACTACAGATGGCTAGACTTTTGTACACATCTTGTCGTCTACCCCCAAACTTTCAGAAAATGCATTTGGAGGGAAGAGAATTAGAACTTTGATCCCTGAACTATCCCATATTGAATGTTTTTAGAAATGTAAAAACAGTTTTTTCTCAGTTTTATGTCAACCAACCATTGCAGAAATGTTGGTAAAATTACAATGTAATGTTATTATTAAACTGTGGTTAATATCCTACCAAACGATGTATAGCTTATCTAATGCATAGTATTTTATTTGACCATTACACAAAAATAAAAAATAAATAATTTACTTCGACTTATTATTTATATGGGCAATTTACTCCTGACTCCAATCTAAATGAAAGGCTTCATGTCATTTTTTCCGGTAATATTGCTGGTTTACGAGGTATTAGCCAATACAGACATATACAATTTTTTAGTGCATGTTTAGCTTTTAGGTCAAATTTCCATGGAATTTTTTCACTACAGATGGCTAGACTTTTGTACACATCTTGTCGTCTACCCCCAAACTTTCAGAAAATGCATTTGGAGGGAAGAGAATTAGAACTTTGATCCCTGAACTATCCCATATTGAATGTTTTTAGAAATGTAAAAACAGTTTTTTCTCAGTTTTATGTCAACCAACCATTGCAGAAATGTTGGTAAAATTAAAATGTAATGTTATTATTAAACTGTGGTTAATATCCTACCAAACGATGTATAGCTTATCTAATGCATAGTATTTTATTTGACCATTACACAAAAATAAAAAAATAAATAATTTACTTCGACTTATTAAAAGTCCTTGAAAGGACACTCGCAGGTACAACCTTTATATGGGCAATTTACTCCTGACTCCAATTTACATAAAAGTCGTTATGTCATTATTTCTCCTAAAATTACTAGTTTAGGGGGGTACCAGCCATAGTACCACGGTCATCCCAAGCCAAAAGATAACCGTGGAAGGGGGGGGCAGGGGCACCAGCCATAGTACCCTCCCTCCTAACCCAAATAAGGGGAAAGGAAGCACACCAGCCATAGTGGCTTCCAAAGAATCAAGAAAATCTTCGGGTACGTTGGAGCGAGCCAAGTACCACAGGGCTGTCTTCATTCTGAAGAAAATTAGGCGAAATGAAGAGGCTGGCGAGGTTTACGCGCGAGACGCAGAGGACAGGGTATGGTGTGAGGCCGTGGTCAGGGACTACGAGAGTAGCCATACCAACCACAGCAACAACCACCCAAACCGAAAGTATCGGCAAAGCGCAATCGATCACACGAGGTGAACGAGAATGTCAAGAAGGGCAAATTCGGCCAACAGCATGAGGGCCCTTCCACTAGTGCTGCAGCACTAGGAGACCCCGCGCACGCATCTGGTTGCCCAAGACGCAGCGCTACTGCTGATCTCCAATGAGTCCCTGGGTCCACTCGAGGAGAGGGGAAATAAGCTGAAGTTCGGCGTCAGGAACGCCAAACTGAATATTTTCCCGGCAGCGGTAGCGCCCGATAACAACCTGGAGGAGGTTGAAGACGCCAACAAACTCCTGGAGGAGCTTTGTTTGGCAGGGCCGGCTGATAGCGCTCCGGCAACCTCCGGTAAAACTGCGGGTGTGCCTCCCAAGTCCGATGATTATGGTGGCACAAATCAACCTGCAAACACTCTAAGATCGCCTCGGACAACCTTCAATTCCTCCTCAGGGAGGAGGACATCGACATCTGCCTGGTGCAGGAACCCTGGGTGTGGCGCTCCAAGGTCAGGGGCCTCAACGCCAGGGGCTACAATCTGTTCTACACACTTGGAGAAGGTAAACCGAGGGCTTGCATCCTAGTTAGGGATACTATTAATGCTTTCTTTTTACCTAATTTCAGCACTTTTGATCTAACGGTGGTCAGGATTGAGTCACGAGGCGGTCGTAGCTTAACGATCGCCTCCGCGTATATGGCTCAAGATCGACCGGCACCTCCAGCGGAAGTACTACAGTTGATCGGAATAAACTATGAGAATAAGGAGGCAACTCTTTTGGGCTGTGACGCCAACGCCAGACACACGTTGTGGGGCAGTAGCGAAACTAACGAACGGGGGGAGTCTCTTTTTGATTTCTTACTATCTAATAACCTATATATATGTAACACGGGCAGCTGTTGTTGTAGCGCTACTTAGCCCTACCTTGGGAGTCAGTATCTTACCCAGTAGTATCATCAAACTCTTCTAACGGAAGTCCTAGAAACCTAGCGGCTTCGACAGGGGCGGACCAGAGGGATATGGGTGTTAGAAGAGTAGGCTCAGCTGAGCAGACGAAAATGTGGTTAGTACTATGGGGGGACAAGCCACATGCCGGACAAACATTAGGCAAGTCGGGGTTCAGTCTGGATAGGTAAGAGTTTAAACTATTACAATAGCCAGACCGGAGTTGGCCAGAATCACTCTAGTCTCCCTAGGCAGCCCGCGCTCCTCTTCAGCAACGGGTGGAGTTGTTGCCTGAAGAACAGCGTTCGCTGGGATAGAGCTGACATAGGAATTTACCGAATCGGTGTGGATAAGCGTGAGGGCCTGCCGGTGCACCTTAGGATCAAACGGCGTGGAAATCAGGTGCAGGATCTCATCGAAGTGTTTGCGTAGGTGGCTTCTTATTCTCCTGGGGGGCGGATTTTCGTTGACCAGGCGTCCGTGCGGGTGCTGCGGTTTGCAACAATTGAATAGGAATTTCCTGGTCAGCATCTCGCTATGCTCTTTAACGGCGAGCATTTTCGCTTCGTTGTGAAGGTGATGCTCAGGAGACATAAGAAGACACCCAATGGCGGTTCGAAGGGCGGTGTTCTGGCAGACCTGAAGCCTCGTCCAGTGTGTGTCAGCTAGCCCCGGCGACCATATTGGCGTCGCGTAGCTCAGTACCGGCTGACCAATTGCTTTATATGTAGCTAGTAACGTTTCGTATTTGAACATGTTATCAAACTACACCCCTAAGATTTTGGGGTGTGAGGCAGTTGGTAGCTTGACACTATCAACGTAGACATCTAACTCCATGTTCACTTGCGTTGTCCACGTCGTGAATAGGGTGGCCGAGGACTTATTCGGTGACTATGCCAGGTCTCTCCCGGCGAAGAATTCGGACACGGCTGGGAGGTATGAGTTTATGCGAGAGCAGAGTTCTTCCACGGAGGGGCCTGTTACCAGATTCGTACAATCGTCGGCGTAAGAGACCCTCTGGTAGGGTGGGGGGGGGGGGGAGTTTCCAGGTCTTTCAATAGTCGCGCATGGTTGACCGTGTCAAAAGCGTTGGCCAAATCAAGCGCAACTAGCACTGTCCTGTGGTTTGGACGCTTTTGGTTTAGTCCGTCCCCTATCTGAGTGGTATTGGCGTTCAGCGCGGTGGTGGTGCTGTGGTTTTTGCGGAAACCATGCTGATGTTCGGCGAGTCGCAAGTTAGCGGTGAAATATGGTAATAAGATAGATTCCAATACTTTCACTACTGGCGAGAGAAGTGATATCGGGCGATATGAGGTATAGGTAGAGGCGAATCAGATGACGTTGAAGGTTGCGTAGCTCGACAGCATGGCGCAACGTACTTATCAGTCCATAAGTAACTGTTTGCGAGTCTAGAGCATATAAGCAGATGACACAGGCCAAGGCAGTTATTGCACTTGACCGATGCCAAAGGCGTGTATAATCTTTACCGACAAACAGTGCACGTAGTGTAAGGGACCAGGAGCTGATGGTTGTGACTTGCATTTGTAATGCTAGTCGTGGAGACTGAGGTGACAGAGTCAGACATATGTGGCGAAGCTATACTTGATCGACGACGGCCACGGGACGTCGTAGGACGTGAACATCAAGGGACCACAGAAGGTCTATAAAAACTAGCGGGCCTATGTGTAGAGGGATTTAGTCCGGAGCAACTTGTTAGGTGCAACCATCTATTGCAATTGGAGCATTGTACTAAATGTGAGCGTTTCACATAAATTTTCTTCCAGCATATACAGCAGATCCATTCTCTTGTTCCCGGGTTGGATTCAATACCAGCCCGGAGCAGGAGAGTCTTGAGCAGTCCCGCTGCAAGGAGCTGCTCGGAGGATGGCATTATTTGGGGGAGGATAACTGACGGTTTAGGCAGGGGGGTAGCGAAATAACAGCCCTTGGTCGGGCAAACTCCGAGTCATTCCGGTACGTAGAACCGGCTGTCGTGGGAATGAACACGGGCAGCTCTCCCACCTTTGCTTTTCCAAGTTCAGAGAACTTCGCGGGGTGGGAAGAAGTCCTGGATATTACCATTAAACCTGACTCCCAGGATCTTGTGGTAAGGAATTGGGAGGTGTCCAAGCGTCTATCTCTAAAGAAGTAGGTGGGCACATGATTGTGGCCTCAGGCTGAATCCGGAGAAGACGGATCTACTACTCTTCACAAGGAAGTACAAGCCGCCTACTTTCGAACTACCGAAATTAAATGGCCAGCGGCTATCCCTATCTGCTACCACTAAATATCTGAGGCTCATAATTGACTGTAAGTTAAATTGGAAGGCGTGCATCGAGGAGCGGGTGCGGAAGGCCTGCGTCGCTTTCTATGCCTGCAAATCAATGGTTGGTAAAAAATGGGGTCTAAGGCCGAGGATGGTGCTATGGTTGTACGAGGCGGTGGGCGACCTGTGCTGACCTATGGATCTGTAGTGTGGTGGGAAGCTCTTCGGAAGAACTATAACCTCACCAGCCTACAGAAGGTTCAGCGGGCATACGTTGGTGCCACCGGAGCCTTGCGCACTTGTCCCACTGCGGCCTTGGATCCGATTCTGAACCTTATTCCAATAGACTTAACCTGGAGCTATCCATTACCTGGGTTCCGGGCCATAGGGGTATCGAAAGGTAATGAGAAAGCCGATGAGCTGGCACGCAGTGGATCATGGAACGAAAATGGGAAACTAATCAATGTAGATATAGGAGTACCCTTAGCAGTAGCCAAGGGAAACATCCATAAATATTACCGCAACAAAGCACAATTGAGATGGAGTAATACCACTAGTTGCGCAATATCAAGATCCACCTGGCCAGACTATAGCGAAAAGAGGACAAGGAGTCTTCTAAGCAGGTCAAGAGTTAGCACTCACAAACTCATAGCAGTCTAAACAGGTCACTGGGCGATAGGCACACATGCGGAAAAAATGGGAATTCCGCACCGTGATCGTAGAAGCTGCGAGGACATCGATGCCAAAGAGACCGTTGAGCATTTCCTGTGTGAATGCCCGGCTCTAGCCGGAAGGCGATTGAAATCCTTTGGGAGCCCCTTTTTGGAGAGCTTGGATCGTATATCCGAGATAGGGATTCCAAATATCCTCGAGTTTATCAACAACTCTGGTTGGTTGTAACAGATATCCATACTACATAAGTAGGTTTAAACAAGTATTTTATGGCATCAAAACGGCTTCTAAAAGCTACTTGGGCGACCTGGGTCGCAGCCATTCCACCTACCTACCTACTAGTTTAGTAGATATTAGCCAATAAAAACATATTCCATTTTCTAGTGCATTTTTCGCCTTTAGGTCAAATTTCCATGGCAAAATTAGAATCGAATCTACAAATCATTTTCATGTATGTATCCATCGCTGGGCGCCGGCCACCACAGCGAGTGATACACACACGTACATACATGGTTTCAACGCTGCCGAAACGATACAGGATTTCGGCAGCGTAAACTTATACTTACCTCGAAATCCGCCATGTATCCACTGCTTCGATCCCCCAATGATCCACCTGCCACCTGAAAATAAAAGAAACAAAAAACTCATTATAATATTACAATAAAAATAAAATTCACAAATTTTACTACTTACCTCGTGTGTATTTTCCATCAATGACATTTCATTCAGGAATGTATGCAGTGCTGAATGAATTAGCGTAGCCACTTCGCGTAACGATCGGTACCCACACATGATCGTAGCGGGTATGTACTCGTTACAAAAATCCACCACTTTTTGTGGCGTACCATATTGCGCGGGTGAAACTTTTTCGCATGATGTTAGGGGAAATCTGGGTCACTATGAATGTGTACCCTTATACGCATTTTTCACTCCTAAGAATGTTAGTGGAAATCAATATCTTTGCCCGTACGTTATGCATTTAATCGCAAATGCGAAATATAGCGTGGTCGAAATATTGAAACTAACCACTTTTTCACCATTATTTTTTCACTACAACTGTCCACAATTGCCAGTTTATTTGCAAAAAAAAGGGGAAATATCTCAGTGTGGTAGATTTTTCACCGCAATGAGCTTTGTTATGTTAAATTCCTTTATGGGTGTCGCGGTACATCTGTCTGCACCTTTACATTGACAAGTGACACAGTCGTCAGCGATGGGATGTGGCAGCACAGAGTTGCTGACCACGTCTGTAAAACCGCAAATGTGGGTGAGTTACGAGCTGATTGAACACGGTGTCGATCAGCTGGTTACCCACCACTCAAGAACCAGCCGTGATGAGACTACAAACTTAGTCTTTTCAGAGCAAGTGCATGCACATACCGCTTAATGATAGCCAAACTACAACAAAAGTGGCAGGACCTCGGCCCTTTTCTCCCGTATTACGCCAGGTTACCGACAAATATTACATTTCGGGCTCCAGCGAGTTACTACACTCACCATTATGTACTGTGTTCTGGGGTTGCAGGGAGTTGTCATTCGTGACAAAGCTGTCAGATAGGAAAAAATTGCCAACCAAAATGCCAAACAAATTGCCAAACAAAATGCCGAACAAAATGCCAAACTTACCCAATTGAAGGTAGACACAATTTATACGGAAAAGTAAATATTCGTGGTTAGGTATACAAGCCACCCACAGGTATTAATGGGATTTCTATTGTTTTAGCATGACTCGCTACACCGCAATACGCGTAAAAACCGAGCAAAGTTCTCGCCCGTTCACCATCCCCTGTCGGTTATGCGGGAATAACCACGGCATCCGATTTTGCCAGAAATATCATGGGATGGCGGTTGAAGAGCGGTTGAGGGTAGTACTTATCCACACTTATCCACTTATGCCCGAGTAAGGAACGCTGCTACCGGTGTGACGATAAACATCATACGACGCTGCACATCGAGGACTCAGCCGCCCGCCCCTCTGAGCACGTCGGCTCGAACGTCGACGGACTGGATGATGGGGAGATCTCCGATGGCGCGTTGTCAATCGCCATCACCGAAACCATCAAATCCTGGGCAGAACAGGTAGCCGAAGCGGAAGAAGAAGAGGAGTCGGCCAGCTCACCACCGATACGCTCTCCACAGCTCGGCGGCTCGGAAACACGTTCTTTCCGACCGCTACTACGACACGAGCTGTGGAGAAGCCGCGATACCGTCCACGAAGGGAACAGAGGAGAGCGTGGCTCGGAAACACGTACTTTCCGACCACACCAAAGGCCCGGTAAGGTGAATCCTGGTGGCTCGGGAACGCGTCCTTTCCGCTCATCACACCTTACAGCGGGTCGGACGGCACCTTACTCGGCCCACACAGCCGTCAGCGACACCACCGTAGTCCGCCATCGGAATTTGCCTGCCACTTTCCGGTCGGGAAGAGCAGCCAACACGCTCACCGAAAGCATTATTTTGAGGTCATTTGTCGCCATTTCCCCCACTGCTTCCGTCTGCGTCGAGTTCGGCGGAAAACTGCATGTTGTACCTGCCCTGGTCGATTCGTGTTCACCCACATCGGTCATTGACAGCGAGCTCGCTTCCAAGCTCGGCTTAGAACGGTTTGGGGGGACTCGGCCGATCAGGAGCACACTCGTCTTGCGCGGAGAATATGGGGTGGCAAGGGTGGAAGGGTCACAACACAAGCCACTGTCATGGCCAACTACCATCGACTGAACCCAGCCTCAAATATAGACGCCACCGTGGCCGCGCCCTTTCAATTCATGAAGCTGGCTGACCCAGACTTCTTCAGGTCGTCACCAGTGCGCCTGACCTTGGGCGCCGACGTCTACGCTAGCCTTATGCTGCCGGGCACCCCACCATCCACCATCAACGGGCTACTGGCCCAGGCCACGATATTCGGCCTCACCATATCTGGGGCCTACCAACAATGAGGCCTCACTCAATCGACCCGTCCGTTTGTCGACAATTATTCTAATAAAGGTGCAATGAACTAGGCAAAACCACGTTAATGTACTAATTACTTTTTTTCGTCCACCACAGGTGTCTGCCGGAAGCTACGAGCAGAGCAAGGGCTCAGGAAGAAGACACGTAGTCATAGTTTAAATTTTAATAATTAGTTTGGCATGGCTGGTGGTGATTCAGGTTTTATTTTTTTTTCTTTCTTTTAATGTTGCTTGTCGCAAGGGGGGCCGGCATGTTTAGGCCATCGGCCTAAATATATCGGTCGCCCCTCGTAATAGTTACTAGTATCTGCCCGCGCGACTTTGTTGTTATCTTTTCGCCCGATAACAGCTCTTACCCCTTCGAATCCTACGAAAGTAGGCATTCGGCGGCGGTACAGAGCTAAGTTTTATCTGAAGACGCTTTCATTTCGATTTTGAGCACGAATCAAATCATCAGCAGCCCCTCCAGGTAAGGTCAATTCCTAGTAATTCTTCAATTCAATACTTCAATTTCCGTAAAATTAATCATCCACTATTGTCAAATATTAATTATCCATTTTCACAAAATAGTACTTGTACGCCTTAATGGTCCAATAATTAAGGTTGTACATTATACTCAATAAAGAGATTCACTTATTGTATTGTATTTATATTTGAAATACAGTGTTTTATTATTTATTCATTCGCTGCCCTTTCTTTCACTTTTTTCGTTACATATTATTACGTGCGAGCAACCCCGCCATTACCCGGGCTCGCCGTAACATTACAGATGGCCAGATTTTTTTACAGATCCTATTTTTTATCCCCATTCTTTCAGAAATTGCGTGTGATGCGAAATTATTTCATACTTTTTCATATTCCATACATTCTGTGTGTGTTCTAACATACATACACCAGCAGGTGTACCATCATTTTTCAACTTGACGAAGCATGAGGTTTTCCATAACCAAGTTATGCCTCTTCATTTCTTCCAACTTCTGCCTTTTTAACATTTGAATTTCTTTGAAATGTTTTTTTTTTCAAGTCGTACATCCTCTCCATTGATCTGTACATTTTTTTAAATTTATCTTTTTGTTCTGTGGAGTCAGGAACCGCACCTTTTATGGTATCACAAAGCTCCCTCTGAATACTTAATTCCTCTTGGAGGATATCGGAGGAGGGTCTTTTTGATCCGGTTTTTTTGGAAGAAGTCGTTCTCTCAAAAGATGGAACTTCGGAAGTTGGTGCTTCCTGAGCAACAAATCCACTATCCGTTGTGGTCTCATTCACAATTTCACACTCATTCACTAACACAACCTCGTTCACCACCTCGTCCACATTAACCACCTCACCCACCCTCTCCGCCACACATTCCTTCACCAATTCCACTCTCAATCACATCTTCCCTGCGACTATCAATTCTGGTTGATAGCAGTCCACATATGTTGCCGACTTCTGCCACCGACTCCTTCATACCAATAAGCTCAAAAATAGTTCTCTCTGTATTTCCATCACCAGTGCCTCTGGAATTTTTAAGATTATTGGCAGCCTTCTCTCGCACGTATTTTTTCTGATCAGACCACACCTGGAATATATTAATATATATAAGCTTTGTATGGGTATACACTATTTGTTAAAAAAAATGCCTTCTTCCATTCCGCAATACATTTTGTTGGTGGTCCTGCCGAATTCAGCTCTTCCTCAATTTTCCGCCAAAATCTATTTACCACCTCTTTACTTCCCTTGAGCAATTTCTGGATGGCTCTGCATCATGGTTATAAGCATTTCTATTTGCTGTTTATATGTACTCTTCGACCTAAAATGAAAAGTATTGTAGTAAAATATGAATGTAATTTAGTCGAAATGAACAAATACAAATAGTTTTCCATTGGAAATACATTTACTCACATTTTTATGTAGCTCTCCTTTGATCATGAACAAATTTTGTATAAATGGCACTAAAGTCCTCCGTTCACTCACATTCGTTATAGCTACTTTTCTCTCATAACCGGTTTTCTCATTTTCGAACATTATTCAGAATAGGAGGAACGTAGGTAGGTAGGTAGGTTGCGGTGGCTGCTAGTAAGGCAGCTAGCACATATAGGCCCCGGAGGTCCCGTTGTGATACCACATGGATCTTAAAAGACCCCCTACTCGAACCATTTTGTGGATTTTGCGAAGCGCAGAATGTCCTTAGACTTAATTGTGGTTAATTCTTCGAGATGCTGGAGAAAGCCCGACCCCAGATATTTTAACCTACTACCCCACAGCGCAGGGCATTCTCATAGGAGATGCCTCACCGTTTCAGGCTCCTCCTCATCTCTGCAGCTTCTGCAGAAATCATTAAAGGGGATACCCAGTCTTTCTGCATGACGACCCAGACCTATATGTCCCGTTAGAAGTCCCATAAGTAGAGAGAGCTCTTCTCTTCTCAGTTTTAGCAGGTCTACCGACCTGCTCGCACTAATCTCCGGCCATATCAACTTAGCATGACAGCAGGTACCTATCTTATCCCACCTGTTACTTGCATCTTGGAGGAATTTATGCCTCATTAAGAGCTTACTAGTAGCGAGCGGCATACCTAAACCATTCCAGAACTGTGAAAGTGGAGCGAATGTGTCCCCTCCAGCCAGCTCGTCTGCCATCTCATTTCCCGGTATGTCCCGGCACCCATACCAGGTGAATCGAGAGTTGCTCAGCCATCTCGTTGAGAGATTTGCGGCAGCCGTCCACAGTCCTGGAATTGTATGTACTAGCCCCTAGCACCTTGAGAGCTGCTTGACTATCAGAAAAGATGTGGACATCCCCGTCGCTGATGTCCATTTTCTTCAGATGCTCTACAGCTTCCTGTATCGCGGCCACTTCCGCCTGAAAGACACTACAGTGGTCAGGCAGTCTAAAACTAAGACTGAGGTCCAACTGAGGAGCGTACACCCCTCCTCCCACTTTGTCATCAAGTTTTGAACCATCTATATAAATATGGATAGAGCCGTCGTCCAGGGACGGTCCGATGTTCCAATATTCCCTCTCCGGAATCATGATGTAGAATTTATTCCCAAAACAGTACTTCGGTATACAGTAATCAGAGCTGTGCACGGGCAGATTGTTAAGGATGGATGAGTGGCCTATAACAGGGGAGCCAGGTAAATTCCTGAGTCGCATTGCGGAACTGGCCGCAGCTAGTTTACAACTTAAATCAATCGGTAAAATATTTAGGATTGCATTCAGCGCATCCGCTGCAGTTGTACGTAGCGCCCCACTGACACATATAAGCGCGCTTCTTTGCACTCTCTGCAGACTAGCACCCCATACAGAAGAATCGGTCTAACCACAGTGGGGTAGAGCCAAAGTGTAACTTTAGGAGTCAGTCCCCACTTTTGCTCTACGGCACCCCTACAGGAGTATAAGGCCACCAATGACTTTCTAGCACGCTCCTGGATGTTTTCTTTCCAAGAAAACTTTGTATCTATTATAATACCCAGGTACTTAGCGGAGTCGCCAAGTTTGAGGGTAGTGTTGCCTAATACAGGTAACTGCAGCGTCGGAATTTTGGCAGTGTCTGAGGATCTACCTTTCATATATGCATGCTGCGATGCACCGATTTTACTATCTAATTTCTCCCTGAAATGCGGTTCCATGAGTCGCTCCAAAACTTTGAGTTGGAAGGACGCCAGACTAATCGGTCTGAAATCTTTTGGGCCAACGTGAGATATTTTACCCGCCTTAGGTATAAAGATTACCTTGGAGCTTTTCCAAGAGTTGGGAATATGACAAAAGGTGAACACACCCCTATATATGGCCTGTAACCACGGAATAACCTGCTCCGTGGATTGCTGAAGATGTATGGGTGCTATTCCGTCTAGCTCCGATGCTTTGAACGGCTTAAATGAGCCGATGACCCATACAATTCTTTCCTTAGTGAGGTACTGCCCTGGGTCAAATACTTCCTGACCCGTATCTATAAGGTACCTATACTCGTTTTCCACATCTGGAAAATGGGTACCAAGGAGTAGTTGCAATGCTTCTTCCCCAGTGTAAGTCCATGACCCATCCGGTCTTTTCAAACACCCCGGTTCGCTGCGAGGTGATTTTGATAGGATCTTCCGTAACCTAGAACCTTCTGATGCAGATTCTATCCCACTACAAAAATCCCTCCAGGAGGTTCTTTTAGCTTTCCTGAGTTCCCCTTAGCATTTCCTCAGGTGCACCTTATACGCCTCCCATTTTGAGGCTTCCTCAGAGGCTTTAGCACTGTTAAAAGCCTGTCTGCATAGCTTCCTATATCTATCTAGCTCTGGGTTCCACCAGGGTGGTTTTTGCTTACCCCTAGCCTTTATAATGGGACAGGCTTTATCTAAAGCCACTTGACATACTTTTGTGAACTTGTCCACCATGTCATCTAATTCTTTAGTATCCCTGGGTTCATCGGGATGATGGTCGGAAAGGTACTTGTCCAGTTCCCCTCTGTACGTTTGCCAGTTGGCGTTCTTAAGATTGCTATATGGGGAGGAGGTGGACGGTACGCCTTCCACATCAAAGCGAATATAGCGATGGTCGGAGAAGGAGTGCTCATCGTAAACCATCCATTTTCCGACCATGCCTTCCGCGCTTCTAGAGCAGAGCGTAACGTCCAGCACCTCCCTTCTATTTTTAGTAATAAAAGTGGGCTCCTGGACCCTATTGCATATAGTTACACATTAATCTGCAAACCTACCTACTCTAAATACAACAACTACAATAAGTCCGCAATTTTGATAGATCCAACTTTAAAATGTTGGTTGGGTGATAAACATTCGCACCCAACAGCAGAAGTTGTAAAATGTTTCCAATTACAAACATGCTTCTAATTACAAACTGAGTAGCGAGTAAACAAACGCACTCAATTCAAATTACACCTGAGTAGCGAGTAAACAAACGCACTCAACTCAAATTTCTAATAGAGTGGCAAATTAACGCACTCACAAACCAAAGTTTCAAATTGTAAATAATAAAATCAGAAGAGTCAAATTTCTAATCAATTCTAATTTCCAATTAGAATCGCGACAAGCTATAAATACAACTGAAGATGGCTTAAGCAGTTAGTTGAGTTTAGTTGAGTTCAGTTCAGTTCAATTCAGTAACCAGTATTCAGTTGGTAGTATTCAAACAATATTGTGGAGTAATAATTAAGTTTGCATAAAGGTGTATCAAGAAGTTTCAACACAAGAAGTTCCAACATAAGAAGTTCCAGCACAAAGAGTTCCAGAAAGAAGACCATAGTTGCATCGGTATTTTATTAAAGGAAAATAAATAAAACACGATTATAATTTTTGTAATTAACTTTATTTCATTTATAAAATTTTGAAAGAAAAAAGATTTAAATTCAAGTAAGGTTCAATACGAACTAACACTTGAAATTGGCGCAGTCGGTAAACCGCAAAAATAAAATTTGTTTGCTAAATACTAAATAGTGACATACATAGCTCACATTAATTTTTTGGTAAAAGTAAATAAAATTTTATTAAAATGGCAACAGGAAATGGTCAAAATCTTCTTGAGATCAATTTTGATCCACTCAAATTCATCAATAAAATGGGTAAGTTTGACGGGGATAGCACGGCAGAGTTGGTACAATTTGTGAATAAAGTTGAATTCCTAATTAGTAGTATGGCAGGTTATTCTGTCCATTCGAGGAAGTTCATAATTTTGCAAATTAGGGATAAAATTGTTGGAAAAGCCAATACTACCTTATTAAGGTATAGTATTGATAATACTAGTTGGGAGGATATCAGAAGGGTCCTTTTGGAAAATTTTAGTGAAAGGAACACCTTTTTGCAATTAAGGGAAAAGGCTGAGAAAATCCAATTTAAAAACATAACTCAAGTTTATACTGAGTTGTCAGCTATTCTAACTCGTCTCAATAACAAGTATCACTTGTCATTAGAGAGATCGGTGGACAGAACACCAGAATCTAATGAAGAGACAATTTTAAATCTCTTTAAAGAAAAAATTCCGATTAATGCTGCAAGTATTTTAATTTCAAGGAATGTTAAAACTTTATTCGAAGCTTATAAACTGCTTGAACAAAATAATTGGACTAAATTTGATAAAAAATATAACAAATTTGGTAATTCAAAATTCAATTATCAAAAAAATAATGAAGATTCAAATCAAATATCATATCAAAATAACAATCAAAATCAAAATGTTAATTATAATGGTAATAAAAATAATAACAATTATAATCAGAATAATCGAAAGCCGTCTGTTAATGTTAGACAGCAAAATGTACAACCAAATTACCAACGAACTCAGTTTACTCGTGGTAATACTAGGCAAACTGAAAGGCAAATGGTAGAGCCAATGGATGTAGATAATGCATTGGTTGAAAATTTTCCGATAAAGGCCTCAGGAGAAGATCAGTACCAATAATAAAAGTAACAATCGGGGGATTTGAAGTAAAGTTATTAGTAGATTCTGGAGCGGAAGCATCAATTATAAATAGAGGATTTTTTCCAAGAAGGTTGGAAGAAAAATTGAAAAATGAAAAAGTCGTGATTACTGGTAACCAAAGGGAAATTGTAGATACTTACATCTTAACTTATTATCCGAAAGAGTTTAAGGATAAAAATAAAAAAATTATAACTTTCTTAGTTATGAATTTATTCGAGGGTAAACCTTATGATGGTATATTGGGAAATGATATCCTAATTCCATTAAAAGCGGAATTATCTTATAGAACGAATATGTTGAAAGTTAATAACGAAAATATTATCTTTGAAAATCTTTTTACAGGACAGTGTATAAGTGATGAAGTGATGCATTTTCCAGAAGAAAATGAAGATGAATTTATAAGTGAAATGAAAAATTTATTTGATGAAGAATATTTGAAAGATTATTATGTTCAATAATCAAGTGAATACATAAATGAAATTTTGAATACAGGAATGATAAGTGAAAAAAGTGAAAGTGAAGATTTAATATTTAATAAATTAAGAAATAAAAATTTAAATTGTGAAGAGGAAGAGGAATTAAAACAAATAATAAAAAATAATAAAGATTTATTTTTCCAAGAAGGAGATAATTTGACAAGTGTAAATGAAATTATGCATAGCATAGATACGGTGACGGACAAGCTGATATATTCGAAAATATATAGGTTTCCGGAAATTCACAAAAACGAGATAAGGAAACAAATCGATGAAATGGAAAGCAATGGAATAATAAAGAAGAGTAATTCACCGTAGATAATTCAGGAGTACAGAAATGGAGAATTGTTATTGATTACAGGAAGTTAAATGAAGTCACCATTGAAGACAAATTTCCGATTCCGAATATATATAGTATATTTGACAAGTTGGGAAAGGCCCAATATTTTTCGACATTGGACTTAGCAAAAGGATTCCATCAGATATTAGTAAACCCAAAGGACAGGCATAAGACAGCGTTTTCAACGGAGTATGGACACTACGAATATGTAAGGATGCCATTCGGACTAAAGAATGCACCAGCAACGTTCCAGCGAATGATGAATTATGTATTACAACCTTTTATAAATAAAATTTGTGTAGTTTAAAAGAACATGTGGAATCAATAAATAAAATTTTTAAAAGATTAAAAGAGTTTAATTTGAAAATACAGATAGATAAATGTGCATTTTTCAAGAGAGAAACTGATTTTTTGGGACACGTAATTACGGATCGTGGGTTGAAACCAAATCCAAAGAAAATTGAAGTGATACAAAAAATAAAATTACCTAAAACAACAAAGGAAATAAAATCTTTTTTGGGAATTACCGGTTATTATAGAAAATTTATAAAAGATTATAGTAAGATTGCATATCCAATTGTGAAATATTTAAAGAAAGATAAAAAATTAATGAAAATGATTTAAAGTATATTAATGCATTTGAAAAACTTAAACAATTAATTTCCGATTATCCAATTTTGAGATATCCAAATTTTGAAAAACAATTTGTTTTAACAACGGATGCTAGTACTTTTGCAATAGGAGCAGTATTGTCGCAAGATAATCATCCAATTTGCTATGCTAGTAGAACGCTTTGTGATAGTGAAATAAATTATTCAACTATTGAAAAAGAATTGTTAGCGATAGTTTGGGCTTGCAAATATTTTAGACCTTATTTATATGGTAGAAGATTTAAATTGCAGACAGATCACAAACCGTTAATATGGTTAAATAATTTGAAGGAAGAAAATGGAATGGAAATAGATGATCAAAATGAAGAAAATCAATCAACATGTGCAACAATACATAGTGCAATTGAAGATACAAATGGTCATATTTATATAACAGAAAAACCGATTGATGTATTTAAATTTCAGATTATCATTTCAGATACCAAGATCAAAGGAGAGGACATTTATGAGACAACCGTGTTTAAAAAAAAAAGAATATTTATTCACGAGGATTTAATAAATGAAGATTTTGGTAAAATTTTGCAGAATTTGAATTTGAAGAATTTCACAGTATATTGTAGAAATCAAGAAAAGTATGTTGATTTTCAGAGGATTTTTGTGAAATTGTTTGGCAACTCTAAATTGAAGGTTTTGAAAAGTAATATATTTTTAACTGATATTGAAAAAGAAGAAGAAGTTTTTAAAATAATTGAAAAAGAACATAAAAGATTGAATCATCGCGGAATTGATGAAAATTTTAAAGAATTAAAAAATAAAATTTACGTACCAAAATTAAAAGAATTAATAACAAGATATATTAATAATTGCCAAATTTCAAGATGTCAATGTCAAGAAGCTAAACATGATAGACATGAAAATAAAATCAAATTTTCAAAATCAGAAATTCCAAATTGTACAAATGAAATAATTCATGGCGATTTGTATATTGCAGAAAGGCAAATATTTTTCACATTTATCGACAAATTTAGTAAGCATCTATTCATAGTTCCAATAACTGACCGAAATAGTCAAACATTTATTGAAACTTTGAATTATAGACATTCAATATTTGGAAAACCAAATAGATATGTGTTTGATAATGAGTTTAATAATTCTTATATGGTAAAAACAGGAAATAGTGATATTGAAAGAGTTCATGGAACTATAAATGAGCATTTACGTCTTCTTAAAGTACAAAAGAATAAAGAAATAATAACGAAAAGAGTAGTAAAAGCAGTTGAATTTTACAATAATAGTATTCATTCAACAACAAATAATAGACCAATTGATTTTATTTCAAATAAAATAAAAAAGGAAGATTTTGAATTAATAAGAAATTCAATTTTGAAAAAACAAGAGATGTCCATTGAAAACAGAAATAAAGATAGAAAAAATGAAGAAGATATTAAAAAAGATGAAGTTTTTGTAAAGATTGATAAAGTTAGAAAGAGTGATCCAAAATATAAACCAATAAAAATTAAGTTGAGGAATGGAAAAGTTTTAGATAATAGGGATAGACATGTACATCCACAAAGAATAAAACGAACTCATAAATTTGCTAATTAAATATAATTTTTTACATTTTCAGTTTTTGTTCTAATCATATCATCATATATGACATCAGCACAGGATATAAGAATAACCACACTGAATCAAGATACAGGGTATACAATCCTAAGAAAGGAAAGATTGGATATAATACAAAACTTTAATAAAATTTACCACATAATAGATTTAAATAATTATGAAAGTATAATAGATACATTAGAATCACTAATATTAAATTTTAATATAACTTTCGAGAACAAAAAAGCAACGGAAAATTTAATAATTTCATTAAATATTGTAAAAAATAAGTTAGGAACAGTAAAGCCATTAAAAGTTAGAAATAAAAGAGCATTGTTGAATATTATTGGAAAGGGAATGAATGTATTATTTGGTACAATGGATGAAGATGATAAAAATGAATTAAATGAACATTTAAAATTAATTGATGAAAATAATCACAATCTTATTAATGCAAACAATAAACAAATAAATATAAATTTAGAATTAAAGCAAAATATAGAATTGTTAACAGATAAAATTCAGGAAAATTTTAATAATACTAATTCAGTTTTAAAAAATCTAACTTTGGCACAAAAGAAAAATATAGAAACAATGGAATTGATACAATTACAATTTGATATAAATTATTTGTTAAATGAAATTGAGAAAATTCAAGATTTAATTGCATTTTCAAGAATAGGAATTTTAGCAAGAAATATATTAACAAATTAAGAAATAAATAAATTTAATATTAATAGTAAAAAATTTAAGTATATAAAAAGTAATATTGTAGAAATAAGAAAGAATTTAATTGTAATAATAATGATACCAGAATTTTGTAAAGAGGAATATTATAAAATTTAAATTATACCATTACCAAATAAGAATAAAAGAGAAATTAATATTAAAGAACAAATTTATATTACAGATTCAGAAAAGGTTTGCGATTTTAATAATGAAATATTAATAAAAGATAGATTAAAAACAAGTAAAAAATGTATTCAAAATTTGTTTCAAAATAAATTTGAAAATTGTACAAGCAGAACAGATACAGAAAAAGAAATAAGAGAAATTGAAAAAGGACTTATTTTTACGAAAAACATAGAGAAAACGAAAATTAAACAAAATTGTAATAAAATAAATTATGAAGTCAAAGGAAATAATTTTATTGAATTCAAAAATTGTTCAATTGTTGTTGAAGATAATATTTATGAAAATGTTGATAATATATTTCAAAATACAGTTATTTTACCATTTTATGAAGAAATGAATATTAGTATAAATATAAATAATTTGGAAGAAATACATTTAAAAAATTTAGAAAACACACAAGAAATTGAAGAGCTAAAATATAAACATGAAAATAATGTAAAATACTCTATTTCACTAACAGTTATAGTTATAGTAATATTTTTAATTTTTCTAACAATGTATTGTTTAAAAAATAGAAATGTAGCCATAATTAAGTATTGTAAAACAAATATTTAATCAAGAGATACAGTAGAAGACTTCATTGAGCTTCCGGAGCAGCTCAAATCTAAAGGGGGAGGAGTTACACATTCATCTGCAAACCTACCTACTCTAAATACAACAACTACAATAAGTCCGCAATTTTGATAGATCCAACTTTAAAATGTTGGTTGGGTGATAAATATTCGCACCCAACAGCAGAAGTTGTAAAATGTTTTCAATTACAAACATGCTTCTAATTACAAACTGAGTAGCGAGTAAACAAACGCACTCAATGCAAATTACACCTGAGTAGCGAGTAAACAAACGCACTCAACTCAAATTTCTAATAGAGTGGCAAATTAACGCACTCACAAACCAAAGTTTCAAATTGTAAATAATAAAATCAGAAGAGTCAAATTTCTAATCGATTCTAATTTCCAATTAGAATCGCGACAAGCTATAAATACAACTGAAGATGGCTTAAGCAGTTAGTTGAGTTTAGTTGAGTTCAGTTCAGTTCAATTCAGTAACCAGTATTCAGTTGGTAGTATTCAAACAATATTGTGGAGTAATAATTAAGTTTGCATGAAGGTGTATCAAGAAGTTTCAACACAAGAAGTTCCAACATAAGAAGTTCCAGCACAAAGAGTTCCAGAAAGAACACCATAGTTGCATCGGTATTTTATTAAAGGAAAATAAATAAAACACGATTATAATTTTTGTAATTAACTTTATTTCATTTATAAAATTTTGAAAGAAAAAAGATTTAAATTCAAGTAAGGTTCAATACGAACTAACTCTTGAAATTATATACAGATATCATGTTGTAAAATAAAATCAAAGAGTAACTCACCCCTTTCGTTTACATCGGAGCTGCCCCACGCTGGGTTATGAGCGTTGGCATCGCCTCCAACTATGATGTGCCCCTTAGCCTTCTCCAGGACCATACGCACCGCCTGCGTAGGCGCTATCGAGGTCAATGTACAGACCATACCATTGACCTCTATTTGGACGGATGTCGTATCCTCATCACTAAATTGGGGAAGAAATAAAGGATGTATATTAGATTTTAGTAGGATACATGCAATAGGTTTCCCATCAGTAGCCCCACTTACCAGTGTAAAACCTGCTACCTTCAGCCCGCATATATTCTGCCCAAGCACCCAAGGCTCCTGGATGAGGGCTATCTCCGCTGCCGCCTTCGTTGCCAGAAGGAGCAGCAACGCAGCCGACGCTGCTTTACTGGGGTGGAGGTTAATCTGCAGCACCCGCACCATCAGGGTTGCTGCCTCTCTCCACCACCGTGACGTTGCCAATGTCCTCATCCGACATCGGCTCATCTCCCGAGTGCATCTCGCACAACCTCCCAAAGCCCAGAGAAGAGCCCGGCTGGGTTGGACATCCCCATCCACCCCCTCACTGTCGTCCCTCTCCAGCTCTCCTCCAGGTCCTGCGCTGACCTAAGGTCGTTGGAATAGACCTTAACTTTGACCTGCACGAAGCCAAAGTTGACCATGCTATCCGTCCTTTCCAGGAGAGGGATAGTTTCTTTATTTAGCATCAGGATCACCTGACGCGTGGCCTTAGAGCTCGTCTCTAACTTAAGGATCCTCCAATTCGTAGTTGGAAGATCCGGATTGAAGGCCCTGAAAACTTCAAGGACCTTCTCTGGCTCCACCGGTTTGGCCGGTATCCAAATCCTTTCCCTAGGTCTGCATGGGATCTCACTCAGATCCACCGCCCTGATGATCGCACCAGGGTAGACCGCCTCCATCAGACCCACTGCCCTTTTGTACATGGCAGCCGACCTCGAATCCCCACAGGCCACCACCTTCACCGAACCCTGAAACCAACCCACTTCTTTCCAGGAGGGGATGGGACCAGGAAATTCGGCCAAGACGCTGACCGAGTGGGTAGCCATCTCTGCCCGCACCCAGCCCCAGTTAGACCGGAAGCGCCTCTCCCTCTCGGGGTTCGAGTCAAAGACCCCCAGAAGTATGCTACCTTTAGGGCCTTCCGCAAACGTGGGGCCTAGGACTCTAGCCCTTTTAGGATTAGAGGCGCTCGACCCAGCTTCCATGGACCTGTTGCGTTTCTCGGTCCCTCTTTCCTCTGTTGGACAACTACCGTCGAAGTCCGGCTCAACCTCTCTGGCCCATTCTAGCTCGGCCCTCAGTTCTGCCACATCCCCAGGCAGAGCCCTGGTGAGTAGATCTGGCGTGTGCCAGAATCTCTTCAGTATCCTTATAGCAGTGCGCCTATGCCTAGGCCTTGCTGAACGCCGTGGGTGTGGGAAAGCGACTCCTCGCGGCGAGCGCGCCGTCCTCGACGTTAACCCCAGTATCGATCCGCTTACTGTTTACGCCTCCGCCGGCAACCTCAGCACCCTTAGTGACCCCACCCTCACCCGCAGCTGCTACCTTCAACGCAGACTCCGGCATCGCATGGAGGCTGCGTGCTTGCTCCCTGACCGCCGCTGCGCGACTGATCGAGGCACCCTGCATCGCACGAGCACCGTTCCCTGTAGGGGATTTCCCCTCCGACCTTGTTGGAGTGTCGGCCTCCTTCTGTTTTTGTTAGTTTTTTGTTTAAATCCATAATTGAAATACCACGAGTAGCGGAGGAAAGGGTCGTCCACCCCGAGCAGAGATCCGCGATACTCGGGGTAAGGCCAAAGATTACAACTGGGACTGGCCATGATCCCAGAGGGCTCCGTTAGAGACTGGGCTATTTAAAAAAGGGGCACCCAGCCAGGCTGATCCTCGGCACGGTGACGCATAACACCTTGATCCAGCCCCCTTAAATCGCGACCATAGTCAAGAATCACATCAGTGCGCCAGAGCTATTGAAGGAGCTAAGACGTAAAGCTGTGATTGCTGACCCACGCTGGATACCTTCCTTACGGGAGAATACTAAGTGCCACCCTGTCCGGAACAACTGTGGTATCCATTACCAGCCGGCACCCTCATGGAGGGTTCAGTCTGAGGATTTTCGCCGACCAGGGGAATGGGAGAAGAGAAAAAATCCGTGCGGAATTTGTATTTAGAATTGGGCTGAATAAGATCTGGTATGATTTTTTGTAATGTTGCTGGAGTGGCAAAACCCAAACGTTTGAAGTAACGCAGCCTCACCACTATGCATTCATCCGCACCTTTTGCGCTATTGCCAATTGTTATAAGCACTTCAAGTGGATGTGATTGCAAAACGAACTTACGATGCATTTGAAAACGTCTTCTACTATCACTTCTCTACTGCCACTGTGGGTTTTACGTTTCTTTGCACCACTACTTCCCACATCCAGGTCATCTGCATCGAACTAGCACCACTTTTTATGATCTCGGTATGACCTGCCATTTCCAATTGAGGCACATCATCCTCGCTACCTACTACAATCATACAAACATCGCACTCTTTTGTACAAAGAAATAAATAAAAATATATGCAAATGACACAAAAATGACAGAAACGTCAAATTCGGATGAACTTTTTGAATTTGTTTCAATGGCAACATAACATGACAGGCGAAAAAGTTCATTCGCCACTCACAATGCAAATTTTAGGTGACTTCGACTCGCCAAATGTATTCGCTTCGCAAGTGACAATATGCGTAACTTACTTTAAGTGAGGCTTATTTTCAATAAATTTTGCTCCCCCAAAAATAAAGTCGGCTAATAACTAATTCTCAGTTTTAAAACTTTTTTATTCGTACAAACGATATTCCTTTTGCATTATTAAACATATGTATGAATAGGAGGCCCTACGAAACTGCTTGAACTGTTAACTTTTTAGTACCAACTGCAAAACATTGGTAGTGCTCATTGAAACCTTTTATGCCATAACATTCACTTAAAATATATATTTCAATTAAAAAAGGCTGTATTGGAGAGTTTGACTCTATATACTTATTTCTACGGAGCTCTATTTAATGCGGCAAATCATTTAACGTTGTAAGATCTAAAATGGAGCTGTTAACTGAATTTTGGATTGTAGCTTTACGTGCAATTTTAGTTCGCCTTATTTAATAATGTAGCGATGAGTTGGTTTTAAAATCGTATGCAGCAATATGGAATAAATGCAGTATTTCGAGTCTAATAAAAATAATTAGTTAATCATATTGTTTCATTCAAAATAAATGTATGATTATATCGGAACTACCTGAATCGATCACGCCTTTTGTCGATGTAAAAATGTTTCCATAGTACTTATCTTTCGCATTTTTCTCGTAGTAGACTGTGAGCTTTGGCAACGTTTTAGACCATTTTGAAGTGATCATAAATTGCTTGCCAGGGTAGAGGTCTTCAAAAATCTGCTTCGATCTGAAATTTATTTATCATTATATGTTAGTAGTATACAATTTTCACATAGCAAAATAACACAAGTATGGCAAAAGCACTGCGAATGAATGATTTTACTCGTACACTAGTTTATGTACATGAAAATCTGACTACCAAAAACTAAGTTTTTAAGACCTATGGTCACAACTGCAAACTAGTGTTCTTAATAGGCATTTTTTGTCCACAAGTTGTGCAAAAGATCATTTGTTACCTTTATAGAAAAGGCTGCGGTCAAAAACACAACTGTGTCCAAAAAATAGACCAAAGTTTTCGTTTATTTTGTTGCATATATGTATGTAAATAAGCTTCACTTTATTTTCTAAAACGCATTAATACACATTAAGAACACTATTTATTTATCAAAATATATGTTATTTAATTATTGTACTCACCTTTTCTCAACTTTAGTTGTAATACCAACTTATCACTGCAACACACGAGAAACAATTAAATACGAACAACTGTCGTCTTATGCACGAGCGCTATTGTTCGAATTTTCGAGCAACCATACTTGCATAATGATACGTTCACAGTGTCACTTTGATATTTTTGCTCATAAAATCGATTATATCAGTATTAGTTTGACATTTTGAAAGATCAATTTGTTGCTCCATTTATCAAATTAAAAGAATAAATGCAAATCTAATAACTATCAATTAGAAACCAAACATTTTGTATTGGTACCACCAAGCACGAAACTAATAATTTCCTTGGGCAAATTAAAAACCACAATTAAAAATTGATATTTCTGACTATTTTTTTTATATTATCAATCGTAGTATTGATACTAAGAAAATGATACTGTTTAGAGTTTCGTTTTATTACGCGCGTATTAATTCAATAGTGATACTGTTTTTTTGGGTGTACGAGCTCGTTGTTACCACTGTGTGTAATAATCTGCTTGTTTATGATCATGGATAACTTTTTGTCTATTCTATCGTAGTATTCAGTGATGGACAAATTGCCCTGTCGATAAATCTTTTATCAGAATAAGTCTGATCAAGCCTCGAAATGATTGCATTGAAATTTAATACGGTATTAAAGGAACAAATATTTTTATATAAAATTTATGAAGAACCTTCGGCCATCTCCTTGGTTCTGCCGTCTGCTGGTTGATCCGTATTGTGGATGTAAAAGAACGGTTAGTATATGGGCGTGGTTCTGCCTAGTTCAATGCACCTTATTATTGAATTTTTCTTTGAGTGTGTGTTGAAAATAATACTAATGGCTTTCATTGCTGATGGGCGCCCGAAACTACCAGACCGAAGAGGGTGGCCTGTGCCAGCAGCCTATTGAGGGTGGACGGTGGAGTGCCGCTGAGCATCAGGCTGGCGTAAACGTCGGCGCCGAGCGTAAGACGCACTGGAGATGGCCGGAAGAACTCGGGGTCTGCCAACCTCATAAGCTGAAAGGGTGCCGCTATCGTCGCGTCAATATTCGAGGCCGGGCTCAAACGGTTTTGGTTTGTAAGGACCGTAGCCAAGGTGGTGCCGTTGGTGCAATGGCAACAAATGACCGCATAACAATCGCTGCGGCAGGCGCGTTGGCCGCTCGACCGGTGCGAAAAGTGGCCGTCGTTGCATTATGGCGAACCATTGCGGTGTTGCTTGATGGTCCGCGGGCCTGGTAAGTCCGACCCGATGTGCGTCGTGATGAGTGGAAAGGACGCGTTTCCGCGTCACCCCGACGGATCTCAGTGGGACTGTGCGATGGTCGCCCGCGGGGATGGGCGGAAACCTGTTCCGCCCACGACTTCGTATTTTCCATAACGGCGTTGGAAAGGGCATCATCCGATAGTTCGCCGTCGTCTTCGATGATGTTTGCCGGCTTTCGAGTTCTGTCGTTGTTGTTGTCATGTATGTGGATGGACGTATGGTGGGGCTCGTGGCAACGGTAACAGCGGTCCTTACTTGGACGTATTTCCGGTCGGTGGAAAGGGGACACGCAATTGGGACGGTACTTGTGTATAAGTACCACTCGTAGTCGTTCCTCGCCCGACATACCGCGGTACTGTGGACAAAAACGTATGGCATGGTTGTTGTTGCATAGCCGACATGGTACGGGGAAGTTGTTGGACCACTCCTCGGTTTTTGCGCGTGTGGCAGTAAAACGGGTCATTCTAAAATATAAACCCGTTATTAGGGTGGTTGAATTGGGTTTTGGACGGTTGGGTGGCTTGAATACATAATTGACGTACATTTCCTTTATTTCGGTTTGGCATATTCAAATTTAAAACAAAATTGTTATTGCTAAATTTTGGACGACTCGGAGACTAGTACGCTTTGTTGTTGCGTAAATTTTCTCCTATGGCAGCTTTGTCACGTTGTGACACTTTCCTTCCGCCCGAGAAGGTAGATTTTCCATTTTGCTGTGTAAATGAAATAGCAGGTGTGGGCGGAAATAGTGAAAAAACCGTGGAACGGAGGTATTCTAAGTATCCAACTCTCTAAGTGTAAGTGGTGTAAGTAGTTATATCACAGCATATTTAATTTCTGTTAAATTAATAAAGTGTTGGCAGACATATTCCTCTCCACCACATTTTGGCAACGAAAATAAATATATATGGGTACACTTTTCTAGTTACCCAGATTTCACCTCACCCCATGCGAAATAAATTCACCCGCACAATACGGTACGCCACAAAAAATTGGTGGATTTTTGTAACGAGTGCATACCCGTTACGATCAAGTGTGGGTACCGATCGTTGCGCGAAATTTTCCATTTTGTTGAATTTTGTAAGTCTCTCCAGTAACTCAAACTGTTGATAACGATGAGAAAAGGGGATTTTCGTTTGTTTTATGACTCTGGGGCGTGTCTTGTGGTGGGTGCGATGTTTTGGTGATTTGCTGCTAATTGTAGCAAAATTATCCACTTATGTGGCAGATCGGTTCGTCCGTCTGCGATAGGTTTTCTGTTGGCCTCGTTCCGTCTGAGCGAGTGCATTGATTTTCTTGTGAAATGTCGGACTGACTTTTTGTTAAGTCGCTTCGACTAAACTATGACCTCCCTAGTTCGTTAAGTAATTAGAAGTGGAATTAGGGAGATTGAGAAGTGGAATAGGACTAGTTTTCGCCATCGTTTCCGGATGGTAGTAGGACCAATTTCGTGATTGGTCTGGTAGTCTGCCCCCTCGCGGTATCAAGTACAACGACTCGGACTCGGTTATCTGGTCCATAATGTAACTGAGCGATTCGTCCTAGCCTCCATTCGTTGGGAGGCAGGTTGTCCTCCTTTAGAACGACTAGGTCCCCTTGTTTCATGTTGGATTGGGGCTGTTTCCACTTAACGCGCTTTTGCAGTTCTGTGAGGTATCAGAGAACGTATATAAATTTTAATTTCAGAAAATTCACATATTTCGTTGGTGGCCACGAACGCCTAAAGCCAATCTTTTCCAGCGTTTGCAAAACGTCTGATGCAGGGCCTTAAGCTTTTCCCCTCGGTTGACGAGTGAGGCGCGATTCTCGCTAACGTCAATCTCCGGTGGGGCTAATAGATGTCCTCCAACGAGGAAATGTCCGGGCGTGAGGGGCTCCAAGTTCGATGACTCGTTGGTTGAGGCAAGACTCGAGAGTTGAGGCAAGACTCGATGCGACACAGTAGGGTACTAAACTCTTCCAAGGTAAATTTATGATCTAATGCGATCTTTTTGAAGTGGGTTTTGAAACATTTTACCCCTGCTTCCCACAGTCCCCCCATATGAGGAGCGCCTGCTGGTATGAAGTGCCAGGTCAGGATCTGATGGTGGTATTTGGACAGGGTTTGATTGCGAGCGTCCCACAGAAATGCTTGGACCTCTGAGCGGAGGGCTCGAGAGGCTCCGACAAAGTTAGTTCCATTATCAGAGTAGATGTTCTATGGACATCGTCGTCTCGCAACAAATCTGTCGAGCGCTGCGGTACTGAGGTGGCTTCTAAGTGAATAGCTTTGGGCATGAAGCAGACAAAGAGGCAAACGTAGCCCTTTGATAGACGACACCCTCTTCCACTGTAGGACTTAATATCAAATGGTCCGGCGAAATCTACCCCGGTATTCGTGAATGCGCGTGGGAACGTGGTGCGTTCTGGAGGGAGGTTTCCCATTAGTTGGGTTTGGGCTCGCTTACGGTAGATTGTGCACGCTTTGCAATTGTGGATGGTGGACCGGATCATATTTTTAACCCGTGGGATCCAATATTGCGTACGTAGGAGACGCAACATGAGCTGGTTTTCGCCGTGGAGGGATATTCTATGGATGAATTGGACGAGAAGACCCGTAAACTGACTGTCGTACGGGAATATTACTGGATGGCGTTCATCGAAGGCGAGATCAAGGGACGCAGCCAGACGACAGCCCACTCGCAGTATGTCATGGCTGTCGACGAAGGGGTTGAGGGAAAGGACTTCACTTTTTGTCTATGGGTTTACCGGTTTTTAAATCCCTTAGCTCTTCAGAATAATGTTTCTGTTGATATAATTTGATAAGACGTCGAGTCGTAGCCTTGAAAGAAGATTTTGTTTTGGGACTAGTTCTTTGAGAGAACCTCAAAATGTATGATACAACCCTCAAAGCCCTTGAAAAACTAGAAAACCTTTCGAGAATGTCCTCGTTATTGTGGATTTGCTTAGTTGTGTGCACTTGTACTCTCTTTTCTTCGATCTTTGTACCATAATATTTTTCTTGAGTTGGCCATTTTGTCTTGTCTTCTTGTAGCCAAGAAGGTTGTGAGGACCCCGATCCTGAGGCTCTGGAGACCCCACAACAACTCTGCGCATATACATATACATATATACTTATACTTTTATTGAATTTTGAATAAAATGGATTTTTATACATACTTGCGGGAAGGAATATCAGGTTTTCACATTTTGCACATGGGTCATTATTTTACAAATCGTACACCTTTTAGGATTTCATAATTTTGATTTAGCTCAAACTTTTTTTTAAATTTGTTTCCACGAAATTAGTTAACACTTATATCAGGATTTCGTCGAAAAAAATTTTCTTTCAGAGATATGCAAGTTTTTAAATACGACAGTTAAGCAAATTTAAGCAAACTTGTCCACATTCAAAATTCTATAACTTTGGTTGTAGTAGTCTTATCTTACTAATTTTTGTCTTATTTTGAAGGTAACAATATTTACTTTATAACTGCATTTAAGAAATATTAAATTTTACACAATCAAATTTTTTTCTTTTAAGTAAATTTTCTTTTAACAATTATTAAAAACATGTCCAAAAAATATTTTTGAAAAAATTTATATAATATGCGCTGAACTTTCATCTAAAAGAATAAATTTTTTCCAGGATGGAGACTTTTGTAGTTAAAAAGTTATTAAATTATTTCTGACGTGACATCGAGGCACATACGCGCGCCTGCGTATGCATGTTAGTTAACTGCAATATACATACATACATTTGTTAGGTAGGTAGTAGAGCCTGCATGAAGCCATTCTCATGTGAATACATAATAGGGGTATTCGGAATCACGATGCAAGGGCATTGCATCGTTGCATAGCAAATTATTATTGCAAAATAATGTCAAGCCAACAACAAAATACATGCGGATGCAAATGTCAAGCAATTTGCAGAATGCAACACCAAAAATCTATTGCATAGCATATTTTGTTGCATTGCATTTCTAGAAACAGCTGTTGAATTATGACTGCTGTCACACGTTCAATATGTATCGCGATCCGTATTGATGGGTCGGCTTGAATTTAGAATAGCTCCATCTCCCAAATTAAAAAAAAGTGACTGGGATCGATAGATATTATTAAGGTAAGTACAAATATATATTTTTTTTGGCGGAAACAACAACAACAAGAATTATAAAGGGTCAAAATTCATTTAAAAAGTTTTTTACAATCAAGATTTTACAAAAACTAATGAAACGGTTTTCAAAAATTTAGGTAGGTAAATGAATTACCTTTCATTTCATGTAGCCTTTGCCTCGTTGATATAAAAAAGCTTTAAATTTTGCATATACGCGGTTTTGTACCCCAAGAAACGTTACATCAAATGAAAGGTAATTCAATTACCTATCCAATGCAGAAAAAAATAGGGAATCGGTTCGTAAGTTTATGAGAAATTTTGATTTAAAAAAATGCGTTCAACGAACTTTGACCCTTAATAACTCTAGTTGTTGTTGTAAGCTGAAAAAAATATACATATTTGTTCTCATCTTAATGATATCTTATTGTTGTTGTTGTTTTAACACTACTTTGCCCTGCCTAGGTAGTCAGTATCAACCTTACCCAATATTGTCATCGAACTCTTCTAACGGAAGTCCTAAAAACCTAGCGGCTTCAACAGGGGAGGACCAGAGGGATATGGGTGTTAGAAGAGTAGGCTCGGATGAGCAGACAAAAAGATGGTTAGTAGTATGGGGGGACAAGCCGCATGCCGGACAGACATTGGGCAAGTCGGGGTTCAGTCTGGATAGGTAAGAGTTTAACCTATTACAGTATCCAGACCGGAGTTGGGCCAGCATCACCCTAGTCTCCCTAGGCAGCTCGCGCTCCTCTTCGGCAACGGGTGGTGTTGTTGCCTGAAGAACGGCGTTCACCGGGAGAGAGCCAACATAGGAATTTACCGAATTTGTGTGGATGAGGGTGAGGGCCTGCCGGTGCACCTTAGGATCAAACGGCGTGGAAATCAGGTGCCGGATCTCATCGTGGTGTTTGCGTAGATGGCTCCTTATGCTCCTGGGGGGCGGATCCTCGTTGATCAGGCGTCCGTTCGGATGCTGCGGTTTGCAACAGTTGAACAGGAATTGCCTGGTCAACATCTCGCTATGCTCTTTAACGGCGAGCATTTTCGCTTCATTATGTAAGTGATGCTCAGGAGAAATAAGAAGACACCCAGTGGCGGTACGAAGGGCGGTGTTTTGGCAGACCTGTAGTCTCGTCCAGTGTGTGTCAGCTAGCCCCGGCGACCATATAGGCGTCGCGTAGCTCAGTACCGGCTGGCCAATTGCTTTATATGTAGCTAGTAACGTTTCTTTGTCTTTACCCCAAGTGCTGCCAGCTAGGGACTTGAGGATTTTGTTACGGCTTTGGACTTTATTGGCAATTGCGGTTACATGAGCGCCGTATTTGAACATGTTATCAAACGTCACCCCTAAGATTTTGGGGTGTGAGACAGTTGGTAGCTTGACACTATCAACGTAGACGTCTAATTCCATGTTCACTTGCGTTGTCCACGTCGTAAATAGGGTGGCCGAGGACTTATTCGGTTACAATGCCAGGTTTCTCCCGGCGAAGAATTCGGACACGGCTGGGAGGTATGAATTAATTCGAGAGCAGAGTTCTTCTACGGAGGGGCCTGTTGCCAGAATCGTACAGTCGTCGGCGTAAGAGACGATCGAGACACCCTCTGGTGGGGGGGGAAGTTTCGATATATAATAGTTGAACAGGAACGGGGATAGGACACCACCCTGTGGCACCCCCTGTTTAACTATTCTGGGTTTTGATCTTGCGCCTCTGAACTCAACCGACGATTGACGACCACTCATATAGTTTGCAGTCTAACGTTTAAGACAGGGAGGAAGGGACGAATCTTCAAGGTCTTTCATTAGTTGCGCATGGTTGACCGTATCAAAAGCTTTGGCCAAGTCAAGCGCAACTAGCACTGTCCTGTGGTTTGGACGCTTTTGGTTAAGTCCGTCCCCTATCTGAGTGGTTATGGCGTTCAGCGCGGTGGTGGTGCTGTGATTTTTGCGAAATCCATGCTGATGTTCGGCGAGCCGCAGGTTTGCGGTGAAGTACGGCAACAAGGTGGATTCCAACACTTTCACTACTGGCGAGAGGAGAGATATCGGGCGATATGACTCCCCTACGGCAGCTGGCTTGCCAGGCTTTAGTAGTGGGACCACCTTTGCTTGTTTCCATCTTTCAGGAATAACAAAGGTGGAAAGGGAAAGGTTGAAAATTTGTGTGAGGTATCTTATGCCTTCGTCGCCGAGGTGTTTCAGCATCAGCATGGAAATGCCATCGGGGCCGATATATTTGGTGTTCTTGGATCTCCGAATAGCCTCATGAACTTCTGTTGTGGAGACGGCAATGGGCGCATCGCTGTTTTTGTGTTTGTGCGCTTCCCTGGTGGCTCGGCGAATATCTTTGTTCAACGTAGGATGCATTACAAATTGTCGGCAGAAGGCGCTCGCGCATCTTTTTGGCTTCGACTGAACCTTATCACCGAAGGCGATGGATATTTTGTCGTTAGGTTTAGTCGGGTTGGACAAAGATTTCACCATCGACCATAGTTTGCCAACTCCAGCCGAGAGGTTGCAAGACCTTAGGTGCTCCTCCCACTTAGCGCGTTTGTGTTGATCTACTAAGCGTCTGATTTCCGCATTAAGATCCCGTATTTGAGGATCCGTAGGGTCAAGGCGTCTAATATGGTCACGTTCATTTGCCAGGGCCGCTGCCTCTGCGGGGAAGAATGGAAGCACTTCCTTTATTCTACCTGACGGAATGTGTTGGTGGGAGGCTGAAATTAGGGCCATACGAAACGCCTTTTCCCCTTCTCGTACGTCAGACGGGGTAGGAAGAGCAGCGAAGGCGCTCTCTGTGGTGTTGAGAAAACCCTCCCAGTCGGCTTTATTGAAGTTAGTGTAGGTGCGTTTCTCAGCGGTGACAAAGTCGGTGGGGCGATCGATAGAGAGCACTATGGGTAGGTGGTCTGAAGCAAGCGTCAGCATCGGTCGCCAGTCAACGCAGTTTATTAGTCCAGCGCTGACTATGGTGATGTCTGGCGAGCTAGAGCAGTTTACCGCCACTCTAGTGGGGGCATCCCCATTTACCGTGCAGAACGTCGAATCATCTATTTGGTCAGCCAGCTCCTGTCCCCTACCATCGGCCTGCAGGCTGGAGTGCCACAGGTCGTGGTGTGCGTTGAAGTCACCAAGAATGACGCGGTTCTCGCCCCTGAGTAACGCACGAATGTCAGGGTGGTAATCCCTGGGACAACAGGTGACAGGAGGTACGTAAATGTTTATGATTTCAAGGTCGACATCGCCTGACCGGACAGCCATACCTTGACGTTCTAAGGTGGTGTCCCTCGGGTCGATGTCATGCTCAAATAGACGATACTGCACAGATTGATGCGTGATGAATGCCAGACCACCCCCAAGCCCTCTCGCACGGTCACAACGGTGTACATTGTACCCGTTGCAGGTCAAAAGAGACGACCTTCCACCTAACTTTGTCTCCTGAATCGCCGCGATCTTGATGTTCAGTCGCTTCATTAAATTTGTCACTTCAACAATTTTGCCAGTTAGGCCGTTGCAATTAAATTGCAGGATACCGAAGTGTGTAGGGGGAGCAGAGTTGATGCTGGGGGTCAAGGACTGGTGCGTATGCCTAGGTGGTAATAGGCTGGGTCGCACACTACGGCGCAATGTTGAAGTCGAAGGAATCGCGTTACCAGAAGGTAGAGGCGAGTCGGACGACGTTGAAGGTTGCGTAGCTCGACAGCATGGCGCAACGTACGTATCAGTCCATAGGTTCCTGTTCGCGAGTCCAGAGCATATGAGCAGGTGACACAGGCCAAGGCAGTTATTGCACTTGACTGATGCCAACGGCGTATATAATCTTAACCGACAAACAGTGCACGTAGTATAAGGGACCAGGAGCTGATGGTTGTGGCTTATACTCGTGCTAATGCTGGAAGAAGAGGGGCTGACCGAGGGGGTGGGAGAGAGCGGACGCTCAGCATTGCTCAAATCCACTTGGGAAGTGCTACGTAGGGAGTAGCTGTGAGCTGCTGTGTGAGATGTTGACGCCTGTGGGCGTGAGCGGCCGCTCGAAAGGTCTACTTGCTGATGTGCATTGTTAGTGCTAGTCGTGGAGACTGATGTGACAGAGTCAGACATATGTGGCGGAGCGATACTTGATCGACGACGGCCACTGGACGTCATAGGACGTGAACAGCAAGGGGCCACAAAAGTTTTATAACAACTAGCGGGTCTATGAGTAGAGGGATTTAGTCCGGAGCAACTAGTTAGATGCAACCATCTGCTACAGTTAGAGCACTGTACCGAATGTGAACGTTTCACATAGATTTTCTTCTGGCATACACAGCAGATCCATTCTCTAGGTCCGGGGTTGGATTCAATACCAGCCCGGAGCAGGAGAGTCTTGAGCAGTCCCGCTGCAAGGAGCTGCTCGGAGGATGACATTATTGGGGGGAGGATAACTGACGGTTTTGGCAGGGGGGTAGTGAAATAACAGCCCTTGGTCGGGGAAACCCCGAGTCATTCCGGTACGTAGAACCGGCTGTCGTGGGAATGATGAAATGAAATGAATAAATGATATCTTATCGATCCCCATCCTTTGTTTATACTTGGGAGTTGCAGCTATTCTGCATAAAAGGCTTATTTACACGGGCCAATTTTTCTAGTCGATTTGTGTCGTTCCACCGTGTAAAGGTTGAACGTAAAATCGACACGTTTAAATCAGCCTTCAAGCCGATCCATCAATACGGATAACGATCTATATTGAACGTCTGCAGCATGCAATCGAACAGCTGATCTGCTCACACGTTTGCAATTAGAGTTGACAAAGGGCGCTCACGATTCGGTGCATTTTTATGCAATTGCATAATTTTGTCAACCCATATGAGCATTTCCGTAGAATGGTCAACCAGAGCAAAAATGTTAAATGTTAATAAAAATAAATTCTTGTTTAACCCTGTTATACAAAATTTTCCAAATTTTTATAAATATAAAGCTTTGGAAGTTGATTTAAATTTTTTTTATGAAAAATTTGGCTTGATACATGAAAAATTTTTTTTTTCATTTCCAGCCAGTTTTAAAGGCCTGTTTCTTTTCAATTTTTTCACATGTTCGACTTATACTAGCGACCCTTTTTTGCAACAAAATACTCCCATGAATATCAGTTAAGACCATCAAAATGAAAGAAGAGTGAACGACGATGTCTTAACTGTAAATTTTTATTGAAACTTTTACCTCTGCCTGGATCGTACGTTCGCGACCAAAAAAATACATTTTTTATTACCACTTCTCAAGGAGTGTAAGGAAATGTATAGAACTACATTTCTAAAGCCGGTTGAGTGCACTTAGTTGAAAACCAAAACTACTTCTCTTGAAGGGTTTACCAAACCTTTTTTTTTAATTCTCAAAGTTGCGTACGTTCGCGACCGTTTTGCATTTTGATATATTTTTTCCTACCAAAAACTGAAGCAAGAAAAAATAGGTTGTTAATATACTTTTTTTGCATGGTTAATAATGGATCATAGGGTTTTGAATAATTTTAATGAAGTTATTCATAAATTTTCCAACCATACATTAAAGTGAGTATACTTTATGTTATGCAAGCCACTTTCGAGTCTTTCGGTGTGAGCCGCGGGATTTCAGTAGAGTCTAATAATTTATGCTATCTTCTTTCTTTATAAATACAACATATAAGATTTAAACTTGTGAATTAAGTTTTCCAATTCATATAATTTGTAAAACATTATGCCGAAAATAGGAAAAGAAAGTGTATGGAAAAATCGTACGTTCGCGACCCGTACGTTCGCGACCGGTATTTAAGCGTATATATAAAAATGTACTGAAGATATTTTAAAGCGAAATAAACGAAAAGAAAGTCACTTTATGCCACTTCAATATGTTATCAACCATTTTGAAAAAATCCATTCCATTTCGCTGAATTTTGAATTTTTCCAGTTGCACAAAAAAGTCACTTCCATTATGCGTACGTTCGCGACCACATGTTTATTGCCCCCACAGTCTAAACTAAAAATCGAACAAACCTGCCTCTTGCACCTAAAATTGACTATTCAAAATGCTATCAAAGTAGCAAAAAAAAAAAAAAACAAAATCCTATGTTTACTTTGTTTTTTGGCCCATAAACGCGTACGAACGTACTGTTCGCGACCGTGGAAACACCCATATGCTATTTATTATGAATTCCCTTAATGAGACATGATTAATGAACTATAGTTAAGTATTTTAGTTTGCAGTGCCTACCTGTTTACGAACAAAATTTCCAAAAGGCTTACAAATATATACACATATGTTGCGCCGTTATGCCTAATCACCATCAACTTGTATAATACATGGATACATCCTAGGCTGAAGGTCACTTATTGTGCGGAAAGCCCTAAACTGCATTTACCTTAAATGCATACAAATTCTTAATAAATCCGCATGCGTGCATAAATTTATTTACATTAGACAACCCAAGTCAGCTATCCGAAACAATGGTAAGCATTCGCAATTCATGTGGTAGTTTCCCATAATTAAGGATCCTTAAGTATGTATGCCGCGGATATATCGCTAACGAATGTTGGTAGAGGCACGCCTTGTTTTAGCAAAAATCCATTATCTATTTTTTAGCCTAATTACATACTTATAAAATGCATGTATGCGTTACAAAAAAATAAATAAAAGTGCGGAATATATAAATAGAGATTTTAACTGAAAGAAGATCACTCCAAAGTAGAATTACATTGAAGTATCACCATCACCACAATTAATTTTTTTGCGAGTTTTAAAAGAACTGCTAGTATATTTTATAAATTGGAGAAATAGGATTAGAAAAATGCCGAAGCCTGTACAGAGTAAAATATTTCCAAAATTACGATGCTTTAATCCATTTAATTTGTCCCCGCACCCAAATACAAAAAATTGCTCTCTCAGAAGGGTAACAGAAACCAATTTATTGACATTAAATATTCCTATATTGAAAGAAGCGATGGAACAACGAATTTGCAACTCATGCCGGCTTAAGCTAACTAAAGTCAAGGAAGATAATAAGGGTTGTATATACATACATTGATTACGTATAAAAATGGAATATACAAATTTAGAAACAATAAAATATCCGCCATTAGAAAAAGAGGTTGTTGATTTAATAACACAATTTTATGAGATCGATGAAAATAGTCGAGTGATGCCCGGAAAAAAAGACTTCCTCTCCGTAAAAATTAATAATGAACGCATTCACATGCAAAAGAGGCTATTGTTAATAAACTTACGCGAGCTGTATCAACTTTTTAAGGAAAAGTACCCTAAGGTTAAGTGCAGTTTTTCAAAGTTTGCAACCTTGCGACCAAAACATTGTGTTTTAGCCGGTTCAAGTGGTACCCATTCAGTATGTGTTTGCACTATACATGAAAACGTCAAATTATTAATAGAAGGACCTAACATCAAGCATCTGACTGCTGAGTCTATGCACCCAATAAAAAGCTATCAGGATTGTTTACAACGTATGATATGTCTTGAAGCATCAACAAATTGTTATTTCGGAGAATGTTCCCAGTGCCCCGGTGCAACAAATTTGATCGACGAAATAAGAACAATTTTGGAAGATAACTTCATTGAAGATACAACCTACAGACAATGGGTTAACGTCGATAGAACCACTTTGCAACTAATGATATCCCCAATTAATGAATACTTACAAAAATTGGAGTCCGGTTTGCAAAATTTATTGTTGCATTCATATCTAGTTAAAAGGCAAAACGAGTTTATAAACGGCAAAAAAGAATCCTTAACAGAAGATGAATGCATCGTTATCTGTGATTTTTCCCAAAACTATGCTTTTGTCGTACAAGATGCTGCTCAAGGAATTAATTGGAATAACAATCAGGCAACAATTCATCCATTTGCCATTTACTACAGGCACTCAAGCGGAGAAACTCGTATGAAAAGCTTTGTTGTCATTTCTGACTGCTTACATCACAACACAATTGCCGTGCATTTATTTCAAAAATACTTAGTGGAATATGTTAAACATCACTTCGAAAATATTTCCAAAATTACATATTTCTCTGATGGGGCAAGTGCTCAATATAAAAACAAAAAGAATTTTGTTAATCTTACCCATCATCAAAAAGATTTTGGTTTGACTGCGGAGTGGCACTTTTTCCCCACTTCACATGGAAAAAATGCATGCGACGGCTTGGGAGGGACTTTAAAAAGATTGGCTGCTAGAGCAAGTCTTCAGAGAGTGAATAATCCAATTCAAACGCCCAAAGAATTATATGATTGGGCAAAAGGGGCCATAACTAATATTTCATTTAAATATGTGCAAAACGAGGAGTACTACGAAGAAGAAAAGAACCTTGAAGATAGATTTAAAAAAGCTGTAGCAGTGAAAGGGACTCTGACATACCACTGCATGATTCCAGTTGCAGAAGGAAGAGTAAGAGCAAAGCACTTTTCTTTGGATGAACATTCCATTGAAGTTCAAGTTATGAAATAATTTTTATGAAATATAAATTTAAATTGTGTAAATTAAAAAAATATTTTGTATTTGATGTATTTTACTTGAATTACAAATGTGTCTGCAGCCCTATTATATTTGTCAATAAAAATTTATGAAATCACTAAAAGAATAAAACACGTTTATTTATTTTCACATTCACATGTATTCACATGAGAATGGCTTCATGCAGCCTCTACTACCTACCTATGTATGTACATTGCAGTTAACTAACATGCATACGCAGGCACGCGTATGTGCCTCGATGTCACGTCAGAAATAATTTAATAACTTTTTAACTACAAAAGTCTCCATCCTGGAAAAAATTTTTTCTTTTAGATGAAAGTTCAGCGAATATTATATATATTTTTTCAAAAATATTTTTTGGACATGTTTTTAATAATTGTTAAAAGAAAATTTACTTAAAAGAAAAAAAATTTGATTGTGTAAAATTTAATATTTCTTAAATGCAGTTATAAAGTAAATATTGTTACCTTCAAAATAAGACAAAAACTAGTAAGATACGACTACTACAACCTAAGTTATAGAATTTTGAATGTGGACAAGTTTGCTTAAATTTGCTTAACCGTCGTATTTAAAAACTTGCATATCCCTGAAAGAAAATTTTTTTCGACGAAATCCTGATATAGGTGTTAACTCAAATTACGAAAAGATTCCCAGAAATAGATTTGGTGACTTTTAAAAAAGTGGAAATTTTTTTTTCTCCAAATGCGTACGATTTGAAAATAATGACCCACATACGCCATGCTGCAAATTCACGGACATACACATAAAATACATATCCATACCTTACATATATTCAGGTGTACGAAGTACACCGAAATTGGATATTTTGCACATCCCCCTTTTACCCCGCAAGCACGCCTGCGTTTGCCCAAAACAGATAGCATATATACCCATGTACATACATATTTTAGAACTTATTCATACCTTTTATTTTTTACAATATTAGGCACAACCTAATGCACGTTTTGCAGAAAACCAACAGCGACGCTAAGAGGCCACCAACCTAACTAGGCCCGGCAATAGAAAATATGTAGTGCACAAACAAAAACAACCACGAGCATTCCAATAAGCAAAAGGGTCGGCCAACCAACTTAAGCAGCGGTGTTTTGCTACACCCGCGCGCACGCATACATATTTTGGCAACGCAATGTTAGCGGACATAGCATAAAGAGGAGAAGAAAAATGCATTGCTAGCATTGACAGCAGGTACAAATGGCATTTCAGGAAAATAACTAGCATATGTACAGATGTAAATAATATTAATTTTGAGGGAATGTCCAGCTGATCGATGGAGTGCGAGAAAGCAGCCGACCACAGGCAATGGGGCGTTCCGTTCAACTTTTATATTCAGTGGTGGTTTTCACCTCCGCTGACGGTCGGGCCAAGCAGGGGTTTTCACCTCAGCCGCCTTTATTATAGCTAGCCATATTCAATAAGAAAAGAAGGATTAGTACCCAATTAAAATTAAGATTGCAGCTTTGCGAAAAGAGGATAAAATCCCACAAATAAGTAACACATTTGAATTGAAAACAAATAACAGGGTTTTATGAATTGAGAGGACCTTTAAGGAATTTCTAATTTCAGAACCCTGGACGGACTGAGCGTACTCCCGCAATCAAGGAAAAGTCCGTCACAAATGGCGCCCGAGCAGGGACTTTAAGTCAATATTAAGTCACAACGAGTATAAGCAACCAAAGGATTAGTGGAAAGCAAAAGGATTAAAAAATGTGCTGAAACAAACGAAAATTACGACCAACAGAGAGAATTAAGGAGCTAGGAACACACGAGGATTAATAATCTGCTGGGTAAACTAAAGCCAACACATAGAGGATGGTTAGGGTATCATGGATATACCATCTCAACCGCGAGGAGCTGATGGCATACTCTGCGGAATTCGGAGTGGAATATTCGGGAACGGTGGACGAAATGCGAAAGCTGCTATCGACGTTTATCCAGGCAAACTGCGACAACAAAGAACTAAGGAACCGTTTTGCCGCGTTGGAACAGCGTCATGCACGGCCACCTACACCAAAAGATGTCGGGCCAACTATAACCCTAAATCCTCCGACACCCAGGGACGACAGCGAACAAGGCTTCACTTATACCAGTGCAGCGAGCACAAGCAAGGCGCCAGCACCAATACACGGTATTATCGAAGGTAGGCACAATGCAGGCATACAAGTTGCGCCGTATTCCTATCACCAGGCGGAATCATGTGGTAGCGTGATGGATCGACTGCGCAAGTGGGGTTTGCGGTACGATGGCGACAAGGACCCGCTTGGTTTCATAGAGCGAGTCGAGGAGCTAGCGGACAGTTACGAGATCAACAGAAACTCCCTACCACGGGCGCTACCAGAACTACTTAAGGATAAGGCGCTGGTATGGTTTAGGAACAACAACCGTCACTGGCAGCAATGGGACGAATTCAAGAGAGATTGCTTGAAGTTCTTCCTGAGCTCAAGGTATTTCGAGCGCCTAGATGACGAAATACGGCAAAGAATGCAGAGGCCAGGCGAAAAATTCAAGGACTACGTGCTGACGCTGCAAAGTCTGATGAGGCACTCCGACTACACCAGCGAGCAAAAGCTGAATCGCATATACCGTAACTCGAGGAGAGAATACCAGTTGTATGTAAAACGGAGCGAATTTAACTGCCTAGAGGATTTGATAAGCCTTGTGGAAGATTATGAAAACATCACGCCAGAGAGGGAACCACTTAGGCCAGCAGCGAGACCGTTCGTACCAAGGCGGCAAGACGAGAGGTTTCACTATATACAAGCGGAAAACAGCAACGTACCACAGGTGAGCGAAAACCCACCACCATTGGCAAACACGGCAAGTAGTGCTCGACAAGGGTACATAGACCCACGGACAGCATGCAGACGTTGTGGAGAGTGCGGACACTTCGCTTATGGATGCCGTAACTCTCGACGCAACTTTTGCTGGGTGTGCGGGAAAGATGGTACGTTAACTCGAGATTGCTGTCGTAGGCAACAGGGAAACGACAGGAGACCCCATTAGCTGCGAGGAGTGGGGTCTCACGCAACTCAACCTCGCCTCCAAAGAAGATATTCACGCAGACACAAGGGCGGATCTTGGCGGCCGTACATGTAGATGGTAGAGAGGTCACAGCGGCAATAGACAGGGGAGCGACGCGGAGCTTCGTGAGCGAAGAAATGGTGACAGGTCTAGATGCGCGTAGACTGAAAGAGGTACGTACACGAGTCGTCATGGGGGATGGTACAGTGAAAGACGGGGTAGAGGCAGTAGAGGCGGAGGTAACGTTGGGTGACCAAGTACACCAGAGCGAGTTACTCGTTCTACCAGGGTTGCCAGAGAAGGTGGCGATCGGGACTGACTACATGGCAAAGGCAAATATGGAGCTGAGGTGTGGCGAAAGCGCAATAATACTCAAAGCGGAGAATCGAGGACAGGAGAAGACAAGGTGTACCAGCCTCGTCGAAATGAGTCTAGATATTAATGAACAAGCAATGCACGTGCCAAATATAGTAACACAAAACTCCACAGACGACGCGGTGAGCACATTCCTTAAACAAGAACTAAAAATTTTTGAAAATATGTCGGGGGTATCTAACATTGCCAAACACAAAATTGTCATGAGGGATGACCGACCTATAAAACAGCGATACTTCCCCAAAAGCCCTAGAATGCAAGAAATTATTAATAAAGAGATCGATGAATTAATAGAGAAGGGTTGTATTGACCCCATAGTGCCCCGATAGTCCTAGCAAAGAATAATGGCAATTGGCGACTTTGTGTCGATTACAGGCAGCTTAACTCCCGATCAGTCCCAGACGCATACCCACTACCGCGTATACAACATATTCTAGATAGACTTAGAAGCGCACGATTTATAAGCAGCCTAGATTTGAAGAACGGCTATTGGCAGATCCCCATGGAGGAAGATAGCAAACAGTACACCGCATTTACGATACCTGGGCGGGGGCTATATCAGTGGATAGTGATGCCATTCGGGCTACACTCTGCCCCAGTAACTTTTCAAAGAGCGCTCGATCGCGTTATAGGTCCAGAGTTGGAGCCACATGCGTTCGCCTATCTGGACGACATTATTATAACGAGTGAAACTTTAGAAGACCACGTAGGGCACCTCACGGAAGTTTTTCGGCGTCTCAGGCAAGCCAATCTTAACAAAAACCCTGAGAAGTGCGAATTCTTCAAGAAAAGTCTAAAGTACTTAGGCCATGTAGGTACCGAAGAGGGAATCCACACAGACCCAGACAAAGTAGCCGCTATAAAAGAGCTCACTCCCCCCAATAATGTGAAAGAACTACGGCGCTTCCTAGGCAAACCCGTTAACCTCCATGTTGAAGAAGGGTTGTAAATGGAAATGGGCCAGCAGCAGGTAGCGTTTGATGCATTGAGGAATGCGCTTATACAAGCACCCGTCTTAGCCTGCCCAGATTTCACCCAAAGAGTTAGATTACAAACAGATGCAAGCGATTTTGGTCTCGGTGCTGTCTTAACACGAGCCGAAGACTAAATAAGGCGGAAATCAATTATTCACCAGCCGAAAAGGAATGTTTGGCAATAGTTTGGGCAATACGGAAAATGAGACCATACCTAGAAGGATATAACTTTACCGTATTCACAGATCATTTAGCGCTGAAGTGGCTCAACGCAATCGAAAGTCCATCAGGACGAATCGCTAGATGGGCGTTATAATTACAACAATATTCGTTTGACGTACAATATAGGAAGGGGCAGTTGAACGTCGTGGCAGACGCACTATCACGCCAACCGCTGGAAGAACAACTTGGAAGCATGACCGCGCAACCAGAAGACAGCAGCTATAATTGGTATTCCGCAAAGGTAGCAGAAATAACGAAGACCCCCGAGAAATTCCCAGATTACGTGATCCAAGAGGGAAAGCTATATAGACGAATAGTTGGTCAAATGGATGGAGAAGATCACGTTCCATGGAAGTTGTGCGTACCTACACCACAGCGGAAAAGAGTACTAGGCGAAATCCATATATACCCATGTACATACATATTTCAGAACTTATTCATACCTTTTATTTTTTACAATATTAGGCACAACCTAATGCACGTTTTGCAGAAAACCAACAGCGACGCTAAGAGGCCACCAACCTAACTAGGCCCGGCAATAGAAAATATGTAGAAAACAACCACGAGCATTCCAATAAGCAAAAGGGTCGGCCAACCAACTTAAGCAGCGGTGTTTTGCTACACCCGCGCGCACGCATACATATTTTGGCAACGCAATGTTAGCGGACATAGCATAAAGAGGAGAAGAAAAATGCATTGCTAGCATTGACAGCAGGTACAAATGGCATTTCAGGAAAATAACTAGCATATGTACAGATGTAAATAATATTAATTTTGAGGGAATGTCCAGCTGATCGATGGAGTGCGAGAAAGCAGCCGACCACAGGCAATGGGGCGTTCCGTTCAACTTTTATATTCAGTGGTGGTTTTCACCTCCGCTGACGGTCGGGCCAAGCAGGGGTTTTCACCTCAGCCGCCTTTATTATAGCTAGCCATATTCAATAAGAAAAGAAGGATTAGTACCCAATTAAAATTAAGATTGCAGCTTTGCGAAAAGAGGATAAAATCCCACAAATAAGTAACACATTTGAATTGAAAACAAATAACAGGGTTTTATGAATTGAGAGGACCTTTAAGGAATTTCTAATTTCAGAACCCTGGACGGACTGAGCGTACTCCCGCAATCAAGGAAAAGTCCGTCACAAATGGCGCCCGAGCAGGGACTTTAAGTCAATATTAAGTCACAACGAGTATAAGCAACCAAAGGATTAGTGGAAAGCAAAAGGATTAAAAAATGTGCTGAAACAAACGAAAATTACGACCAACAGAGAGAATTAAGGAGCTAGGAACACACGAGGATTAATAATCTGCTGGGTAAACTAAAGCCAACACATAGAGGATGGTTAGGGTATCATGGATATACCATCTCAACCGCGAGGAGCTGATGGCATACTCTGCGGAATTCGGAGTGGAATATTCGGGAACGGTGGACGAAATGCGAAAGCTGCTATCGACGTTTATCCAGGCAAACTGCGACAACAAAGAACTAAGGAACCGTTTTGCCGCGTTGGAACAGCGTCATGCACGGCCACCTACACCAAAAGATGTCGGGCCAACTATAACCCTAAATCCTCCGACACCCAGGGACGACAGCGAACAAGGCTTCACTTATACCAGTGCAGCGAGCACAAACAAGGCGCCAGCACCAATACACGGTATTATCGAAGGTAGGCACAATGCAGGCATACAAGTTGCGCCGTATTCCTATCACCAGGCGGAATCATGTGGTAGCGTGATGGATCGACTGCGCAAGTGGGGTTTGCGGTACGATGGCGACAAGGACCCGCTTGGTTTCATAGAGCGAGTCGAGGAGCTAGCGGACAGTTACGAGATCAACAGAAACTCCCTACCACGGGCGCTACCAGAACTACTTAAGGATAAGGCGCTGGTATGGTTTAGGAACAACAACCGTCACTGGCAGCAATGGGACGAATTCAAGAGAGATTGCTTGAAGTTCTTCCTGAGCTCAAGGTATTTCGAGCGCCTAGATGACGAAATACGGCAAAGAATGCAGAGGCCAGGCGAAAAATTCAAGGACTACGTGCTGACGCTGCAAAGTCTGATGAGGCACTCCGACTACACCAGCGAGCAAAAGCTGAATCGCATATACCGTAACTCGAGGAGAGAATACCAGTTGTATGTAAAACGGAGCGAATTTAACTGCCTAGAGGATTTGATAAGCCTTGTGGAAGATTATGAAAACATCACGCCAGAGAGGGAACCACTTAGGCCAGCAGCGAGAACATTCGTACCAAGGCGGCAAGACGAGAGGTTTCACTATATACAAGCGGAAAACAGCAACGTACCACAGGTGAGCGAAAACCCACCACCATTGGCAAACACGGCAAGTAGTGCTCGACAAGGGTACATAGACCCACGGACAGCATGCAGACGGTGTGGAGAGTGCGGACACTTCGCTTATGGATGCCGTAACTCTCGACGCAACTTTTGCTGGGTGTGCGGGAAAGATGGTACGTTAACTCGAGATTGCTGTCGTAGGCAACAGGGAAACGACAGGAGACCCCATTAGCTGCGAGGAGTGGGGTCTCACGCAACTCAACCTCGCCTCCAAAGAAGATATTCACGCAGACACAAGGGCGGATCTTGGCGGCCGTACATGTAGATGGTAGAGAGGTCACAGCGGCAATAGACAGGGGAGCGACGCGGAACTTCGTGAGCGAAGAAATGGTGACAGGTCTAGATGCGCGTAGACTGAAAGAGGTACGTACACGAGTCGTCATGGGGGATGGTACAGTGAAAGACGGGGTAGAGGCAGTAGAGGCGGAGGTAACGTTGGGTGACCAAGTACACCAGAGCGAGTTACTCGTTCTACCAGGGTTGCCAGAGAAGGTGGGGATCGGGACTGACTACATGGCAAAGGCAAATATGGAGCTGAGGTGTGGCGAAAGCGCAATAATACTCAAAGCGGAGAATCGAGGACAGCAGAAGACAAGGTGTACCAGCCTCGTCGAAATGAGTCTAGATATTAATGAACAAGCAATGCACGTGCCAAATATAGTAACACAAAACTCCACAGACGACGCGGTGAGCACATTCCTTAAACAAGAACTAAAAATTTTTGAAAATATGTCGGGGGTATCTAACATTGCCAAACACAAAATTGTCATGAGGGATGACCGACCTATAAAACAGCGATACTTCCCCAAAAGCCCTAGAATGCAAGAAATTATTAATAAAGAGATCGATGAATTAATAGAGAAGGGTTGTATTGACCCCATAGTGCCCCGATAGTCCTAGCAAAGAATAATGGCAATTGGCGACTTTGTGTCGATTACAGGCAGCTTAACTCCCGATCAGTCCCAGACGCATACCCACTACCGCGTATACAACATATTCTAGATAGACTTAGAAGCGCACGATTTATAAGCAGCCTAGATTTGAAGAACGGCTATTGGCAGATCCCCATGGAGGAAGATAGCAAACAGTACACCGCATTTACGATACCTGGGCGGGGGCTATATCAGTGGATAGTGATGCCATTCGGGCTACACTCTGCCCCAGTAACTTTTCAAAGAGCGCTCGATCGCGTTATAGGTCCAGAGTTGGAGCCACATGCGTTCGCCTATCTGGACGACATTATTATAACGAGTGAAACTTTAGAAGACCACGTAGGGCACCTCACGGAAGTTTTTCGGCGTCTCAGGCAAGCCAATCTTAACATAAACCCTGAGAAGTGCGAATTCTTCAAGAAAAGTCTAAAGTACTTAGGCCATGTAGGTACCGAAGAGGGAATCCACACAGACCCAGACAAAGTAGCCGCTATAAAAGAGCTCACTCCCCCCAATAATGTGAAAGAACTACGGCGCTTCCTAGGCAAACCCGTTAACCTCCATGTTGAAGAAGGGTTGTAAATGGAAATGGGCCAGCAGCAGGTAGCGTTTGATGCATTGAGGAATGCGCTTATACAAGCACCCGTCTTAGCCTGCCCAGATTTCACCCAAAGAGTTAGATTACAAACAGATGCAAGCGATTTTGGTCTCGGTGCTGTCTTAACACGAGCCGAAGACTAAATAAGGCGGAAATCAATTATTCACCAGCCGAAAAGGAATGTTTGGCAATAGTTTGGGCAATACGGAAAATGAGACCATACCTAGAAGGATATAACTTTACCGTATTCACAGATCATTTAGCGCTGAAGTGGCTCAACGCAATCGAAAGTCCATCAGGACGAATCGCTAGATGGGCGTTATAATTACAACAATATTCGTTTGACGTACAATATAGGAAGGGGCAGTTGAACGTCGTGGCAGACGCACTATCACGCCAACCGCTGGAAGAACAACTTGGAAGCATGACCGCGCAACCAGAAGACAGCAGCTATAATTGGTATTCCGCAAAGGTAGCAGAAATAACGAAGACCCCCGAGAAATTCCCAGATTACGTGATCCAAGAGGGAAAGCTATATAGACGAATAGTTGGTCAAATGGATGGAGAAGATCACGTTCCATGGAAGTTGTGCGTACCTACACCACAGCGGAAAAGAGTACTAGGCGAAATCCACGACAAACCAAGCGCAGGACACATGGGAATCTGTAAAACGATCGCACCGGCAATGACACGGTATTATTGGCCAGACATGTTCAGAGACGTTAGGAAGTATGTTCAGCAGTGTCACGAATGCCAAATTTATAAACCAAGCCAACAACAAGCGGCTGGTAAGATGCTGACAAGAATCCCGGAGGAACCATGGGCAACAGTATGCGCGGATTTTGTAGGACCACTCCCGCGCTCGAAGCATGGCAACACAATGGCGTTAGTTTTTGTAGATAGATTTTCGAAGTGGGTAGAAGTTGTGGCTATGCGAAAAGCAACAACAGACAACTTAATCAAAGGTCTAAGAGAAAGGATTTTAGCGAGGTTTGGAGCGCCAAAGGTATTAATAACCGACAACGGGGCGCAGTTTATTAGTAGAAGTTTCAAGCGGTTTTTGCAGGAACTTGGCATAAAGCATAAAACACCAGCTGACGGCACCATATACTCCGCAGGAAAACCCGACAGAGAGAGCAAACAGAAACGTGAAGAGAATGATATCACTGTTTACCGGCAAGGACCAGAGAAATTGGGATGAGTTTTACCAGAGATTTCGTTGGCGTTAAACACAAGTGTATGCGAATCAACAGGGTATAGCCCCGCGTATGTAGTACAAGGTAGAGAGCCGAGGGTTCCGGGCTCCCGACGGGGCTACGACGAACATACTTCGGGTACTGGCGAGGAGAAGATTGTTTTAAGCGAAAAGGCATCAAGGATCAAGGTGGTGTACAGCATGGTACGGCGTAAGCAACAGAGCGCATCGACGGAGCAGGCAAGGTACTATAACTTGCGCAGAAGGCAATGGCAACCGGCTATAGGCGACCTAGTATTGGTGAAAGAGCATCAATTGTCCAAAGCAGTATACAATTTTGCGGCAAAACTAGCACCCAAATACAGTGGCCCACACCGAGTGATGAATTTTGTATCACCGGTAATAGTAGAGCTGGACAAGGTGCACAAGGGAAAGAGAAGGACAGCACACGTAAGTGAACTGAAGGCTTATTACGAGGCCGTGGTACAGAGAGAGGCAACCGAGGAGCAGGGTGCCATACATAGTGAAACACGTGGGTCAAAGCCCACTAGCAAAGACGAAGAAAGCACGCACCAACGAAGAGTACGGTTTGGAAAAACAACGAACGCCGAAAAATCCAGAGAGCAAAATACACCACACGAGTCAGATCAACCAACGACATCCAAAGTAGCAATGCAAATGCTAAGAGAACGACAGCAGAGGGACCGTAACACAGCAGCGAAATGCGGAGCGTTATCCTTAGAAGGTTTAACGAACAATAGCCCGAAGATAAAATCCCGACCGAAAAACGAACGAACGATCGTCGAAGAAATACAGGGTCAAGCATCGAGCATGGAAATAGGAATGCAGATGGCAGCGGATTTCGCCAACTACATGGCCAACAAAAACCGCAATAACATAATAGAATATTCTGTCACTTTCAGCTTCACGACGAGAGAGGGGAATCCCAGAACACCTATTGACGCGAATGATAACCACGGCACACGTACGAGAGCTAGGCGGTAGGAAATAGCGTACCACAGAGGGTTTAGACGAACAACGGATCACGGTGGTAATATGAACCAATTTTACACAAGCATTTTATGTATCATTAACACTCGCCATAAAAATATATATATCCAATAATCGGACAAAACATTTAAAGAAATTTAGCAACACCCTACCGTGGTAACGCCGCACACACGCGCAGCAGCAGCAACGATCACCTGACTTACTGGACCAATGAGAGCACGCAGCGGCAAAGACGTTACGAAAGGATGCAAGTTATTGGAAATGTCCTGTTACCATCAACCAAAGAACCAAAATACACAATAACAATAGAATAGCCAAACAGCAAAAGCTACTAATACACAACCAAAAATGTTGAGATATGTATCAGGAGACGCGCTTTGGTCCCAGGAGCATGAATATAACTCCGCCAATATTTTTAGTAGTTTGCGAGATATTTGCAGTTAAAGTTCAGAATTTTCTGTCATTTTCATGTGGTTGTTGTAATCACATTACCCTGTGAGAAAAGAGTGGCACGCTGAAGGACATGGCACACACCCGGAGTTGGAAGGGCGTAGCCCAGGGTTATTTTTTGAATCGCGGCCGAAGGCCGCCAATGCGGAAAGGAGTTCTGCACATTAATACCATGGATCACGCCCCGAATTGCGGATCTGACCTAAGTCAAACCCAGATTAATTTTTTAAATCCCAGATTCATGATATAATGATCATAAGTCGAAGGTGATAATGAAAAATGAAAATTTGGAATATGAAAAAAATGTACTGACTTTAGTTCGCTTTCTTAATGCGAATTAATGTCAATGACGTTAGTTCGCTAAAAATATTGACCTTAGTTCGCTTTTGGCATGCGTCTTAATGTCACTGACATTAATTCGCTTTTGGGGTACGAATTAACGTCACTGACGTTAATTCCACTGACTTTAGTTCGCGCCACCGGATCCGCAGCCCGAGTCCCGGTGGCGACGATGAATACCGGAGCAGGCCGATGGTGCGGGAGCCAACACCGATATCAATATCGTCGAAGAGCGAGGCCGAAGAGGAGGGTAATAACCGACGACGAGGCGAACTGTCCATCCGGCAAGAGGACGATGAGCAATACGGCAGGGGCTACCCGGCAAGTTAACATGCGCATACGCCTATATTATGGTGACGTAATGACAGAGGAGAGGGCCACGCGCGCAACACAATACCAGCAGGTCTGCGACGTACCAGTCGAAGGTGACGCACCTGCCAGTGGAAGCAACGTGCTCAGCCTGACGGCCAGCGACGAGCTGACACCCGAGCCTGACGGCATAGCCGATGATATCGAGCGATGGTTGGGTGAGGCCGTAAGCGCAACCCAAGGAGCATGGGATAACCAGTCCGGCACGGAGCCACTCCCGGAAGCGCTAGTCCGGGACATAGAGGCGCAGGACCGCAGGAGGAAGAGGACGTTCCGTCGGGACGTAGACGGTAAAGCGTTCCGAGTCCGCATCACGAGGACAGGCCTCGTTACAATAAGCCTCGTTCCGGCAGGTGAGGGGAGAGTGTGAGGACCCCGATCCTGAGGCTCTGGAGACCTCACAACAACTCTGCACATATACATATACATATATACATAATATATATAATAATAATAATAATATGATTGAGGAAGTGTACTGCGACCTTAAAGGTCTATTGTACCCTCATAACCTCATAGCACCTTGTCCAGCCCGATCCGCCTCAGAAAGTCCAGAATGGAGGACTGCTTTAAATCGGGTAGGTGCCTGCACTCCAGTGTAGGTGCGCCTAGGTACTTATGTCTACTCCTCGGCATAGCATCGCAACTACACAGTATGTGCTCCGCTGTTTCATCCTCGGTGTCACAGAAACGACATAGGCTAGAGGACTTAATGCCCAGTCTATGCAGGTGGGCGTTTAGCCTGCAGTGTCCTGTCAGTATTCCTGTGATGATCCTTAGGTTATTCTTGGACAGGGTTATTAATTCTTTATAACGCTTGGAATTATAGTCCCCCATCATAGCCTTTGCTGGCGCAGCCCGACCGTCTGCTGCCCGTACCTTCCCCTCATTCTGCACTCTTCATTCCTCAGCCCCTCTTTGATAGAGTGGGACCCTATCGCCAGAAACGGCTCTGGACCAATGGGTCTCGTTGCTGCCGCTTCCCTTGCCAGCCGATCCGCCCGTTCGTTGCCATCCACCCCTACGTGGCCTGGAACCCAGGCTAGTCGGACGTTATTGCACGATGCCAGGCGGTGTATCCTCTCTACACACTCCAAGACCAAGCGTGACTTTACCTCAAAGGAGGATAAGGCTTTCAGGGCAGCTTGGCTGTCACTAAGTATAGTGATGTTCTCATTTGTATATCCGCGTTGCAGGTTTATGCCTACGCATATGCTGCTACCACAGCCTGGAACATGCTGGGGTGTGCTCCTAGTGGTACAGCGAGTTCCGTGCGTGGGCCAAATATGCCCGCGCCGATTCCCTCAGGGGTTTTCGAGCCATCCGTGTACCATACGATAGCTCGATTTTGGTGGAATTCCTCAATCTTAGTGGGATTCCACGTGGCTTTGTCCCCTAGTTCTAGTTCGAACTTCTTATCAAATATTATTACCTTGGCAATGTCGTCCCGTGGAAGCTGGCAAATAGGAAGCTGTTCTCTTAACTTCTCGGCTCCCACAGACGAAATGACCTTCCCTTTTCCAAACCCGTCCTTTGCTATGTTTAGCATAGTTGCTACTTGTTCTACCGCAACGTGCAGTGGACTCAGGTCCAGTAGCACCTCGAGTTCCGCCGTGGGGCAGGTGCGCATTACTCCCGTAATGCATATGCATGCAAGGCGTTGGGTTTTTGCTAATGCCTTTTGCACCGTTCCCAGACCTGATCTGGAGCCCCAGGCTACTGCCCCGTACACTATTATTGGCCTGACGATCATTATGTACATCCATCTCAGCAGTGCTGGGTTCCATCCCCAAGATTTGCCTGCGAGTCTTCTGCACACCATTATCGCCTTTGTTGCTTTCAATGCGGTGTTTGCCACATGTGTCCGCCACAGGAGTTTGGAGTTGAACGTGACTCCCAAATATTTCACCTCGGAGGCTAGCTCTATTTGCTCCCCCCCTGGGGTGATTGTCCGTAATCCTGGCAGGGATCTTCTCCGTGTGAATGGGATGATGGCGGTTTTGCCAGGGTTGATGCTCAGACCAGCCCCGGCACACCATCTCATTGTCAGGTTTAACGCTCTTTGGATAATGTCACAGAGCGTGTCCCCGAACTTTCCTCTGACGATGATCACAATGTCATCCGCGTACCCCTGACAACGAATGCCATTGCCCGTCAGAAGCTGAAGAAGTTCGTCCACCACTATGCTCCACAGAAGGGGTGACAGTACTCCTCCTTGTGGGCAACCTCTTGTCGTTCTTATCCGAACCGTGTCTGCTCCGATTTCGGTCTCTGCTATTCTAGTTCGAAGCAGTGCATCTATCCATTGTATGATGGTATTCGGGACCCCTTTGCTTTCAAGTGCTCGACTCACACTCGCATGCGTCGTCTTATCGAAAGCTACCTCAATGTCCATGAATGCACATATTACTGTATCCCCTTGCTCGAACGCACTCCTTATTTCCGTGGTCAGCTGATACAAGGCCGTGTCTGTTGACCTTCCTGCCCTGTAAGCGTGTTGGCCCACGTGTAGAGGCCTCTTCCTGAGGGCGTTCGATCTTATCTCAAGATCTATGATGTTCTCCATCGTCTTCAGCACGAAGGAGGTTAAGCTGATGGGCTTAAGGACTTGGCCACCGAGTAGTCCTTTTCCCTGCCTTTGGTATGCATACAACCTTTGCCCGCCGCTATATGTTTGGAATGTAGGCCAGGGCTAAGATTATTTCTAACAGGTGTGGGATGAGTTGCTCGCCGTATTGTAGGAAGGCTGGGAATATCCCATCTGCCCCCGGCGACTTGAACTGCTCAAAGGATGCTATTGCCCATTTGGCTGCATTCTTGCTGAAGAGAGCCTTCGCAAGGTGCCAGTCCTGGGTCGATGGTCTTGCCTGCCTGACCCCGACTTCGGCAAGGTCTGGCGATGCATCCGCAAAGTGAGCAGATAGTAGTGCCATAGCTCTTTCATCCTCAGTCGTTGTGAAGTTCCCATCTGGGAGCTTCAGTGCCATCCTAGTTTCCCCCTGCTCCATGGCCAAGGCTTTATGAAGTCTGGCCGCTTCAGGGGTGGAGCTTATCTTTTCACAGAAGGTCCTGAAGCTTGTTCTTTTTGACCTCCTTATTCCTTTATTGTACTCAGTGAGGAGATTCTTGTACTCTTCCCACTGCCCGGTGCGCCTCGCCTTATTTAACAGCTTGCGCACCCTGCCTCTCATCACCGATAGTTCTTTCGAACACCAAGGAGTCTTGTATTTCGCCCCCTTGGATTCTCGGCAACTGGAGCTGAAAGCGTCCAATATTACGCTGTTCAGGTTGTTGACCCGGTGCTCCAGTGTTAAGCTCGATGCCTCCCTTCCCACATTTCCCAAGCTAGCTAAATTAAGGTTAAGGGTGCTACTAAAGCTATCCCAGTCAGTTTTCCAGGGGTTTCTCCGCAAATTTGCCTCCCTTGCAACAGCATTGACATCAAACCGTATGATGCGATGATCCGAGAGGGAGGGTTCCGGCGAAACCCTCCAGTTCGAGATCATAACATCAGCCAGGTTGTTGCCGATGGTGATGTCTAGGAATTCTTCTCGTACCCTTGTTACAAAGGTGGGTGCATTACCCACGTTATATACGTTAAGGTCGCTACTCACTAAAAACTCTAAAAGGTACTCACCCCTTTGGTTGCTATCTGTGCTACCCCACAAATCATTTGCTTCCAAGGCCTCATTGGCACGAAGCTGAAGCGGTAGTTCACCCTAAAAGATGCTCTTTTGATAGCATTGAAGGAGGCCTCATCGATTGCCATGTTGAGCCGGAGCCCTCCATCCTCGCTCGGTGTGCAGGCCCGAGTTCTGTGCTCGGATGAGCTTCAGCACAAAGTCCGTCGACCAATCCGCGCTCCTGGGCAGGAAAATGGTACCGTGTGCGTGGCGGGTATGTCATCCCCCCTCCTCGCTTTGAGGGTAGGGCCCGTCCATCCCTGCAGCCTCGGTATCGTCCTATCTAGCCACGTTGCGGTGCCCTCGTCTCTACAGCCCACCAAGAGTAGTCCTGGGCGGAAGTAGACCCCGCTAAAGGATATCGGTCTTGACCAGCCCTCCGCGACCTCCATCATGATAGCGACCTGCAGAGCAGATAGCTCCTCCTGGCCCAGGCTTTCCACTGGGTAGTTCCAAGGCAGCACCGCCATCCTTATGCCTCTGGTGGCTTCAGAATAGCTCTGCTGCCCATGAGCTTCCTGCGCAGTTCCCGGTGTAGTCAATCCTGCCGCCCTGGAGGTCCCCGCCATGGTAGCGGTCGAAGTGGTCGCTGGTCGTTTTGCCCGCTGTCCCCTCTGGTCTTTTGCATCCTCATGTGCGATAGTGCCGCAGCTCCGCTTTGAAGTGCTGGCGGATGTTGATGCCTGATCGTAAGTCCCGCTACTGCGCCTGGGGGCGCGTGCAGGCTGATCTTTACTGCCTCCTCCCTGACCGATTCCCTTTGATTGGTTGGGTTCGGTCCTATCCTCAGTTGCAGCGCCCTCCTTGCCCACCTCCATGCGGAGGTAGGCTCTTTCCCGAGCGGTGTCAGGCGATAAACCCCTCTCTAGGTACCTCAGGTACCATTTCACACCTGATCCCGTCAATCCCCTTCTTCTTGGGTCGTCAAGTCCACCTGGCGTTCCCCATCTAGGCGTCCGTGGCGGCCGGGATCGCTTCGCCTTCTTCTTCCTCCGTTGCTCGTGGGAGTCTTCTGCCTCCTCTCCGCGTGTCGTTCGCGAGGGACTGCTGTGGGCCCAACTGTTTGTACACCATACTTATCCTTTTCTTGGATTTTGAATAAAATGGATTTTTATACATACTTGCGGGAAGGAATATCAGGTTTTCACATTTTGCACATACGCCATGCTGCAAAATCACGGACATAGCCGGGTTTTACATAAAATACATATCCATAACTTACATATATTCAGGTGTACGAAGTACACCGAAATTGGATATTTTGCACATACGCCCTTTTACCCCGCAAGCACGCCTGCGTTTGCCCAAAACAGATAGCATATATACCCATGTACATATGTACGTACATATTTCAGAACTTATTCATACCTTTTATTTTTTACAATATTAGGCACACACTAATGCACGTTTTACAGAAAACCAACAGCGACGCTAAGAGGTCACCAACCTAACTACGCTCGGCAATAGAAAATATGTAGTGCACAAACAAAAACAACCACGAGCATTCCAATAATCATTGCTAGCATTGACAGCAGGTGCAAATGGGATTGCACGAAAATTACTAGCATATGTACAGATGTAAATAATATTAATGTTAAGGGAATGTCCAGCTGATCGATGGAGCGCGAGAAAGTAGCTGACCACAGGCAATGGGGCGTTCCGTTCAACTTTTATATTCAGTATTGGCTTTCACCTCCGCTGACGGTCGGGCCAAGCAGGGGTTTTCACCTCAGCCGCCTTTATAGCTAGCCATATTCAATAAGAAAAGAAGGATTAGTACCCAATTAAAATTAAGATTGTAGCTTTGCGAAAAGAGGATAAAATCCCACAAATAAATAACACATTTGAATTGAAAACAAATAACAGGGTTTTATCAATTGAGAGGACCTTTAGGGAATTTCTAATTTCAGAACCCTGGACGGACTGAGGGTACTCCCGCAATCAAGGAAAAGTCCGTCACAAGGTGTTGTTCACTATATCCTTCGCGGATAGTCCTCTGCTGGCCATGTCTGCTGGGTTTAATGCGGAATCTACATGTCGCCAGATTTGATTTTCCACAATCTTTGTTACTCTGTGAGCCCCGAATGTTGACCAAGAGCATGGTGGTTTTCTGATCCAAGCCAGAACGATCGTTGAATCGGTCCATTGATACGTATTGAAATTGCCTAAGTTTAGGTTTTCGCGAACCGATTCTATTGTTTCGGCCAATAAGACTGCCCCGTATAACTCTAATCGGGGTAGTGATATCATTTTAACAGGAGCCACTCTTGTTTTGGCCATTAGTAAATGGACGTAGTTCTGATCCCTTACCTTGGCTCGTAAAAAGATGTTAGCTGCGTAGGCCTTTTCTGATGCATCGCAGAACCCGTGTATTTCCATCTCGTTGGATGGTGTGAAATGCACCCATCTCGGGATTATAATGTTATTGATTACGTCGTAATCTTGTGTGAAGCTTAGCCACCGATCTAGGGTTTGTTCAGACACCTTTTCGTCCCAGTCAGTCCCCTCTAGCCATATGTTTTGGATAAGAATTTTGGCTACTATGACTACTGGTGCCAGCCAGCCTAGTGGATCGAACAGTTTGGCGATGGCGGAAAGGATTGCCCTTTTTGTTATAGTATCCCTATTTTCGATAGGTTTTGCCGTGAAGTAGAAGGAGTCTGAATGCGCGTTCTAGCGGATCCCTAGGGTTTTAACCGTACTTGAATCCTCGAACTCCAGGAAGTCCTCATGTAGACGATGAGGTTTGGGTATTAGTTGCAATATTTTTCTGCAGTTCGACGTCCATTTTCTGAGGGAAAATCCCGCTGATTGCAATGCGTGCGAGATGTCATCGCGAGCTTGGATTGCTGACTCTATGCTATGTCCCCCTGCAAGCACGTCGTCGACGTACATGCCTGCCCGAAGAATATCTGCTGCCGTTGGTGACGAGGACTCAACGTCGTCAGCGAGTTGATGAAGGGTTCGTTTCGCCAAGTACGGGGCGCAGTTGACTCCGAATGTAACTGTCGGTAATTCATAGACTCGTATGGGGTCCCCTGGGTTGGGCCGAAAAACTATTCTTTGCAACTGTGTCTGATTGGATTTTACCCATATCTGGCGGTACATTTTCTCAATGTCGCTATTGAAAACATACTTGAAAAATCGCCATCGAAGAAGCAGAATGGTCAGATCGGCCTGAAGAACTTTGCCTGTATGAAGTACGTCATTTAAGCTTGTGCCATTAGCAGTAGGACACGAAGCATTGAATACCACCCGTACCTTTGTTGTAGTGCTTTCTTCTTTTATAACCGCATGATGGGGTAGGAAGTAGCAATCTGTAGAATGGGGTGGTATGATAGCGGGAACCCTTGACATATGTCCTAACGTCTCATACTCTGCTAAAACTCGGTTTGTAAGGCCGGAGTCTTCGCTAGGCGCGTCTCATTTCTATAGAATTGGGAGCAAACGCCCTTTAGAGAAGGCCCTAAGCAAATGTTGTTAGGGAAATCCTCTTTAAATGGAAGGGCGACGATATATTTCCCATCGGAGTTCCGTTCCGTAGTGGCCTTGAAAAGTGCCTCGCAATAGGCGTTGTCTTCTTTTAGTGCCCTTTTCTTAGGGACATCCTCCAACTCCTAGAAAGCGGTTAACTGCTTGTCCACTTCGTTGAAAAATGATACCCGTAAATGTCGCATCCTAGGATGAGGTCGACTGGTTCATTAATGAAGAACCTCTTATCCGCCAGAATTAGATCAGGGAATGCCTGCCATGTCATTGCGCTCACTTGGCAAGTAGGAATATCCCCCGGTAATTGGGGTAGGACTAAGACCACTGTGTCGATGCTAACTAAGGGGTCGGTTAAGGAACCTAATTGAATGGAGCATGACTCGTTCACCTGTGCTCACAGTGTGTTGTTTATCCCGGAAACTTGTACGTGCAAGCGTTTTGATGTTATTAATGAGCATTCTGAACCGGAGTCAATTAGGGCTCTAGCAGAAAAATCGACCCCGTTATAGTGTATTTTCACCCGGGCCGTGCCTAATAATACCCCCTTAGTAGTATTAGCATGACAAGGCGAGACGTTATTAATATCTTTCCTCTTTTCGGATTCCAGACTGTCTCGCGCCTCCTCTGATGTTGAGGGCCAATCAGCTGACGTATTTTGACGCCACCTCTGGTTAGTTGCTTTTGGCTGAGCTGTTGCCAAGTGGAGTAAGTTGTTGTGCCTTTCGTGACACGAGCTGCAGTTAAATGAACATGTGCATCGTGTCACTGTGTGTCCCGCCGACAGGCAGTTCAAGCAACAATTGTTGGTTTTGATGTAGGCTATTTTGTCTGCAGTGGTTAGTCCGCGGAATTTCGGACAATTTCCTAATTTCTGCTCTTTACTGTTGCACATTTTACATGAAGTTTTTGGGACGCTGGCTTGGCATACTCCAAGTTTCGCAGGCGTATCCCGTGCATTATTTTGACTCCTGGGTGCTTTGGATGGTTTGCTACCCCGGAGGTCAGAGACGGTTTCCAACGTTTGGAACCGATTAGACAGGAATTTGTCCATATCCTCCCTTTTTGGAATCTCTGTTTTGTTTTCTAGGGTTTGTTCCCATAAAGCCATAGTGCATTCCGGGAGTTTCGTGATTTTCATTTCAGATTTTTCCAGGCCGTTGTAAAACCTTCATCGGTCAATGGACACCTGCGCACAATTTCTTCAGTGTTTTGGTTGAGGTGATATAACTTTTCAACCGGCGTAAGGCGTTTGTTTAATATATATATGGCCGTGAACAAGTCCCTCAAAGTTGGCCAAGAAAGGTAGTCACCCTTGAACACCTCGGTGTCACACGGAGGGAGGCGAATATTATTTTCTCTGCTGGAAGATTCAGAGACTTTAGGGGCAGGTGTGGCAGGTACGCATAATCTTTCAACCTCAGCATTAATAGCTGCCATGCATTTCGCGTAACATGCGAAACATGTTTTATTCTTCTGCCGCAAAGACTGCAAGTCTTCTTTGGACAGGTCTGTGGAACTAAGAAGGCTTTCATACGCCGTCTTGCTCTTCTTCCACAATGACTTCAACTCCTCTTGCTGTATTGCAAGGGTGTATTTGTCCGATTCTTCGACCTGTATAGCTCCAAAGTCTTGCTCGAATGAAACTATGCAGTCGGAGAGTCGTATGTATGTCTCCATTTCCTTAATTAATTTAAATATCTTGTCTGCCGATTTAATGTGTCCTTAAAATTCTGAATTTAAAAAAAGTGGTATTTAAAGTTGCACAGATAGAAATCTCGGTACAGATTTAATGTGCCTGTGGGAAATAAATAGTGAATATAATTCCCTGAATAGCCAAACCAAAATATCGTGATATCCAAAACCAAAAAAATGTGAACGCAATTGGGTTTATTTTTCTCAAATATATATGAAAATGTGTGAATTGTTTATTGAATATTATTTCGATACAATTTATAAATATATTATTATAAAAACAAGCCACCCAAGAGTGAATATATATTTGTGTATATGACAAAGTATTAAACAACCCAAAAAGGGGAGTGCTCGCTTTGTAATTATTTAGATTTGTGGAGCGATCAATATCGCGAATTTTGTGATAACTCTATAAAAAAGCATCAACCAAGTGAAAATTAGAAAAAAACGATGTATGTATTAAAAGAGTTTCCACTGTATGTGGCAAATAAAGGATTTTTCAGTGCAGTGATGTGTTTGTAAAAAAAAAATAAAAAAAATTCACTGACTGCCTGCCTTGAGCTGTGTCGGATAAGTCTTACCACTGGTGGGGGACTTAACCGATAGTCAAAAGGCGATAGTGTGCCCACGTGAATACGAACTTTTCACTGGCTTTGTTTTCTATAAATCAATCACAAAACTCACGTATACGTTTCGACGTATGTTGAAAAAAAGTGGTGCATGAACCAAACAAAAACCAACGTACCTTGTGATTCGGTGATATTTGTAAATGTGATGTGATGAGATCTAAATGGACTGTCTGTATATGCTGTTGTGATATGATGTGATGTGACGCACGATGTTGTGATGTGATGCACGCTGTTGTGATGTGATGCACGATGATGTGTAGTGGACTGTATGTGTATGTTTACTCGCTGTTTGTGTACTCGGTCAGATATATTTGGTGTTGTATTTGGCTGTATATTGATGTTCGCTGGTGTAATAATGATAAAAATGATATTAATTTCGCTTTTCCTTGTTGGTTTTGCCAAATAATTCTTGTTAAAAAGTTTCAATTTAAATTTTCCTGGAGAGACGGACCAATGTTACGGGCGGAGACGTCGCAATGGAGGGCGAGCTCGCACGTAATAAGAGTAGATGGAAGAAGAAGAAAAAGAAGTATGTGGCGAGTTAATACAAAAAGTAAGCACCGAGTTTTCAAATTAATTAACTACAAGTTGTTTTATTGGTGGTAAATTCGTATGAATAAAATTAATAAATAAAAGTGAACAGTGGAAAATGGATGGACAGCGGATTTACCTGGTTTGGCTGCTGGTGACTTGGTTGACGGTCGATGCAAAAGAGAAAAACTTATATTTTGGTTTTCGGCTCGGTACCCCCGGCGACTGCTTACTTTCGTTAGGGTCGAAAGGAGTTCGCGCAGTTATCGGTACGAACCTAAGTGCACTTTCGTTTTCAGATAAGCTTACGAGGGACGACCGATATATTTAGGCCGGTGGCCTAAACAGACTTAATTAGGTCCAAACTTGCATTGTCTTCAACCAACGGATTTATAGAAACCGGTTGAAACCGTTATGAAAACCTTGAAACCTTTTACAATTTAAATGATTAAACAAAATAATATCTGTAAATAAGGCATTAGTCACACAAGATAATTTTCTTTAAATACAAAGTTAAGTTAAAGGATAATTTTTGCAAAAACAAACCACAAAATGTAATTTCATATATCTCATTTAAGCGAAAGTTTAATCAATTTTTATAAGAATTGTCAAATGCAAATTAATTCAAAAGCTCACAAGGAAAAAATAAGACTAAATAGAAAATGTCTTTCAGTACAAAGTGTGTATTTTTTATAAACACTTATCTTCCTAATCACATTAATCTAAAGCACGTGGAGCTCGCAAGAGAAATCAATTAGTCAAGATTAATTCAAAAATATGTTTTTATTAACATGTGTCTTTTCAAACTATGTATTACAAACATATCTACATTTAACAGAATGTATGAACAAAATTAATAATAAAGGGGTAAAGCTTTTTAGTATGTATTTATTTATTATTTTATTTATTTTCAAAATTTACTCCACTTTAAACATATTTTGAATAACCACTAACATAAATTTTTTATATTTTATTATTTGCTTCTTCCTTCAGGTAATATGTCCTTTGTAATTCGGATTCGGCAGCTTCTTAGGTTTCTATAATCCTTTGTTGTTTCGATTAGAGCAGCTTCTGAGAATTAGATGGTTCTTTTATTGCTACTAGTTGGGCGCCAATTAGTTTTTTGTGATTTCCATTAATTTAAACAAATTATTCGAATTCAGGATACAATTTATTTAGTTACATATAAATCAACTACATCTATGTTGCCAATGCTTATGACGATTTTACTCGTCTTTGACACGCTCAAATTTAGAATGCCTCGCTGTGGATCATCAAACCTACTTGCTAGCTGCGTGCTTCTCGTTTTCTACGCATACACCAACAACTCAAACAACGCCCACAAAAGGTTTTCCTTGTTATCAACCCAGCATACAAAAATTCGGTGGGTGAAAGGAGTAATGTTAACTTGCACACTGTTGGCAGAAAAATAACAAACAATAAATGGAACAAATTGGAGTAGAGACAAATGTATCGTGATGTCACAGGGCATCATAGCTTTGTTGTTAGAGTACTCTAACAGCGGCTTTGGTGCAGACAAAATCATATCCCAATGTCCGAAAAGGGATCTGATGATAAGCTTGGACGCTTTGAAACATGTAATCCTATCCATCGCTGTGATTAACTTACCAATTTTTCTCCCAAAAACTGACAATAATAATTCACTAAAAATTATTGTTAACTGGTCTTGAGCTCATAAAACTTGCAAAAATATGTAAATAAACAGACCGTAAGAACCAACAACAAAATACGTATTCATAAAAGATATAAAGCCGTCGGCACAGCCGAAAACAGCCCTCTCCTGTTTTTTTTTTTTTTTAAAGTTCAACTTTATAAAATTTTTCACGGCAAAAGTAAATTCAAATTAAAAACGTCTAACGTTCTAACGTTTCTTTTGGCAATCTTGGTACGATATGTCGAAAAAAAATTGTCGAATCTTAAAAGACCGAAAAAATAATGCCGTAAATAAAACGCAGGAAACATATAATGTCGAAAAAAAAAATATCGAAAGAAAAAATGTCGAAAAAATTTCTCAACATCAATATATAACATGTAGAAACAATATAATACATGATGTAAAAAATTCGCGCGAATATTTTGTTTCTGTGGAAAGTTATTAGTGAAAACCCGAAAATTGACCCAGGTCAGATCCCATTTCGGTCTTTTGAGATTCGAAATTTTTTTTCAACTTTTCGTACGGATCCCCAATCTTTCTTGATAATTAGGTATTATAAGGTTACGGCGGCCACCGTGGTGTGGAGGTAGTGTTGTCGGCCTACCACACCGAAGGTCCGGGTTCGAGCCCTGGTACAGGTTACATCAAAAAGTGGTTTGAAAAAGTTTTTTCAACACGGGGTCGCCCCTCGGCAGTGGTTTGGCAAACTCTCCGAGTGTATTTCTGCCATGAAAGGCTTCTCAGCAAAAATTCATCTGCTTTGTAGATGCCGTTCGGAGTCGGCGAAAAACCGTAGGTCACGACAATTTGTAGGAAAAATTTCAAAGCGGCACACCACAAATTGGAAGAGAAGCTCGGCGCAAAAATCTCCTAGGAGGTTGATGATTTAACTGTTGTATATCGCGCCATATATATATATATATAAGGTTTAGTAAAGAAATAAATGTCGCTTTTTGATAATATTCTTCGGCAGTAGATTGCGGTAAAGATATTGCGGGGTCCTCAGGATGATGAGGGCCCGGATGCGGCCGACGACACCAACAGGCGCCGGGAGGACCTGGAGCTCGTCGACCAGGAACCAGGACCCCAGTAATTAGGATGGGTCTTAGTTTTGTTCAAGTTAACCTCCAGCACTCGCGGCTGTCGTCGGACAACCTTTCCGTTTTCCTGGTAGAGGAAAACGTGGACATCGCCCTTGTTCAGGAACCCTGGGCGTGGAACACCAACATAAAGGGGCTCTCCATAACGGGCTACAACATCTTTTACAAGCGCGAGGATGGTGAGCCTAGGGCATGCGTTCTTGTAAATTCTAAATGCAATGCTTTTCTTGTTTCTTCCCACAGCTATGCGGATTTGACCACAATATCGCTGGAGGCAGCTGACGGAGCATCAGCATGGTGGTCGCCTCCTCATATATGCCGCATGATGAGGATGCTCCAGCGGAGGAGAACCGCAGGTTGATGCAGACAGTCGAGCACGTAACATAATTGTTGGATGCAAAGCCAACTCCAGGCACTCCCTATGGGGTACCACGGAGATTAATACCAGGGGTGAGTCACTTTTCGATTTTATTTTGAGTAATAACTTAGTAGTTTGTAACCGGGGTAGTACTTCTACTTTTGTCTTCCCAAGCACTGATACATTTTGGGAGGAGGTGCTGGACATTACCCTACTAAGCGGAACAAGCAATATTCGTATAGAAAATTGGAGGGTATCAGATAGGCAATCCTCTTCTGACCACAGGATGATTGATTTTTGATATCATTTTGAAATTAGATAACTCTTTTCCTCACCTTAACCCAAGCAGGACAAACTGGCGAAGGTTCGTCAGAGTAGTGAGCAATAAGCTAGGTAGTCAACCTTTGCATGAATTACTGTCAGTGCAGGAGCTTGATGCTAAAAGTAGTAAGCTGGAGAAGGCCATGGGGTCAGTTCTAAAAGATGCTTGTCCAACTAGTTTTAATAAAAAAGTATATCCTCCCTGGTGGAATTCAGACCTTTTCGAACTCAGGAGAGAGTCTAGGAGACTATTCAACCTGAGCCGTTCTACTGGCAACTGGCTGCCATACAAGAATAGTCTAAGATGCTATAATAAAGCGATTCGGAAGGCAGAAGAACGATCCTGGAAGGACTTTTGCGCGTCCATTGAACCAACAAAGAAATCTTCGAGCCTTGGAAAAATTATCACAAAGGAAAACGCTTGCCTGTCGTTTTTACGGAAAGATGACGGATCATGGACATGCAGCTCGGCGGAAACTTGGACCTTCTTGTAGGAACACATTTCCCAGGCGGTGGGCCAAGGTCGGGGAAAGTGAAGTGACGGCACACTTGTCGAGCGGAACTCGTCAGGGTGGCGTGCTGTCACCAGTGCTTTGGCTGTTTTGTTGTTGTTTGCATCACCCTAGCCTCCCTAGACAGCTCGCGCTCCTCTTCGGCAACGGGTGGTGTTGTTACCTGAAGAGGGGTCAAGCTAGATGCGGGGGGTGGAGAAGCGGAACACAGAGCCTGAACCTTCAGGCTCATAGCCTCTCCCACACCAAGACCGTAGTGCACGGCTAAGCCCCCTTGCTGGGACCGCGGATGTTGACGGCGGCAGCTCCGTGGCATGCGAGCACACTCGTATGTCGCGGGTCTCCTTCAGTTAATACCGGCGGCCACAGCCATGGAACACTGACCGTAACCTTCTCGAGGTGACCCTGTTTACACAGAACACTACGGATCTAGACCCGGAGGGTGTCGATCTTACCGTTCCCCCTAACCCAAGGTGTTAAGCGCATCCGTGCCTACTGGGTGGTTTGCAGTCAGGGGCTTCCGACTGTATTCTAACGGAGCCTCCCGGATACCGGTCCACCTCCGGGAGTAAATCGGACTTACTGCGGTATGGGGTGCTGCCGCAGCTGACCGTTTCCTTCCCCCTTATATATTTTTATGGTCACCGAAAGGCCTCGACTGAGTAGGTGACCAACGAACCAGAATGATGGACAAAATTAACTCCGCCTCGGATCCCTGCACGGGTAAAAATGCCGCTACTGGACAGGGCGTTAAAAATGTACCAAAAAGAGTCAGCCCCACCAGGGCCACTCGCCCCAGTACCGCATCGACGGGTTCGGGCAGGCCTTCACGGCCAGCAGCCTTCCCACTTCGGTCGTCTGCACAAAGTGGTGCGGCTAAACCCCTTGGGGGAAAGCCGTTACCACGCGTAACCGCACCGGCCAAACCCCTTGAGGGTACGGCAAACGCGGGGAGCAGTGGGCAGACGGCCAGTCTTCCTAGGCCTGTTCCACAGCCCCAAGGGCACCTAGCAGTGCCTCTCAGCTAGCACCGAATAGCGGGCGGAAAATGTCTCCCTCCGTTAGGGCGCAACGGGACCGCAGATCTGCGGCCAAGATAGTGTCGCGACTGGGAAGCGTGCCCCCCAGCGGACTAACGGAGGACCAAAAAGCCTCCCTAACTTGGGCCACCAACTTCCTAGCCGCGAGGCAGGAACGCGAAGCAGGGAAGCCGCCGAAGGCACTGGCCTCTAAGAGACAGCGTTCTCAGGAAAGCACCTTGAGTGAATCCAAGAGGCACAGACCCTCGGCGACATCCCCGAGAACCGCTGCGGTGAACCCGCCCAGACCGTTCAGTGAGGTGGCCAAAGACCACCTCAAACTCGCGGTACTGGACAAATCACATCCAGACGGCAATATCACTCCAGACAACTGGAAGTCGGTACTAATTGGTCTGTGCGGGGTCTACGGAAAAGTCCTCGAGAAATTTCCGGGCCCTGCACCTATCAGCCGCAATGCCGGCTGGTATCAGCGGAGGATCAAGATGGTCTCCTGTGCCGATGAGCGCTCAGTCAAGCTATACAAGGAGGCAATCTCCGCGTTAGGCGAGCTGTGGTCCGGGGCAGACCTGGTAGCGGTGCATAGCAACGAGATTCCTTGCAGGCTACGGGCCTGGGCCTGGATTCCAGCGGCCGAGCCGTCGACGCCGGATGCCATCCTGAAAAACATCCAGAATGGGAACGCAGGGCTACCCACCAGTGACCGAGGCCGCACAAATGGACCGAGGCCAAGATAGTCTTCATACCAAAAGGAGGACGAGTCTCGCACTCAAAACCAACGGACTTTCGGCGTATTAGCCTTACGTCCTTTCTTCTTAAGGTACTGGAAAGAATACTAGACGCCCACATTAGGGATAATCTGCGCCCTCTTGACCTCTCGAAGGCTCAACACGCATACTCTAAGGGTAAGTCCGTGGAAACAGCACTCCATGCTATTACCACAAAGATAGAAAAGGGACTTGCCTTCAAGGAGTACACGCTGGGTATCTTTCTCGACATCGAAGGAGCCTTCAACAACGTACTTCCGCAGGCCGACATCGAGTCCCTTAGGGGAACGGGACTGGAACCTAGCAAGTACTGCCACTTTCTTCCGTGAATCGGCCAAACGAATACATCTTCTTAGAGAAGAAATACAATCTAATCTGCCACAAGACAAACAAAATATGTTAAAAAATATGTGTGAGACAAGATGGGTTGAGAGGCATGAAGCGGTTTTGACCTTTATGGACGTGTTGCCATGTCTCCCTCCAATATAACAAAAAATGGCTGATCAGCAATATGGGAGCAGAACAAATTCTGTACTGCCATTTTCTTTGCTGCAATCCATAACTTGGTCAGAATTCCTAATAAGCTTGGTGATCCTATCAGATATTTTAGGAATAACCCTGTCCTTATCTCGATCGCTTCAAGCCAAACATATTGGCATACTTTCTGCAGTTCAGCTTTTTACTACGACCACAGCAAGTTTGCAGAGGCAGCGTGAATCTAGCAATGACACATTTAAAAAACTATTCGACCAGGCTGAGGCCATTGCAAATGAACTTGGTACAGAAATCACAGTCCGTAGAACCACCGGTCGTCAAATCAATCGATCAAACATTCAGACTGAATCAGTTGAAGAATATTACCGACTTTCAGTTTATATTCAATTTCTAGACTTCATGTTGAGTGAAATGTTAACCAGGTTCCCTAGCGCTACTCTACAAAGAATCGGACAGTTGCAAAAGTTGCTGTCGCATAACTTTAACGACGAAGATTTAGATAATGTTTTGCAAGGTGCTGAAGTTTATAAAGAAGATCTTCCTTGTTTTTAGCTTTAAAGGGAGAGCTAAAAATTTGGCAACAGATGACTGAAAATATACCAGAAACTCCAGCAGATGCCTACAAACGAGCCGCGATGCTGCCAAATATTAGAACCCTTTGTCAATTGCTGTGCACGTTTCCAGTGACAACCAGCACTGCCGAGCGATCTTTTTCTACCTTACGCCGATTAAAGTCATATCTTCGAAACAGCATGACAGAAGAGCGTTTGAATGGATTGGCTTTAATGCATATCCATGTAGATATTGCGGCACAAATGGAGGCTGATGAAGTTTTGGAAGTTTTCACCAGGAAACACAGAAGAAAACTGTCTTTATTAAACATGTAATCATGGATGGAATATAATAAAACTGCTATTACTAAACAGAAATGCTGTTTTTTATTATTTTGACTTTGATGTAAGTTCTTAATATCCGTGTACTTGTGAAGATAAAATAAGCATATTTCAGTTGTTGATTTTTTTGCATGTTGGGCGTTCGTGCCCCCCCCCAAAAAAAAATCCTGGATCCGCCCTTGACTATATCCGAATCTATGAAGACATGGTCGTCATCGTTTGATGCCAAACGTTACGCCAGTATGGCCGAATGTGGGAATGCATAATCGCACGTTTAGGAATGCAACCCCACAACAATAATGAATTCAATTGACTCGATGTCAGCAAAATTAACCTCCGCAGAAGGCATTGACGAATGAAAGGAAATAATATTGTAATAGGTTATGTTGGTAAGGGACAAGTGGCTGTCAAAGGAGCACACTTAGGCCAGTATCAGAAGGTCCGATGTGATATCAAATAGATAGGTATATTAGCTTATCACTAGCCTGCACGGAGCAGTATAAAAACCGCCAAGAGCAGGGTTGGCTTTCGGACTCAGCAGGAAAAGCCGCCATTTGGACACCTGGGAAATTTCTTCCGCAGCAACAGATGACACCGACGGTGGCTGGTTTCACGTGAGCGAAAATCAACGGAATATACGTTTTCAGCTGCTACGCCCCTCCGAGCATGACTATAGTGGAGTTCGAAGATATGATGGTCGGAATGACTGTTGAAGCACACGACAAACATCCGCTTCTAATCTGTGGAGACTTTAACGCATGGTCTACTGTTTGGGGTAGCAATCGAACCAACGAAAGAGGAAGAATCCTCATGGAGAGCCTTTCTCAACTGAGGCTGGAACTGCTGAATGACACGGGCAGCAGACGCTCCATTATAGATCTTGCATTTGCCAGCACCGAAGTCGCAAGACGTACAAAATGGTCTATCAGTCACGCCTACACACACAGTGACCGTAAGGCAATTAGCATCGAGCTGCTGGAATCCCCACGATTAGCAGTCTCAAACCGAGTACAAAACAGGAGATGGAAACAAAATCTTTTCGATCCCCAAGCATTTGATATCGTTTGGAATGATACCACAATAGTAGGATCACACGCGGAGGACCTATCGGCGTAAATTACGAATGCACTGTGGAGAGCATTCGACGCTGCCATGCCCAGAAGCCGCGCGAACGTCCGTCGCACTCCGGTGTATTGGTGGAACAACGAAATAGAGGAGGACCGTAGAAAATGCCATAGAGCACGACGAAGAGCACAGCGGGCGCGTCTATCCCCTCAATGCGAGGAACTGCACAGGACTTATTTATCCCAAAGGACAGCACTGAAAAATGCTTTAAAAAGGAGCAAGAGAATATGCTTCAAGCAACTCCTAGAGAATGCGGAACTGGACCCCTGGGGACTGGCTTATAGAAAGGTCATGGGTAAATTAAAAGGGCAGATGTCGAAACAGCCCTCGTGTCCGATATTAATGAGTCGTATCGTCGAAACTCTTTTTCCCACGCAGGAGCTATGGACTTTTCGGAGCGATGACATCGAAGACATTGAAATTCCAAGGATCACGGAGCAAGAGGTGCTGGACGCAGTACAAAGAGTTGCTAATAATAAATCTCCAGGGTCCGATGGAGTGCCAAATATAGCCCTTAAAGCGGCAATTAGAGGAAGGACATCAGTATTTACGGATCTTTACAACGCCTGTTTTCAAGAAGGTGTATTCCCTCGCACATGGAAAAGGCAAAGGCTGGTCATTTTACTAAAAAATGGAAAGATACCAGAGCAGCCATCCTCGTACAGGCCACTTTGTATGCTAGATTCGCAAGGAAAAATTCTCGAGCGCATTATCAGTGAGCGCCTACAACAGACCCTAGAAAGCCCAGGAGGGTTATCAAACTATCAATTTTGCAAATCAAGGTCCAACAGTCGTCAATATAGCCCAAGAAGCCATTACGGGAGGTCAACATAAAAGGAAATTATGTGCACTGATAGTGATAGTAGTGACCTCAAAACGCTCGGTACCCGCGTTAGTCTTAACAGTAGGGGATAATCAAATATGCTCTAAGGCTCACCTGAAATATTTAGGAGTGCATATAGACTCCAAACTAACCTTCAAGGAGCACTTCAGAGCAGTTGGAGAGAAAGTTGCTAAAGTAAGCGGAGCTCTTATGCGAATAATGCCAAACATAAGTGGTCCAGGCGAAGCCACCCGACAGCTAATGGCCACAGTAACTAGTTCCATAATTTTATATGCAGCCCGAGTGTGGCATGGATCTAAACGGACACACAAAAAAGAGATATTAGCAGCCTACAGACTTACAGCTTTAAGAATAGCAGGTGCCTATCGGACAGTGTTCGACGATGCGATTCTTGTTTTATCTCGGAAAATCCCAGTAGATCTCCTAACAAGCGAAATGGCCGACTTGTACACATTCTATTCATTCGATCAACCACCACAAGAAGCCAAGAAAAGCGCAAGATCAAGAACTATTATTAAGTGGCAAAACCGATGGGATGAATCTAGAAAAGGGCGCCTGACATACAACCTAATACGGGATATAGCTCAGTGGAATGAACGGAAGCATGGGACACTAAACTACCATCTTACATAGATATTGATTGGGCATGGCGGTTTTAAGGAGTATTTATACACCCGTAGAATAGAAGAGGATCCGTTCTGCCCAAACTGTCCTACCGAACTGGAAAATGCAGAACACGTCATGTTTCACTGCCCCCCGTTTTCACAGTGAAAGGAACACGGTGCACAGGGCTTTTGGAGAGGAACCCTCCACGAGGAACTTAGTTCCACATATGTGCAAAAGTGTAGAATGATGGAACGCTGTGAGTAAAATGGCGTTCTTAGTTATGTCACGGTTCATGGTCGTGGAGAGAGAGCGCAGGGAATTCCGCACGCAAAGCAGTGGCGATTGAATCGCCTTTCCCACCGTGACGTAATGCCTAACGGCGGTCCCACGGGGTGTGAAGATATGAACAGGATTAGCCTGGTGTCATGGGGCCACTTGAGGGCAGCGCGCTGCCACAACGTCCTTTGAAAAAAAAAAAAAAAAAAAAAGCCGGCACGTGGTAAAGGGTATACCCAAGCGGTCTTTGTCAAGAAGAACCTGCTTGGTAGTACCATGCGGGGTTGATGCTAAGCCCGCAGCGAAAAGACCGTAATGAGATCGATCGCAACGGTACCTGCATCAGATCGCACAAGGTTTAGCGGAGTTTGCCTCGGTATGCTACGACCAAGTCATCAGCATATGAGGAGCGCCTCTTGTGACGTATAGTGTCTCAACAGACCCTAGAGATGAAAGTATTTTCCTTTCTTTGAGTAGTTGATCAGTCCTACCAGGGACCTGTTTACATCCATATCTGATAGATGATGCTAACAATCTAAGATAATGTTATTGAAGTCTCCTTCGATATCGAGGAAGGCAACCAGACAGTAGTCTTCCTCATCTTTCGGCTTGTAGTGAGAGGCTTTACCTGCCCTCGGAATAAAGATTACCGTTGTACTTCACCGCAAACACGAAATATAGTTGATAGACAAACAGGCCGTGAAAATGTCAATCAATCAATAAGTTGTACGGGAATAATACCGTCCAGTCAAAGGCAGATGCATTTTGACCAGAATGCATGTTTCCCGGAGAATGAATATTCAGGATCAGAGTTTTAAATTTTGACCTGGTCGCCATTGCTGTAAATTGTAAATAACTGAATAAGTATACCTAACCATAACCACCTTCTGCATCAGCTCTGATAAGCTTGCACTCCCCAGTTCGCAAATCTGTGAGTTATTTACCCACTGTTCATGAATGAGGACCAGATCAACGTCGCTTTAGAAAGGCGACTAATTAGAGCAGCCGAGGCTGCCTTCGATTTACGAAGATTTATCTGAAGCACCCTCATCATGAGTGTGCCCAAACTACCCTACCACAACCGTGACGTCGAAATGTTGTTGTTGTTGTAGCGCTACTTTGTCCTGCCTAGGTAGTCAGTATCCTACCCAGTAGTGTCATCGAACTTTTCTATCGGACTTGCTGCGGTATGGGGTGCTGCCGCAGTTGGCTGTTCCCTTCCCCTTTTTATATTTTTATGGTCACTGAAATGCTTCGGCTAAGTAGGTGACTAAAGAAACAAATGAAATGCACAAAAACAACTCCACCTCGGATCCCTGCACGGGAAAAAATGCCGCCACTAGACAAGGCGTTAAAAATGCTCTACATAAAGCCAGCCCAGCCAGGGTTACCTCGTTATGCGAGCTGTGGTCCGGGGCAGACCTGGTAGCGGTGCATAGGAACGAGATTCCTTGCAGGCTACGCCGCCGAGCCGTCGAAACCAGAGGACATCCTGAGGATCATCCAGGACGGGAACGCAGGGCCCCCCACCGTCGAATGGAGGGTAGTTAATGTTAGTGAGGTCAGGGAGAAGCAGCGCTATGTGACCCTAGTCATTAGCGTGGACTCGATAGCAAACTCAACTGGAACAAGCATGTTGAGGACAGATCACGAAAAGCTCTCACTGCTCTATATGCATCCAAAGCAGCCGTAGGGAAGAAATGGGGTTTGAACCCCCGGGTGATGCATTGGCTATACACCGCTGTGGTTAGACCTATCCTCTTCTATGTTGTTGTTGCATGGTGGCCTGCACTAGAACGCTACAGCATCATGGGAAGGATGGGTAGAGTACAGCTTTCTGCGGCGATGCTTATTACAGAGTCACTTCCATCCACGCCTACCAAATCTTTGGAGTACATGCTCCACAATGCAATTCTTAACCCGCATTCAGGCTCCATATTTACAGACGGCTCGAAGCTCAACTCTACCTCGAAAGTAGCTCAAGACTGTAGGCAGTTGATCAATGAATTGTCTTCGAAATGCTCCACAGCGGTGGTATGGGTTCCAGGCCATAGCGACATTCCTGGAAACTGTGCTTCCGACGAGCTGGCAAGGGAGGCCACGGAGCACACCGAGGAGAACCACACTGGGAGCATCTCCCCGCCTCTTGCCACGACTAAGCTCTGGCTCCTACGTGAGTTCGAAAAGAAGGCAAACTCTAGATGGGCTAGGGAAACGACATGCGAGGTGTCCAGGTTAACTTGGCCCCGCATTTGCAACAAACGAACAGAGTCCATGCTCAAACTCGACCGACCCTCTCTTGGTCAGTTGATAGGGGTGCTCATGGGACATTGTCTCATGGGTGTACACGCTAGGCGCATGGGGGCCCCTTCAAATGACTTCTGTCGTAGCTGCAGGGACGAGGAGGAAATTGAAAGTGTCGAGCACTTCCTCTGCAGCTGCCCCGCTCTAGCCAGAACCCGGCTGGAGTGCCTAAGCAGGGGCCTACTCCTCGGACTAGCGGAGATAGGCTCTGCCGAAATTGGGGACATCCTGCGCTTCATTAAGCGTACAGGGTGGTTCTTCCAATGAACACGTACACTTTAAGGTAGAAGGGACGTTAACCCGCTGAGTGGTATCACAATGGGCCAGCCGGCCTAAGTGTGCCTCTCGGCACTGCAGAGAGGCAGCCACCTTACCTAACCTAACCTAACCTACCTGAAGAACGGCGTTCGATGGGAGAGAGCCGACAAAGGAATTTACCGAATTTGTGTGGTCCTGCCGGTGCACTTAGGATCAAACGGCGTGGAAATCAGGTGCCGGATCTTATCGAAGTGTTTGCGCAGATGGCTCCTTATGCTCCTGGGGGACGGATTCTCGTTGACCAATCGTCTGTTCGGATGCTGTGGTTTGCAGCAGTTGAACAGGAATTGCCTGGTCAACATCTCACTATGTTCTTTAACGCCAAGAATTTTCGCTGTATTATGGAGATGGTGCTCAGGAGACATAAGAAGACACTGGCAGACCTGAAGCCTGGTCCAGTGTGTGTCAGCTAGCCCCGGCGACCATATTGGCGTCGCGTAGCTCAGTACCGGCTGACCAATTGCTTTGTATGTAGCTAGTCACGTTTCTTTGTATTTACCCCAAGTGCTGCCAGCTAGCGACTTGAGGATTTTGTTACGGCTTTGGACTTAATTGGCAATTGCGGTTACATGAGCGCCGTAATTGAACATGTTATCAAACGTCACCCCTTGTTTAACTATTCTGGGTTTTGATCTGATGCCTCTGAATTCAACCGACAATTGACGGCCACTCAGGTAGTTAGCAGTCCAACGTTTAAGATATGTGGGAAGGGGACTCGTTCCAGGTCTTTCATTAGTTGTGCATGGTTGACCGTGCCAAAAGCTTTGGCCAAGTCAAGCGCAACTAGCACTGTCCTGTGGTTTAGACGCTTTTGGTTTAATCCGTCCCCTATCTGAGTTGTGAACACCTTCACTACTGGCGAGATTAGTGATATTGGGCGATATAACTCCCCTACGGCAGCGGGCTTGCCAGGCTTTAGTAGTGGGACCACCTTTGCCTGTCTCCATCTTTCAGGAATGACAAAGGTGGACAGGTTGAAAATGTGTGTAAGGTATCTTATGCCTTCGTCGCCGAGGTGTTTCAGCTCAGCATGGAAATGCCATCGGGGCCTATATACTTGGTGTTTTTAGATCTCCGAATTGCCTCATGAACTTCTGTTGTGGAGATGGCAATGGGCGTATCGCTGTTTTTCTGTTTACGCGCTTCCCTGGTGTCTCGGCGAATCTCTTTGTTCAACGGAGGATGCATTACAAATTGTCGGCAGAAAGCGCTCGCGCATCTTTTAGGCTTCGACCGAACCTTATCGCCGAATTCGATGGATATTTTTTCGTTGGCTTTAGGCGGGTTGGACAAAGATTTCACCGTCGACCATAATTTGCCAACTCCAGCCGAGAGGTTGCAAGACCTTAGGTGCTCTTCCCAATTAGCGCGTTTGTGTTTATCTGCTAAGCGTCTGATTTCCGCATTAAGATAATTTATTTGAGGATCCGTAGGGTCAAGAGGTCTAATATGGTCACGTTCATTTGCCAGGGCCGCTGCCTCTGCGGGGAAGAATGGACGCACTTCCTTTATTCTACCTGATGGAATGTGTTGATGAGAGGCTGAAATTAGGGCCATACGAAACGCCTTTTCCCCTTCTCGTACGTCAGACGTTGTGGGGAGAGCAGCGAAGGCGCTGGGGGTCAGGAAATACGGGGCATTCTTGAAGTCGAAGGAATCGCGTTACCAGAAGGTAGAGGCGAGTCAGACGACGTTGAAGGTTGCGTAGCTTGACAGCATAGCGCAGCGCCATAGTCCATAGGTTCCTGTGTGCGATTCCAGAGCATATAAGCAGGTCACACAGGCCAAGGCAGTTATTGCACTTGACTGATGCCAAAGGCGTGTATAATCTTAACTGACAAACAGTGCACGTAGTATAAGAAACCAGGAGCTGATGGTTGTGACTTATACTCGTGCTGATGCTGGAAGACAAGGGGCTGACTGGGGGGGGTGGGAGAGAGCGGACGCTCAGCATTGCTCAAATGCACTTGGGAAGTGCTACGTAGGGAGTAGCTGTGAGCTGCTGTGTGAGATGTTGACGCCTGGGGGCGTGAGCGGCCGCTAGGAAAGTCTACTTGCTGATGTGCATTGGTAATGCTAGTTGTGGAGACTGAGGTGACAGAGTCAGGCATATGTGGCGGAGCGATACTTGATCGACGACGGTCACAGGACGTCGTAGGACGTGAACAGCAGCGGGCCACAAAAGTTCTACAAAAACTAGCGGGTCTATGCGTAGAGAGATTTAGTCCGGAGCAACTAGTTAGATGCAACCATCTATTACAATTAGAGCATTGTACTGAATGTTTCACATAAATTTTCTTCCAGCATATGCAGCAGATCCATTCTCTTGGTCCCGGGTTGGATTCAATACCAGCCCGGAGCAAGAGAGTCTTGAGCAGTCCAGCTGCAAGGAGAAAAAAATACCAAGTTTCAATCTATCTTCTCTTTATGGTCAAGAGTTTCAACTTTCTGATAGTTCGAAATACCTAGGAGTCATCTTGACACCTAAGTTGAACTGGAAGCTTAACATAACTAGAAAACAGGGTCAAATGGGCATATGGAGCTATGTACGCCTGTAAACGAATGTTAGGCAGACAGTGGGGCTTGAGCCCACAAATCACAGCATGGATGTACAAAGCAGTTATTCGACCGATCTTAGCCTTCGGGGCAATAGTGTGGTGGAGGGCAGTCGAGGTGGGCTTCATTGGGAACATGCTAAGCAAAGTTCAGCGGGCTGCTTGTGGCGCAATCACAGGGGCGATTAGATCATGCCCCACAGAGGCTCTGAACGTGATATGCAATATACCAACGATCGATCTCTTTATCAAGAAAATAGCATCTAATGTTGCCCTCAGGCTTCGGGAGTTGGGACTCTGGAAAGAGCGTGGATACGGTCACAGCCGTATTCTTTTAAATATAATCGACCCCTATATTAAAAACAAAACGGACTACATCTGTCCCATCTGCGAGTGTATTTCAGTCAGAAATGTATGCTATCCAGGAGGCATGTAGGGCATTACTGGATACAAACATTACAGGCAGGCGCGTATTCATGGGGGGGGGTTGAAAACCCCCTGAAATTTCCGGAAACTTAAAAATATACGTCTCTACTAGAATAATTACTCTATTCACCTTTAAAATCCCTGTTAAGAAACTAGCATTAATAGTAATAATGAAAATACGAAAGAATAAAAATAAATAGTATTTCACACTGAGATAAGTTATTGGTAATCGCTAATCAATTATCAGAGCAAGTCTGAGAGGTCACAACTAAATTCCTGCAATGGTTCACTCATTTGCCCCTTTAAGAAATTCGCGCAAAACTATCAGACTTGCTCTGCATAAGATCAACTTAGCATCTCAACAAAGATGACTTTATACGAAACTCTCCCGCTCATCTGACATTAGATACATAAACAATGAGGAGCCAGAAAGCAAAAAAACGCACCAAAACAATTTGGGAAAATCATTGAATCATCAGTAAACATTTCGAAGATGATATTTTTTTACGCATTTGAGTGGTTTACAGGGATTAAAAAACGCTTACAAGATACTGTAGGAGGAATGTAACGCGGAAGTATAGCGTATGAATCCAATTGTTTCTTTATTAAAAATGTTTTGTCTTTTATAAACAATTCTTACACTAATACTTACAAATTATTTACAAACTAAAACCTATACAAATAGATACCTTACTAATACATACAAACTAAAATGCATAATTCTAAAATATGCTAAGTCAACATATTATTGCGATAAAAATATAAATATGTCAGTCGCATTGACAAACTGACGTTGTGTTCAGTTGGTCATTGCGACTGTCTTTGGCGGTGTCTTTGACCGTCCGCACAAGTGTAACAAGATCCTCGTTATGTGCGGCATGTGCAGTATTTGTATAAACTCCCGATGAGTTCAATGTAACTAATTTGGGCAGAATGTTGTTTGTGTACATTCGTATTTGTTTATACATTATTGATGTGCACATGACAATTAAAGTAAAAAGGGCGATGTGTTTATGTAATGCTACAATACACACAAGCCGCCTTTTCTCTTTATATTATTTTCAAATATTTATTTTAATTTATAACTATTTTATTTGAAATCATATTATTTCAATATCCATGTTTTATTTCATTAAGAAATGCACATCATTAAGGATTTTACCTTATTTTAAGATATCTTGGAAATTTTAACTTTATATTATGAATTATTTATTATTTCATATCAAGAAATATTCAAAAATTAATTCGGTAGCACCCTTTTGCATACCTCTTGGTATATGGAAATTGCAAAACTCCTAAAAATCTACTCAAAACGCCCATATTTTGATTTCAAAATGCTGACATCATTGGAAAATGTTATAAAAAATTACTACTTTTTGAGCGCTCTCAGAGAGCGCGAAGTTTCGTATCTAGTCATCTTTGATCTCAACTACATAGCGTGTTAACAGCAAGACTGATTCGAACTCAAGTCTGTTGAAATTCAAATTAACTGCTTTTCGAGTTATGAATACAGCGGGCAAAAATCGTAAAAATGAGTGTCTCTCGTTTTTGTAGTCACGGTCGCCATAAGATTAACTAAAAAAATTACCAAGAAGTTAAAAAAAAGTTACCAAAAATTACTAAGCAGTACACAACGCAGTCGTATTGAATTATCAGGGAAAGTAACAATTAGATTGTACTTATACTAGTCAGTAGCGCGATTCTGTAACTTTTTTAACGCCAAGTGTTAGCGTTAACTTCGCTTAACTCCATTTTTAACACTTTTTGCGATTCTGTAACTTTTTTAACGCCAAGTGTTAGCGTTAACTTCCCTTAATACCGAAAAGTGTTAGCTAACACCTTAGTTAACGCGAAAAAATGTTGTTCTCCGAACATGAAACCGAACTCGCGACGCGCACGTTGTAGTCCGAACGCTTATCACCTGCGCTACTGCGACATGAACGTCGGCGCTGTCAAATGCTGTACTTAAGATGAGTGCAGTTTTCCCCTCAATTTTTACAGATATACATACATAAAACAGCTAACACTAAAAAGTGTTAAGGAAAGTTACAGAATCGCACTTTCGTTAAGAGCAAACGCCAAAATTCGGCGACAAGCTTAACACTCGGCGAGGTGTTAAAAATTACAGAATCGCACTACAGGTGATAGTAAAAAGTGCCGCTAATTTGGCAAAAAATGTATTGAAAAAGTTTAAAAGTAAAAGCCCGGTATGCTGTTGAAAAGAAAATGCTCAAGAAATATTTTCAGTTTTTCTTCAAGAAAAAAGCGACAACTATTTGTTTCTTGCCAAAGCCAGAGTTGCGCAGGTCGATTTTTAGTAAAAATTTTAGAAATTAGCCGTAGAAAAGTAGAAGCGATTCTCAAATTTTTCTTAAGCGTTTCTTAAGTGTGATTTTATATAGAGTTTTTGGATTTCTTTTGAACAGCGTAAAACCCTAAAAAAGAAAAATATTTTCCAATCCCAAAGGAGGAGCGACCAAGCACGTTCATTTATGCATTAAATAATTGTTCCGTGTCTTTTTTTCTTATGGTACATCGATATAAAAATCATTGGCGATCTTCGGTTCAGTATTGGAGGGGGAAATCAGGTTCAAAAATTTTTTGCTCTCACCTTACTTTCTGAATTTATTTATGACTAGTAAGGCCCGCTTGCTTCGCTGCGTATCAGAACTTATAACAGACTGAGTCCGATTTTAATCATTATAGCCTATACGCACTTTTTCGAAGTTCGACTTTCTTTCTATAACTTGATTGTATAGTTCACAACAACAATTAAAAAATACATTTGGGCCAATTTTCGAAATTTGAAATACATACATATCTCTACATATAATAAAATTGTAACAGGTCGATGTCTGTACATGGCATCTACCCACCCTTCTCTTTTTCCGTCCGAAATTTTTGAAGATATATAATTGAAACCACTTGAGATATTTAAATTAAGCGCATAGCATATAACAGTACCCATTGGCACCATTCGTTTGATACCCATATTGTACTAAGACATTTTTGGTCACCCCTGGTCCACATATTGGGCGATAACTCCAAAACCGGGTGAGATATCGCAAAATCTTCTTAAACCTTAGGTTGAGCGTCTGACAATCCAACGAAGAAGTTTCATTCAATTCCATTCAGTACTTTTAGTGATACGACCACAAACATACAGACAGACATGGGCCACATATTGGGCGATAACTCAAAACCGGTTGAGATATCGAAAAAAGTTATATCCTAAATTTTAAGTTGAGTATCTAGCAATCCAACGAAAAAAGTTTCATTCATTTCCATTCACTACTTTCAGAGTGATACGGCCACAAACATACGGACAGACAGACAGACAGACACACAGAAATTAAAAAAATGGTTGATTTGGATTCTACTCGTTTAATAATGCTTCCCCCAATAAATTTTTTGTTGATATCTGCCATGTACAGACATCGACCTGTTACAATTTTATTATATGTAGAGATAAAGGCTTATTTAGACGGCCGATTTCCTGGTCGATTTGTTGCCGTTCCACCGTGTAAATAGCAATTCGATCGATTCATACCTTGTACTTGAAGGTAGAATGAAATTCGACTAGAAAATCGACCCATATAAATAAGCCTTAACATTTATGAAATGAACTACAACATCAACTATTTCAAGAAATATTTATTGGAGTTCAAATATAGAATATCAACGCTGTAGAAAAAATTTTATAAAACAATTCGATGTGTCTAAGTTTTCCAAATCTTTCAATAATATGTTCGGGTCTGACTTCAATTGTCCCTATGTGATTTTTCTAATGCAGTAGCACGTTTTGGATAAGAGTTTCGAAAAAATTTTGTTACCTCCTGTATGATGCTGCAAACTTTTTTAATTGATAGAACATTAGATGACTTCATGAGACTATTGTTCAGTTTGTGGGAGAAACATAGTGCTGCGATAGCGTTTTTTGCTTCTTTTCTTATTTCTTTGACTGCTCCACATTTTTCTGAAATATTGACAGCGCAAGCATCAACCCCTATGGAATCACAGTTTTCTAATGTTAGGTTCAACTTCTTCATAGTTTGTAAAACGATGTTTCCGAGTGCGACCCCAGTCAATGATAGTTCTACGTCACCTGCAGCAACTTCATCTTCTTCAACAATTTCTTTTGATAGTTCTCCAAACGCGTCAATAAAATCAACAAAGTCTTCCCTCAGTAAAGGTTCCCCAGAGGAAGAGTCTAAGTAGCGAACTATGAGGCTTATCTTAGTTTTTGCAATAAAAAAGCCTATGGTTATTAATCTATAATATACGATAAGCAGAAACCAAAAAAATACCTGTGATTTTCCTTTTTGTATCTCGACCCTGCAGCAGTCAATGAGTTGATCTTGAACAGTTTTACTGATATATGTTGCTGCTGACGATGTAGTTTTCAGATGATTTTCAAATGTTAAATCGCCGGCATCGATTATAAATCTTAGTAAGGCCCTGAAGTTTCCTTCATTTTGTAAAGGATCTGATACTGCTAAAAGCGGTCCATCATCACTGTGCCCACGCAGTGGAATGTTTTGCCTCCCACAAAAAATAGTTGTTTTAACAATAGCCGTGAGTCGTTTTCTGTTTTCTTGACATTGAGACAGCAGATTATGACTAATACGATTACGAACGTCACATTGTGGATTGTGAAAATTCTGCAAAAAGTCTTTTCCTGCGGCGACTGCATTTTTGTGGTACCTATTTTGGGAATGTACTTCCAAATCTCTTTTTTCCCAGCGATACTCTTGAAATTTATTAAAGGTTGAGTGACTAGAACACCTAATGGTGTACTTTTCCGATATCCACCTTCGTTGTTAAGTGTGAACCATGGACAGTATTTACAAAAAAGTCCTTTTCTCACGTTGGAAAAAACAGCCATTCTTTGTGATCAGCTATATGTTTCCGTGATACATAATTCTTGATCTCTTTCCCAGAAACTATTCTACTGGAAAATGGAAATATATAATCTTCTGCTGGTACCCAAGGGGTTTCCAGAAGTTCTTGTTTTATTTGGTCGCTAGTGTTCTGTCCGATATAATGACCTACGTCATTTGAGAGTTCTGGCACCACCACAGATATTTGGCTGATCGTTCCTTTTTCCGCGAAAGATTGGCCAGCGGGAAATGAGTCGATTTTTGATGCACTTGGACTTTTTTGTTGGACTGTCGAAAAATCATTTGGCGTTAGATCTTAAGATTCATTTTCTTCGTATACAATTGATTGTTGGGGAGAATCTTCTTCAACCTTCTTCTTCTTTACAGGAATGAAGAAATTCGAAATTGCAGGCTGTCGAGAAGACTGCAACAAAACAAAAACACATCAAACCGATAGTTGCGATCCACAAACAGTTTGGAGTTAACGTCAAATTGCTGATCATCGATTGTTTATTGACAGTTCGCTGAACGTATCGTTTACAAGACACACACAACTGACGTTCCACATATAGGTAACGGTTTGCTCAACAACATGCATTTGAAATGCGCCCACTGATTGAACGTTTCCACAACGCCAAACTCGCTACGAAAACTTAGATGTAAAAATAATTCTAAACTTTGGCTTTTTACCTTAGCCAAAAATTGAGCGAGCACGAAACACTTCAACTTCAAGCTGCACTGCACTTCAAACTTAGCAATAAAAGCAAAAGATTTATTTTATTAGTTCGTTTACAGAGCAATAATTTTTGTTTACATACAATGTAGATGAAACACTTACTAGTGCTGGCAAATTTTCGTGCACCTGCGGACAGCTTCGAACAAATCGCTGCATAATTCGGGGAAATCCCTTTTTTTACATGAAATGATTTCTTTTGAAGTTTGGGGAATTCCTTTTTATACATGAACAGCTTTTGTGTGTAGTATAGCGGCGCGCAACGTGCCACAAATGCTTGACGTTACCCTAGAAACCGGTTGTTTGGCAGTACTCGTGCTCACACGTACTAGTTGCCGGCTTTGCGTGGATGAAAATCAAAAATTTTAAAATTTTCAGCTAAACAAATAAGTAAATAATATTTCAAAAATAGGTGACACTACATAAGTATACATTTTTCACGGGAAAATAGCCATTTAATGAAATGAAAAAAGTTGAATAATTCACTTTCAAATCTTCAGCTTTACTCTATTTCGTATAATATACCACTTCATATGAAACTTGAGCTCAAGGGGGGGAAATTCGGGATCCGCGCCTGAAAAAATTGCGGCAACGCTTCCAGTTTCCGTTGCTCCTAGCGAACGGTGTTTCTCTTCCCTTCGAAGGTTAAAAACTTTGCCAGGATATGCTGGCTCTACTCGACATCCACTATACTTTTGAAATAATGCCTGAAGAAATCCTAAACAAAATTTCAAAACAAACAAGAAAAATAAATATTGTTATGTACACGGCTAAAAGTTTAAGCCTAGACTTAAAACTTCTTGGGGCTACATATACACCTATGTCTGCGTTCAAAGTGTTGTTTGTTAAGAATTTTGTGAAAATTCATGAAAATTCAAGAAAACTCGAAAAATTTTCATCAAAATTTCTAACTTTTTAGTAAAAGTTTTTAGATTTTTTTCGAGTAAGTGAACAAAAATACCAATCTTAAGCCGCTAGAAGAATTACTCGATTTTTGGCAATTTTTTTCTAGCCGACCAAGTGCATTATCTTCCATACAAATTTATAAGCGTAATATTTTTATATTGAAGAAAATTCTCTTGATCTTTACTAAAAAGGTAGAAATTTTGATGAACATTTTTCGAGTTTTCTTGAATTTTCATGAATTTTCCACAAAGTTCTTAACTTTGAGTTGCAGTATTTTTATTGTGTATTTATACATACTTTCAGTAAAAAATAATGAAATTAGTCTAGAGAAGTTGTTTTTACTGGACATTCCAAAAAAACCTTTTGAACGCAGACATACTGGTCTAGGTGTATGACCAAACCAAATTTGGTTTAGACTTAAGTTTACGCCGTTTGTCATAGAAATGCGCGTAATAAAAATTATTTAAATTTTAAACCGAAAATGTTGTTAACAATTTGTTATGTTTTTTTTTTTTAATGTTAGGACTCGAACCGACGTGCCCCAAATCAGTGCGCAATGCTCTACCTACTGAGCTACGGCGCACTCATGAATTTTGTGCGAAAAGTACACATATTCGCTGTGTATACGACTTTTGTTGTATTTTTGTTTATCCTAGTAAAGTTTTAAATCTGAACCGCAAAAAATTTAGAATTTTTGTAGGTAATTGAAAGGTTTGGAATTTATTACCAAAAAGTTTTAAAAATTGTGTAAACCAATGAATGGTTTAAAAGTTAGGGTCAAATTTTTAGCCGTGTAGAAAGAGAAAAATTTCAAATAAATATAAGTATAAATATGTGTTTTTTCTGGCTACGCGCCTGATAACAGGTAATCGGATAGTCATCTTCTCGAAAAGCCAGGCGGCTCTCGGATCAGCGACGATTACTTCGAGCCTCGTAGGTCAGTGCAGGGAGTGGACCATGAACCTGGCAAGTCAACATGCCGTTTCTCTAATATGGGTGCCAGGGCATCTTAACATACAGGGAAACGAGTGTGCCGATGAGCTGGCGTGGCGTGGGTCGGAGGTCCTTTCACCGCTGGGAGTGCTCAAGGTTCGGATCTCTCAGCACTGGCTTGGTGAGTCTACGGATAGATGGAAGCGTTTGCAGTCCTGAAGAGTTTCAAGGAGTTTATGGCCGGTATAATGAAGCAGGAACTTCGACCTTTCTAAGGAACAACAGAATGGATATAGTTAGGATATAGGGGTGAGAGTCCCATTACGCAAGTTTTCTGTCGTAATCTTCATTGGTTAGTTCACGAGCTGTGGTATCGAAACGGCGCGGGAGCGCTAATTGGAGTCACTGGGACTCGCCACTCCAACCAACCAACCAACCAACCAGATGCGGTAAAGTTCGAGCTATATATTTGTCAATTTGTTAGGTGGAGGAGTATAAATCTCAGCCAAACTCGTAATTTTTTCGAGCAATTCCAAAAATCACAATCAGCATTCGCTCTACTATTTCTCCACTTTTTTAATATTGGGATAAACTATTTATATGCAGAACATAAATACTGTCAAAATCAAAAATATGTAGGTCTCTGAACGCGAACAATTTATTCAGTATAAATATAAATCATTAAAATCAATACGCGAGTAAAAATCATGTACATTGCTAGAAGTGCACTTGAATTGATATTTAAATATTGTGTTCGCAGTAAAAACGCCGTGACCACAACTCTAACACAATTACATGTTTTTTATAATACTAACATACTGACATCGTATTTGATTCCAAATTCGTATTTTTGTTGTTGGAAATTATGCGAGCAGTTAAGCTGATTCAACTCTTCTATCATGCCTATTACGGTAACTGGTGGATGCCATTCCCGCGAAAGGTATCCGATTCGCACTCCGCTCACTTTTCGAATTTTACACTATTACCATAACCGTCGGATGGCTGCTTTACCGACTCACCCAACGGATTGTGTCAAATGCTTTTTGACATTTCATTTACTGTCTCTTGTGATTGAAATTTTGTGAAAAACTAAAATATTCGTCCAAAAAGGGATTCAGTTGCATTTTATTTAAACTTTGACGAATCGGGAAAGTCTTCAACGAGGGTCAGAATTCTTGTAAGAGATAGGGCACCACATATTTTCGAGCTGACCGACGTCGAGTAAGTAGTAATAAGAGTGATTTTGTTATGAGCCTTGTGGGCAATCCTTAGTTGAGTTATATGCGATCACACAATTCCTTTACTTCAAAGGTTCATTTAACAATTTCGGGTTAACAAAAGAGCATATAAGGATGCTAGATTTATATTGGAACGATTTTCCGTCATCCCTTGCCAATTTTTGTTTGTTTACAAACCGGTTTCGGCGATCCGCCATCTTCAGTGTAAGTTTTCGTTCTGATCCATCCGTTGTCCTGTATTTATAGTTCTAATGCTGTAGGTAAAGTTAGTATGCGTGTATATAGTTCGTATGTTAGGTTCGTGTTTCACGAATTTTCCCGAGCGGCCAGCTGCAATAGGGTTGTTTTTGTCGATCGTTTATTTGTTTGTCAGGCACTGCTGAACGCTATGTTATGTCAGGTAATGCTGAATGTTCTCGAGCGGCAGCTCGTTAATTAGTTTGTGGGTCAGGTAATGTTAATCTTGTGCTTGAATAGAAGTCGGTAATTTTTGTCCTTTGGTTGGTTTTGTGTGCTAGCTCGTTTATCGTTACTTGTTTGGTTATTGTACCTGCTGCGTTGTTTTGTTTTTTGTAGACTAGTTTTAGAGGTTCGAATATTGCATCAGAATTGGTGCTAGTTTGTTCGTTTATTATTCTTCCGTCAAATGCCTTTAGTTTGTATATTTCCATGTTCTCAAGCACATTTAAGCGTCGCCCTTTATTTTGCACGTGAAGTGTTCTGGCTGTGTTTTTGATTTTAGCCGGGGTGCATATGTTTTCGTACATGTGGTTAGCAAAGTTCGATTCTGGTGTGATGGACGGTTTGCTTGCCTTTCTGTTGTAGTCCCTGATATGTTCCCGAAATCGTGTACTTATTTTCATTCCTGTTTGTCCTATGTAGCTGTGCTGGCATTCGCAAGTAAGTTTGTATACCCCATGTTCGCTGAACGGCTCCGCTGAATTGGTGTTAGTTGTTAGTTTTTGTCCCAAGTTGTTCGATGTTCTGAATGCTGTGCTGATGTTGTGTTTCTTGAAAAAGTTGGCCAACTTGTATGTGGCGTTTCGAACCTGGGGTATACAAACTTACTCGCGAATGCCAGCACAGCTACATAGGACAAACAGGACGGAAAATAAGTACACGATTTCGGGAACATATCAGGGACTACAACAGAAAGGCAAGGAAACCCTCCATCACACCAGAATCGAACTTTGCTAACCACATGTACGAAAACAAATGCACCCCGGCAAAATAAAAGGGGACGCTTAAATGTGCTTGAGAACATGGAAATATAAAAACTAAAGACATTTGACGGAAGAATAATAAGCGAACAAACTAGCACCAATTCTGATGCAATATTCGAACCTCTAAAACTAGTCTACAAAAAACAAAACAACGCAGCAGGTACAATAACCAAACAAGTAACGATAAACGAGCTAACACACAAAACCAACCAAAGGACAAAAATTACCGACTTCTATTCAAGCACAAGATTAACATTAACTGACCCACAAACTAATTAAATAGTTGCCGGTCGAGAACATTCAGCATTAGCTGACATAACATAGCGATCAGCAGTGCCTGACAAACAGATAAACGATCGACAAAAACATTGCTATTGCAGCTTGCCGCTCGGGAACATTCGTAAAACACGAACTATACACGCATACTAACTTTACCTACAGCATTCAAACTATAAATACAGGACAACGGATGGATCAGAACGAAAACTTACACTGAAGATGGCTGATCGCCGAAACCGGTTTGTAAACAAACAAAAATTGGCAAGGGATGACGGAAAATCGTTCCAATATAAATCTAGCATTCACCCAGTCGGAAAATCAGAAAATCAAAATAACTCATATAAGGATGTTTTTAGGATAGTTTGCAATAAAATTCCTCCAGTTATCAAATCGACATCAATAAATCGAGAACAAAAACTGTCGTTATGTGTGAGGATACTAGCTGAGGGAAGTTACCAAAATGCAGTATGCAAACAATACATGCTCGGAATGGCACAACCAACGGTTTCGAGGGTATTTTCACAAGGTATGGATAGTTGGGAAATTGATAAATGTAAGAATGAATGCCGATGAAGAAATGGAGGATCGGAACTACTATTACCACAAAAACAAATTCCCGGAATTGTTATGAGCATTGACGGGAAATTCTCAGCTTTTCTATAATCGGAAAGGTTTCTATAGCCTGAATGCGCTTGTAGTAAGCCCAGGCAGCAGAGATACGTATATATCTATGATAGTGCGTTTTCCCGACATTTTCCGAATCCAAAAATTGTAGTAAAGACGAGTTGCCTAGTTGTTTCATATAATGACTCAATTTCTGTCTTAGTTTTTTTTTGTCAAAGAAAATTCAATTAATTTTTCATGCCAAACACAAAATTATTGAAAAGATTTTGAAAAGGTAAGTTTTATAACTAATCTATACTTACAACTAGATATTATAGTGTTATTTTCCAGAATTTCGACGCATCCTCATACTGAAAGGAGTTTGAATTCCGTGCATTGTAAGTACATAACGCATTGTAAGTACGCCTAGTTAATAAAAAGAAACCAGCATACCAAATTTCATTGAAATATCTCAAGATTTACTTATCGTGTTCACAGACGGACGGACGGGCATGGCTTATTCAATTTCTCGTTTCCTCCTGAACATTTTGATATATATAAGTCAATACCTATCTCGATTCGTTTATGCCGTTACATACTACCGTTAGGCGAATGAAGTTAATATACCTTGTGTGCAAAGCAATACTAGTTATAAATAGGCAATAGGGTGTTAACTACTTGCCCGTAAATCTTGCTTGTTTGTTATTCGATTTGCGTAATTCTTGGCAGGAGTATACTACACACCATTGGGAAGCATTTCACCCACTTTCATGGAAATACCTTTTTGAAATTTCAAGCAATCGCTTTTGAAAATAGCAGACCTTTTTTTCTGAAAAATGGGCGCGCCACGCCTACTTCAACAAAATCCACAACATTTTTTTACAGTTTATTTTTGCTTTAAAAGCTTATTATGTGTGCAAAATCTCATTGATAAAGCTTAAATAATTATAGAGATATCGCGATTTTTATTTAACAAACAAATTTTTCAGAACCGTGTTCAAGAAGTGGGCGTGTCTGTTAACCAATTTTGTTTATTTTTACAGGAAATATTTAGTTTTATATGACCCCCTAAAGCACAAGTGGTATAACTCCACTTCTTCTTCTATCGAGATATTAAAGGGTTTGCTAAAAGTTGTATATAAAAATCAGTATTGAACTTTTGGACTACTTTTTTCAATAAAACTTCAGAAAAAGGTTTTCTTTAACTTAAATTGATGTTTTTCAAACTTTTTGTCCATTAACTCTTGTTTTATCGAGCACCGAAAATTAATTATACCACTTGTGCTGTAAACGATTTTAAGATTTCATTTAACTTAAACATAGTTTGAAATCTGTTTCGTTTTCTAATTGCAAACCTTTCTACCGATTTTAATGAAATTTTGAAACATTAACTCTCTAGATGCTCGGCATGATTCTAGGTTAAAAAAAGTTTAAAAATTATACGAGATTTCGAGATATCGGTCAAAATGTGAGACGGGGTTACCTTAGAAGGTCTTTATGCGATATGGGTATCAAATTAAAGGGGTTGCTTGGGGTTTTAAAAAGGAGGGGTTTTCAGGTACATAGGTGAGTCCGCTCCGAAAATATTGACCAAAACGTGGACCAGGAGTGACCCCAAAGGTAATTTCTGCTTATGATGAGGATGCTATGGGAACTAGAAGCTACCACGTTATTGCATTAAATAGAATACATTTTTCTCCATACAGTACCATGCCTAACTAAAAAAAAAAAAAGTGGAGTTATACCACTTGTGCTTTAAAGGGCTCATATGTTGAACACTTTCTTGAAATATCGTTTTAATAAATTAATTTTTACCGGAGTTATGGTATGAAATGTTTTGTGGAATAATCCACCATAGAAGGGCGGGGCCCTGCCCATTTTCCAAAAATTTTGTCCATTCTACTTTCCTTGCCCACGAGCACTTTGGACTTGAGGTAAAAGAGAATTAATATACAGCTAGTTTAAGCAAAGTTATTGCATATTCAATATATCTATGAACCTTTTCATTTCATTTCATTTATTAACAAAATATATTAGTACAATAAGATCCTTAATGGTCTTTTATAGTACAACAAAAATTTACATAAAAGTGCACATAGTCTTTAAAACTTAAAATTACATAAATTTGTTAATCTTAGGTACAATAATAATACAACAACAATAACGGAATAAAGTGAAAACATAAGGTTAGCAAGAGTAAAAAAAAAACTATTTACAAATATAACAGAACAAAAAAGACTAGACTACAGGTGGTTAAACTCAGATACTGATTCGTGTATACCTTACTGAAGAACGAATGTATAATATTCTTAAAGTTGCTTTTACTTAGACTCTTGCGAACCGAATTTGGGATAGAGTTCCATAGGCGAATAGCATTGACGAAAAATAGCCTTGTAGTGTTTATATAATTGTAGTTGGGCACAATCAAGTCACTTATTCGAGCTGATCTGGAGAATGTTAGTTTGGTATACAGGTAATTGGGCATTCTATCAGAAATCACACGACAGAGAAAAATACAATTTCTTGCTTTAAGATAGGCAGATATTTCGCAACCCAAAAGACGCTTTCTCCATGCAGAAATATGATCAAACTTTGCTAACCCGAAGACGGCGTGATTAAAGACGACATCAATATTATGTGCAGAGTTGGAATCTAATTTGCTATATACACATTCCGAATAGCAAATAATTGGTAATATGAGTTGTATTGCAAGTCGTCTTCATTCTTAAATTACGTAGGGTGTAGTAAACTTTACTAACAACGGTGTTAATATGATCAGCACATGAGAGATTAGAGTTAATAACGAACCCCAGATTGGTTACTTTGACAAGTCACTATTAAACTTGCCACAAAGTTCGGAGGTTTGTCTGTGTGTTCCCGACATATACAGTTGTATATCATCCGCATAAGCATGCATTTGAGCATACATACAGGTACTAAATATGTCATTAATAAATAGGCTGAATAATAGCGGTCCAAGTATTGAACCTTGAGGTACACCAGTTGATAGCCGCATAAGTCCATACAGTTTCAATCCCACCTTCACTCGTTGTGTTCTATCACCTAAGTAGCTCGTTAAGGCTGAGTCCTCGAAACCAAAATAAGACTTTAACTTCATGCATAACAACTTATGGTTCACTGAGTCAAACGCTTTAGAAAAGTCAAGCAAGCACAACAATGTTATTTGATTGCTGTCATATGGGACACTTATGCTTTGCTCTAAAGCCCGACTGGAATGGAGAGAGTAGATTGAACATATCGAGGTGTGCATGAATCTGTTCTGATAACAAGGTTTCAAAGGCCTTTGAAAGAGCAGGAAGAATACTTATGGGAAGAAAATCGCCTGGACAATTTGCAGCCTTTGTTTTAGCCACAGGAAGAACAGTTACAACTTTCCACACGTCGGGTAAGCACGAGGTTGATTATATGGGTTAGGATTGGAAGTATTTGTTGGAGAATAATTTTTATAAATTTCACAGGAATTCCATCAGCACCAATTGCATTCGAGCGTATTTTGTAAATAGATCGCACAACATCATGCTCCGACACAGCATTGAAGTTTCGCCAAAAGACATTATTAGAGTTCAGAGTTTAACATTTTAGCAAAGTATGCCCGCTTCTCATGTCTTATAGTGTCAGTAGCTTCATTTCGAATATTTTTATATGAGCGCCAGTTAATATCAGTCGATTTCTTTTCCATACTGAATAGGCTTTGTTACGCTTTTTAATTATGTCACGAGCAGTTTTGTTGAACCATGGGCAGGATGGTGATTTTTTTCGAGCGGTCCGCAACGGTACATGAGTGTTAAAAAGGGATAACAATATATTATTAAGATAGTTAAGCTTGTCGTTCACGGTTGGTAAGCTCCAGCAGATAGTCCAGTCAACACAAGATATATCAGAGGTCGAGTCGTTAAAATTAATAGAGCGATAGTCAGGAAAACTATAAGGACTAGTAGCTAAATTATCATGATCAAAAGTAATGTCAAAAGAACAAAAAATTAAATCATGGTTAGAAACAAAAGAAATTTGGCCAAATTTTTGCACAGAAGACATATCAGACACAATGAAATAAACCAGTAGACTAGGACAACAATTATTACCATATCTTGTCGGTACAGCGGAGTTGACAACAGAAAGGCCAACACTTGCCACATCATCTAGAAAACGGGAGCTGTACGTGTTACAATGTAACATATCTACATTAAAATCACCACCGACAATTATTTCGTCAAAATCAACAGCTAAGACAGACAACGTATTAAATAAATCACTTACACTAGAACATCTATTGGGATTATAAACACAAGACAACAGCACCTGAGATAGCTGATTGGACACCTCTATCATCAAGTACTCCGTTGTGCCCTCACCTCCATGGGATACTATGCTCTACTTCAGATATTTTTTGCAGTAAATTGCTACCCCTGCAGCCTTTTTATTTATTCTTTCATTCCGATACAAATTATAACCCTCTAATTCAAAATCTTTAATATAATATTTTTTTCCGAACATCGCCGGTATTAATATAAATATGTGTGCTAAATTTGATTTTGCTATCTTGAGCGGTTTTTGATTTATGTTTAATAATATTTCTAAATTTCCAATTTCTCTTTTCCTCCTGAACATTTTGATATATATAAGTCAATATCTATCCCGATTCGTTTATGCCGTTACATACTACCGTTAGCCGAATGAAGTTAATATACCTTGTGTGCGAAGCACTACCAGGTATAAAAAACTAAGCAATATGTATGCGTTTTTTCTAGAGCTGGAAAAGGAGGAAGTTAACTAGGCTACAATAATACCAAATAAAGGCAATGAAGGATATAGCATCCGTAAATGTAAAAGGGAGTATAGGAAGATATATCAGAATTACATACTAAAATGTATCTGCAAATACACAAAAACTTTTCCAGAGATGTATCCAAAAACTAATAAAAATATATAGGAAAACGTATAAAAACTGTATAAGAAGAAAGATCACCAAAATATAACATTTTGTTAAAAAGAAGCATCCGAAAGTTGTATAAAAAGTAGAAAAAAACCGTGCGAAAACATACAGAACTTGTATCAGAAAATGTATAAAAAGTTGTAGAAAACAGTATGACAAAATGCGGCCGATTAAAGAACTTATTTTTACTATTTCACGGGCATACGTTTCGTTCGCACACTTTAGTAGGAAAACGGAACCAGAAAAGTTCGGAAAACGGATGTAAAATAAGTTTTTTATCAGCAATTTCTTCCACTTCCGGATACATATATGTAGGATCGGGTGGCAGCGCCAACCCTTCAGCTTTACCTAGTTGCAACTCTACTTGCCGAACTGAACGAACGCCGTCTAAACCCTGGCTGACTTAAACTATCGCCTAGGTAAACTGTGGAGTCTGTCGTCCACCGTCGCCGAAAGAAGTTAGCCACTTAGCGAAATCGTGTAAAAAACTAAAAATAATTTAACTAAAAAGACTTTAAAAACTGTAACGCAATAAATTAAAACAAACAACGGTCTAGCACCTTGGCTTATTACTCCCTTTTGTAACCCTGCACCCGATAGTCCTCAAAGTTGCTTCAATAAATGGCTTGGTTCTGGACGAAACTTTATTGAGAGAACTATTGGTGTTTGGAAAAATGGGTGTAGATGTCTTTTGTCTGCACGGTAACTTCATTACTTTCCTGAAAAGGCTGCAAAAATAATCAGTGTGGCTGCGACAATATACAATTTACGAATTCACTACAATATTCACGATGAGTATATTGATAGCGTCAATAGCGACTAGGACCCAGACACCCATTTTCAAGAAATTGAACAACAAAAAAAGTTCTACACAGAAGCAGTTAAACTACGAAATCAGATGATTCAAAGTTTTTTGTAACATTTTATTTTTATTCAAATAAAAATAGAGCCTTAATGGCCATATATACAGGGTGTCCGGAAAGTGGTGGACTATCTTGAAAGTGGAGATGAGGCACTCGATAGTCTATCAAACAAAAGAAAAAAATAGTTAAAATGTTCACAATTTCCGAAATTTTGGCAAGTCCCTACCCTTAATCACTTTTCTGCATGTCGTTTGTACAAATCGTTCTGTTTTGTCGTTCTGTTTTTTCCATTTTTTTCTATATACATTCTTCTGTCCAAAAAAGTGCTAGTCGCCTTCCTACACAAGTTTAAAAATCAAGCCGAAGTTCAAAAACCATCCCTGACCTAATTTATTCCCCTACATTTAAGTAGTCATAGTGAAAAAAAATTTCACCACACAAGTTTTGCAAAACTATCTTAAAAACTTGCCAGTTAAATGACAATTTCAAAATGGTATAACACTTAAAACGCTTATACCATTTTCTGCAAATAATAATGATTTCAATTGGAAAACCTGTGTATTTTCGGGTTCCCATAGGGAAAAAAAGTTATGTTACAAATGTACCTATTAATTAGAGCGAGAGAAATTACAATAACAATTTGTTGTTGGTTTTGTTTTTATTTGTTAGTAAGAGAGAGAGTGCAATAACAAATTTGTTGTTCGTTGTTGTTATTGTTGTTTTTGTTTTATAACAAAACATGTTCATAGGGAATATTAACAAAAGCTAGAGAAATAAAAACAATACGGTTTTTTTACATCATATTTGATTTTATTTTCTATAAAAGATGTTCAAAATGGTGGCCTTCGGCCCTTACGCACATCCTGCATCTTTTCAGGAAGCTAAATGGATGCGTTCCATCACTTTTTCTCTGTTGTTTATCGGTTTTGCAATTTCCTTAAGGCAGCCGCAGTAAAAAAAGTCCAACGGATTTAAATCTGGAGATCTTGGTGCCCATAAAATCGGTCCTAAGCGTCCAATCCACCTCTGCGGATAATGTGTGTTTAAATGCTCCACATTCTCTGCCCGGTGCTAGAGGAACGTCTTCTGGTAGTTCATGCAAATCATTTTGTTCAAATAAACTTTAAATTCAGATTCCCCTGTAAAATGTGAGGCCCAATGATTTGCCCATTCAATATACCTGTCCACAAATTAATTTTAAATCTTAATAACAAAATATTAATATACAAGGCTATACTAAAGCCAGTATGGGCCTATGGAGTACAACTGTGGGGAACTGCTAGCAATTCGAACATAGAAATTCTGCAAAGATATCAGTCAAAAACTTTAAGACTTATAACAAGTGCACTCTGGTGCGTCACTAATAAAGCCATACATACTGATCTAGAAATTCCAATCATAAAAGACGAAATCAAAAAAATAAGTACAAAATATTTACAGAGGATAAGTTATCATGATAACCCGCTGGCCATTTCATTACTTGATCAAACTAATGAAACTACTAGACTCAAAAGACATCATATATTAGACCTTCCTTTCAGAAGCTAATATGTAAATCAAAAATTAAAATGTATTAAAATCTAACATAGAAGTCTAAACATAAGCGTACACTAATTTTAGTATGCATATACGAGTATATTATTATTGACCTCAATGGAGTCCACTAATATAAGTCACATTGTTAAATAGTTATATAATTTGCTTATTATTTTAAAAATAGATTGCAAATAAAACTGAAGTGTTAAAAAAAAAAAAAAAAAATTTTCAACCGCCCAACTATGAATGTTATGCATATTCATAAAGCCGTCCTTATGACACGTGGATTCATCTGTCCATAAGACTTTTTCAAAAAGCTGAAGCTCTTGTACTCGCTGCACGTGGTAAGGATGAAATTGGTCTCTCCTCAAAATTTCGGGTACAGTGGACTTTCCAACGTCTGTTTGAACCGCGAGTTTGCGAACTGAAATCCCGGGGTCTTGTTCAACCCGCTGAAGAATATCGTCCTATTCGTGTTGTGGCGGTCTTCCGGTAGTGCGCCTCATGAAACCTATTCGTCCCGAACAAAATAAGTTATGAACTCTTATAAAAACGCGACGATCAAGATGTCTAGCTTGCGGATACCTTAGACATCGGATAAATTTAAGGCCCTATTACGGTTTACAACTCAACTTTACTTTAGTTGAAATTTTGCAATTTGGTATTAGCGATTACAATTACAACCCAACCTGTCAAAAATTATTAGTTGAAATTGATAGTGTAACAACTTTTGTGTGGCATTACCATTTACAACCCTGTGCTAGTTTGGTTGTCTACAATATCGAAAATTGACAACTGCTCACTAGCAGTTGTATTTGGATAGCGAATATACACTTTTGCTGTTATTTTGGAAAATATATAAAGAAAAATGGAGAGCGGGTTAGTAAATCTTTTAAAATTATTTCAGATTAATATTTAATCGTGAGTTTTGTCCAGATTTATAGAAACAACAAGGTTACAACAAACCAGCAGTTTGAAAAACTTGTTGTAATTTGTAATTTATTATCTTCATAAGATGCACCAAAAGCCAAACGAAGGCATTGTGGGAGGAACTTGACCTACAGCTCAATAGCTTAGGACCACTAACAAGAACTGCGGCGGAGTGGGGACGAGTAAGTAATAGTCATAGAATTAGGCCATTGCATTGAAAGTGCAATGTTAATGATTTGAGTGTCACGAAGCTCTTTTCGTATGCGCAGCACATCTGTATTAGCACCAACATTTTGATCGTTATAAAATAAATCGAAACTTATGTATGTCCATTTTAAAATATATTTATAATAATATAATGATTTTTCGTAACAAAATAACCAGCTGTTGAATTATCTGTCAAAATGTATTTGTCTTTGTCTTAAATACAAATCAACTCAGTTGAGTTGTAAACCGTAATAGGGCCTTTAATTCATAATTAGATAGTAGATCAAAACTTCAAATCAACAAACGTTTTTTATAGATCCTCTTACCTTTCTCGATATAACTGAGCTGCAGCACTGGCATTACCTCGGCATTCCCCGTAAATGAAATGCATATTAGCATATTCCACTCCCGTGTAGTGTTCCCTGGACATTTTTAATGTCGAGTTTGATATTTTAAAAATGTAATCACTTAAATGTGCAGGATTCCGCGAAAAAATAGCCAAGTTTATCTAGTAAGAACTAGTTTATTTTTAAGTAACTCCTCGCTTTGAATGCCAGTAACGGGTTTTCACAATTCGTTTGACATAGAATAAAATTACAATTTATGTCTAGAAAGGGTTAAAATAAGCATCAGCATTTACTTTGCAGCATACGCGACTCTTACCACGATTTTTGGCTGTATAAATTGGATAGCTGACGATCGAAGTGCAACTCTACAACGCTTGCAATACCCAATACGCTTGCTATGGAGTTCCGGCTTAATCACCTGTTTTCCTACTATGCATGTATGTTTATTATGTTGATTTCATTCTATCGCTAGTACAAGAGGATATATGAACATCTTTTGTTATAAAAAAACAACAACGAACAACAAATTTGGTATTGCACTCTCTCTTACTAACAAATAAAAACAAAAACAACAACAAATTGTTATTGTAATTTCTCTCGCGCTAATTAATAGGTACATTTGTAACATAACTTTTTTCCCCTATGGGAACCCGAAAATACATAGGTTTTCCAATTGAAATCATTATTATTTGCAGAAAATGGTACATCGGTAGTAATTAATGCATACTTGATTTATAAGGTGAATTACTAGAATGTATATAATAATTTTAATAACTGCTTAACACCAAAATTTAACTGATATAGGTTAGGTTAGGTTGAAGTGGCTGCCAAAGAGGCACACTTAGGCCAGTAACATTAGGCCCGTTGTGATACCACATAGAGACACCTTTATACCTCCTCCTCTTCGAACCACTTGGAAGACTTGATGAAGGCCATCACTTCGCAATTTGGCGAATGTTGTCCAGGAAGGGAGCACAAAGGCAGCCACGTCTAACGCCGCTAAGTGCGGGGCAGTTGCAGATGAGGTGTTCTACAGTTTCTTCCATTTCGTCGTCTTTGCAGCTCCTGCAGCAACGGCGGTAAGGCACACCCAGTCTCTCTGCGTGCCTCCCAATAAGACAGTGGCCAGTTAGCGCTCCTATTATCTTGGAAATATCAGTCTTAGGGTGTAGATCTGTCGGGATCTCTTTGGATCCCGTTTTGGCCAGGTTTGTTTGGATATCAAACAACCTGGGGTTTGAAGCCATCTTTCGTTGGCTTGTCGATAGGTGAATTCGTTTAGCATTAGCCTGCATGTTGCAAAGGGTATACCCAGGCCCGTGCGCACGGGGGGGTTTTGGGGGTTGAAACCCCCCCCCTGACCAAATCTAAGTTGCAATGATTTTACAAAAATTTTCAAAATACACTTTATAAATCTTGTATTGAATTTTGACTAATAATTTTTGACAAAATTAGTTAAAATAATTTTACGGAAGAAGAAATTGGTGAAAGTTGCAAAGAATAAGGTTGGCCAATACATAAGTCCGGCACTTTGAATTGCACTTGGAGCTTTCCGAAATTACAAAGTTGTGTAGCGTATGGGCATTTTTTGTTCTTAAATTTTACCGATGAAAACAGTTAGCAGTTTCAATTAACAGAGCGAATGAACTGCAAGGCTCAATTATATGAAAGATTTCGAGTGTTTTCTGACCCTTTTTGTTGTAGGCGTAAAGAGAATTGTGAGAAAATGAACGTTGGAGAGCAGATGAGCGACAACGTTCAATTATTTGAATGTTTTCAAACATTTTCTGAGATTTTTTTTTTAACTTAAAGGAAAATAAAGATCGCATTTTTTATGGACGTTTATCAATAGTCTGTGGAAAATAAACATAGCATATTTCATATTTTCCGAATAGTGTCAATAAAAATTCATAAACCTTATTTTTTTATTATTTATAATAATAATAATAATTCCCAACGGATTATCCACCATATTCCGCCCGACCGGCGCTAGGGGCGCCTCCGAAATACGCGCGGATTGTTCTTTCGTGCCGAGTCTTTGAAAGGCTTTGGTTTGTTAATCGTCGAGATCTGAAACTGCTCAGCTACAGAGAAAACCTCATCAGCCAAGTAAGGTAGATACAAAATAGATGACACAATTAATAAATAATTAGTTGACAGCGAATAGTTATTGTAAAGAATAAAGATAAGAATCAAAGGATATGAAAGCAAATTGTTGCTATGTACTTAGGATAGAAATAATTGACATTTTTATTCTGCATAGTGAGTCTGAAATATCAAACGTACCAGAATGAGAGTTATTATCTTGACACAAACAACGAAAAGGCTGATTTAATTCCAAATTAGTTCGCCACTGTTTCAAGATAAGTGGTTTAAAATGTCTTGATGGACGAGAAGGTACATTGAAGTTCACTTCGCTCAAAAGAAACGGGCTTGTGATTGAGCCATTTAGTAATTTAATCATGAAAACAATTCCAAGCATTTCCCTCCGACTAGAAAGGCTGTGAAGATTAATTAGTTTTAAGCGACTCGTATACGTGGCAAATTATACAAGGGATCCCAGTGAAGATCTCTTAAGTCAAATATTAAAAATTGTTTTTGAACTGATTCTAAGCGATCCACGTGGACCTGGTAACGTGGATTCCAAATTGTAGAACCGTATTCAAGTATCAGTCTGACTAATGTAGTAAAGAGTTTTAGTTACATAAGGGTCGCTAAATTCTTTAGACCATCGTTTAACAAATGCTAGAACGCCTCCAGCTTTATTGACTGTTACGTTAATATGGCAGTTAAAACTGAGTTTGTAGTCCATAGTAACCCCAAGGTCAACAAAATCATACATTTGCTCAAGACTATAACTGTTAATTGTATAGGAAGCTGGCTGTGATTTTCCTCTCGAAAAACGCATGTATTTACATTTCTTTAGATTAAACGGCATATAATTTACAGCTCAACCTAATATAAACGCACAGCGTTTGCGGACGCACAGAAGTCTATACGCAGTTATTTGAGTAACCTAAATTAAATCCCGTGCGTTGCTTTTATTGGTCTAAATATGAATAGTTTTATTGTATATAGAAGGTCAAATTTGTGTTTACAACATTAGGTTGACGTTTTAAATTCAGATATTTGTCTAGAACAGTTCTCTAAAACCACAAAAATGATCAAACAATAATTTGTAAAATTACCATAACCTCAATTCAAAACGTCACGCACAAAAATCTTGGATTTTGAGTTAGCTTTTAGCGCACGCAATTCTATTTCGGTTACTCTCATACAAGTTGTATGGGCATGAGACAAGTTTGACAGAAAACTCACGCTGTGCGTTTATATTAGGTTGAGCTGTTAAATCGAACCAAGTAACAAGTGTATTTAGATCTGATTGAAGCTTCTTCGAATGACATAAAAAGCTTTACATCGTCGGCATACATTAAAATTTTCGAAAATTATATTACTGTAGAAATATCATTTATAAACAACAAGAACAGAATCGGGCCAAGATGGCATCCTTGTGGAACTCCTGAGGAGACATAAATAACATCGGATTCACAATTTTTAAACACTACTTTTTGTGCTCTGTCGCTAAGGTAAGAAGAGATCTAGCGATTGAGACCCGGCTTGAAACCCAACTGATCCAGTTTATGAATAAGTAAAGAGTGACACACTTTATCGACAGCTTTGCTGAAATCAAAGTAAATTCAAGTAAGTTTGTAACGGTGGACTTTCCCTTACAGAACCCGTGTTGACAGTCGGAAATCAAGGTAGAGATAGGATTCGTAAGCTGATTGGTAACAATAGCTTCACACACTTTTGGGATGGCAGAAAGCTTTGCTATGCTTCCGCTTTTATGAAGCGGTAGAAGAAACGACTCTTTCCATGCTTTTGGAAAAACACCACACTTTAGTGACAGATTGAACAAATTGGTAAGGGGTTGGTAAATATTGTTAGCACACTTCTTCAAGAAGCATGTAGGAATCCTATCAGGACCGCATTTAAAAGATTCCTGCAAGGTTATCAGATAAATAAGAACATCATTGGCGCATATAGTTGGACAATTAATTAAATTGTTCCCATGTAGCTCATAGGGCTAATTTAGAAAGTCAGAGTTGGTGACGGCAGAATAGTTAGGAGTGAATAATTGCGCAAAGAAATTATGACCCAAAAGAAATAAAAAACGATCCCAAATAAGCTTCAGAAAAACACCAATAAAAGGCTCCGAAAAGTGTTCAAAAACCCTCTGAATGGATGAATGAAAGAAAAGCACCAATTAGAGGGCTCGGAAAGGCGTCTGGGAAGGCTCCAGAAACCCTCAGAATGGAGGAATAAAAGGCTCCGAAAAAGGTTCAGAAAAGCACCAATAAAAGGCTCCGCAATTCATTTAAAAAGAGTCAAAAAACGCTTCAAATTCATCGAAATCGGACTCATTGCCGACTCTTTTTTATGACTTCGTTGGAGTGCCCGCGTAGAGCGATTTTTTGCTCCATTTGGGCTCTGAAAGAAGCTCATTTTGGAGAGTAAAGTTCTGAGAAATGAGCGTTTTATGGCTCCGAAAGGAGTCTTTTTTTGCCATCATATCACCAATTCTCTATCAAATACAGAAAGATGTGTACAACCAAAAAAATAGTAGTTTTAGGCATCAGAGTATGCAAATTCAGGAAAGTTAAAGAACATTAAAATTTGTGATATATGGGTCTAGGTATCTGTTTCAGCAAATATGTTTAACTTAGTGAAAAATGTATGCGAATGCAAATCTAAATTAAAACCCCCCCCAAGGCCAATTCCTGCGCACGGCTCTGGGTATACCCAAGCGTTCTTTATCAGGAAGAACTTGCTTGGTAGTACCCTGCCTAGCAAGCTCGTCTGCCCTACGGTTACCGTCAATGCCCCTGTGGCCCAGTACCCACGTGAGGTTGACACAGTTCTGCTTGGCCATCTCCTGAAGAGATCGGCGACAGTTTAGCGTTAGTTCAGAATTGAACGAGTTAGAGCCAAGTGCTTTGATGGCGGCTTGGCTATCGCTGAAAATGAATATTTCCTTGCCGATAGTGTCCCGTCCGATCCGGGCTGTGGCCTCCATGATTGCACAGACTTCGGCCTGGAAGACACTACAGTGATCAGGTAGTCTGAAGGAGAGTTCTAAGTCGCAATCTATTGAGAAGACCCCTCCGCCGACTCTCCCGTTTAGTTTGGAGCTGTCGGTGTATATGCAGATACTGTGTTCTGCGCCATAGCACCAGTCCGGCTCAACCCAGTCTTCCCTACTGGGGATGTTTACCGTAAAGTCGCACTTCTAACTGTAGTAGTCACGCAGCGATCCGTACTTCCGGGAATAAAATTTAAATTATTTAGTATGGTGGAATGCCCTTTGGTCCGAGTGATCCAGATAGACGATTCCCGAAGACGCAGGGCTGATGTCGCCGCTGCTCGGTAACCCTCTATGTCTAGAGGAATGAGGTCTAGAATGACCTGTAGAGCTTCGCTTGGAGTAGTTCTCAGAGCTCCGCCTATGCTGATCATGCTAGACCTGTGAACCTTCCCTAATAGGTTCAAGTTTGAGGCCTTGCGCAAGGCAGGCCACCACACGACGACCCCGTATAGCAATATGGGTTTTATGATAGTCGTGTAAATCCATTTGCATATCTTGGGGCTAAGACCCCATTTCCTGCCTATGGCCCTCTTGCACGTGTATAATGCAGTATACGCTTTCTTTTGGCGCTGAATGACGTTTTCTTTCCAATTCAGCCTTTTGTCCAGAACTACACCTAGAAATTTGGCCTTATCGGCCAGATTAAGGCGCACGCCGTTTTCTGGTAGTATTAACGGTGGTATTTTGTATCGCTTAGTGAATAAGACAAGTTCCACCTTCTCGGAGTTGACGCTAAGCCCGCAGCGAGAGGACCATACTGAGATCTCTCGCAACGTCGCCTGCATCAGATCGCACAGGGTTTGTGGGAATTTGCCTCTGTATGCCACGGCCAGGTCGTCGGCATATGCCGCCACCTTGCCGCTGCCCCAACATGTGTCTCTTAGCAGCGAGTTAACTGTTAGGTTCCACAGGAGAGGTGAGAGAACGCCGCCTTGAGGAGTTCCTCTTGTGGCGTATCGTGTTATATCAACAGACCCCAGAGATGAGAGAATTTTTCTCCCTTTGAGTAGTTGGTCGATCAGTCCGACCAGGGACCCGTTTACCCCCAGATCTGTTAGTGCGGTATTAACAGCAACTGGGCTGATGTTATTGAAGGCTCCTTCGATATCGAGGAAGGCAACCAGACAGTAGTCTTTCTCGTCCATGGATGCCTCTATGGTAGAGACTAGGGTGTGGAGCGCAGTCTCCGTAAATTTACCTTTGAGGTAAGCGTGTTGACAGCTTGATATATGGTTGCTGTCAATTGTGGTAGTGAGGTAGTTATTTATTATCCTCTCCAGGGTTTTGAGAGCAAACGACGTTAGACTTATCGGTCTGTAGTCTTTCGGCTCGTAGTGAGAGGCCTTACCAGCCTTCGGAATAAAGATCACCGTTGCGCTTCTCCATAAGCACGGAATGTGGTTGAGAGACAAACAGGCCGTGAAAATGTGATACAGCCAGTTAGCTGATGTCTCCAAAGTGTTGATTAGCTGTGCGGGAATAATCCCGTCCGGTCCAGCGGACTTGAACGGCTTGAAGCTCTTGACCGCCCATTTAACTCCCTCCACGGTGATGGGTATATTTACGGCCAGGTTGGTTGCAGGAGCATTTGGAGCACAATGCATGTTTCCCGGAAAGTGAGTATCCAGGAGCAGTTCTAGAGTCTCCTCTTCTGAGCTGGTCCAGGTACCGTCATGTCGCCGCAAAAAGCTCATGGCCGTTTGCGACTTTGATAGCACGCACCTAAGTCTTGCTGTGTCGTCGACACTTTCGACTCCAGTGCAGAAGTTTCTCCACGAAGTTTTCTTCGCTTGTCTCAGGGCTTTTTTATAGGCCCTCAGTTTGTTTTTATATTCAAACCATTGAGTCTCACAATCGAGGTTTTTGGCTATATTAAACTGTTTCCTGCAGGATTTCCGTAATGAGTCCAGATCCCGGGACAACCAGTAAGGTTTATGCCTACCCCGCGGTTTTGGTACTGGGCAGGCCTTTTCTAAGGCGTTTGAGAGTGCCGTTGTGAAGGTCGTAACCATGTCCTCTAGCACCTCTACAGAAGAGGGGCATTGAGAGGGTAGTTCTGGCAGACCTCTATCAAACAGCTCATTATGCAGCTCCCAGTTTGTGCTACGTGGGCTCCGTCTCATAATGGCCGGTTCGACGGCAAGGTTTAAAACCACCTCAATATAGCGGTGGTCAGAGAAAGAGTGGTCATCAAGAACTGATATAACTAAATAACTATTTTCACCAATACACAGTGGGAAGGGGTCAAAAGTGGTCATAATTCAAAATCTTATCGAAATAGCTTAAAACTTGCTAACTTTAGATTTTTAATTTTCCAGAGTTTTGAATAAGACATTTTTTTTGGGAATTTTTTTAATAATATTATTTTTAATTTTTAACCTTGTAATTTTTTTAAATTTTTAGATAAAAAATTTATTTTGTTTGCAATTTTTTTCCAATTACATATTTTTTTGCTGTTTTCGCTTTATTTTTTTAAATTTTGACAAACATTTTTTTTGTCTTTAATTTTTTTAAATAATATTTTTTTGTTTTGTTTCAGATTTTTAGTTTGTTGAAATTTTGAATAAAAATTTTTTTTTTATTTCTTTTGGTAAATTATTTATTTTTGTTAATATTGTGATATTAAAATTAGAGTTCTTCCATTCTGCATGCTTTTGTTCGAATCGACATTTTATTCTACATCCAGTGCAATATTTCACATTCCGCTTACCATTTAGAGGGTTAATTGATAGTTTCAGTCTAGAAAGAAACTTATTGTCCACTTTGAAAATGTCTATATTTTTTTTCTGAAAAATATAGTTCATGGCTTAATTAATATCTGTTAAATTATCTAACCGCATATTTACGTAAATGTACTTAATCGAAAGAAACAAAATCACGAATAAAAAAATATGCTAAAACAGCTGAGTTCAATGAAACGAGTATTTGATATTAATTAATTATTACTGCAATTCGGTAAATGTAGAATATATTTTATGTTTAGCGTTTGTGATAGGAGGTGGTACGTAGGAGTACATGGAAACGACATGGAGCACGCCTCATAAAAAATGAACATTTTAATCAATAAAATACGCTAACATTTCAAAATTAGGACAGTGTTAATAAGGAAAAAAGAGAACCTTAAAAAATTTACTATTTGAGGCAATGAAAAATTCAATTTCAATATACATCCCACCTGTAAATTTAAAATCCAACGCTCTTGATCAGATTGAAATTGCACTCAGAGAAAAAATGCTGTAATACCAACCAAATTACGGGTTAAACCAACAGATTTTACAGGCAAAACCCATCCAAACGTAAAAATCGTTGAAATAACAGATGCTTTTCGTTTATTAAGATTTGAACGGTTTTACTGTTGAATCCGACGATTTTCTGTCAAATCAACTATAACTAATTTGTTGCTTCAACAAGTTTGCTGTTCGTTGTTAACAAACGTGACAGTTGATTTGACATATTTTTTCAACCGTTTCACTGTTGAATTTACAAAATTTCTGTTCATTTGACGTTCTTCAAATTGGTTGATTCAACAGGCAATCTGTTAATTTTCAACAAGCGGGACTGTTCAAATGCCATATTTTAATGTTCATATAACTTTTCAACCTGTTTATTCAACTACAAAAAATGTAGTTGATTTAACAGTACGTCTAGTTCCCTTGACAGTCAAAACTGCCAATTTTAGAAATTTTGTTACGTAAATAAATAAAAACTCGTAATTTAATAATAATTGAATATATATATAAAGATCATTTATTTCACATTAGTACAGGTATTAAATGAAGACAAACACTTGTTTTGTCACGAAACCTTATAAACAATACTTAGAGTCACTTAAAATAATAATCCATAGTAAACTGGGGCTATCCCCATACCAAGTTTTTAAGTTTTTTTTTTTAGAAAAATATAAAAAGTAAAAATAATCGTTAAATAATGTTAAAATGAGGTATTGTATAACTTTGGTAAACAAATATTTTTTTAGTGTTACAGAGTTGGGTTGCATTAAATTCAATGTTACAAAAAGATAAAGTTTTTAAAATTACACAAAAATATATGGTAGTTTTCAAGCCATTTAAAAACAAAAAACAAAAAGTACTAATTTTTTTAACGTGATTGTTGTTGCATTGAATACAATGTTGGAAAAGAGATAAATAACATTAAAGTTTTTACAGCATTTTATTTCGTAGATATGTAGAACCGTCAGTCATGCTATATATATGCAACGGAGGACTAGTAAAATATTCAATTTCTTTCAAGCACATTTCGTTAGTTTTTGTTCCAACAACAAATGACTGGTAATGTAAATCAAATTTTTTTAACTGGATTTTGGACGAAACTATAAAAAATTGGTTTTTTTTGTGGATGACTAAACCTTCAATTCTGTGCAGTTCTAAATTTTCTGAAAATCTAGTTAGATAAAACATTTTCTTGTAAGCAGTACCTCTAAATGTCACTGATTTATTTATTTATTTATTTATTTTATTTATTTTTGTTTAAAGAAAATAGTCTAGATTACAATGTATGTACTTACAGACTACTTGAAAATGTACTTAAAACTAGAGACCTTAGCAATACCATCAAAAACTTACAACGCTCAACAAAGATTTGAAGGCAGTCTTAGGCAAAGAAAAATCAATGGCTAAAGAATTTGAAATAGTGTTGAACTCCTTCATTGCTCTTGAGATGGGAGCGTTAGAGGCATAAATGGTCCGGGCGCAGTCAATATAAAACATATCCCAATTACGAAGTAATCTTGGGGGAGTATGGAGAAAAATTTTCTCGAGTAGACATGGTGAATCAATGACACCGTTAATAATGTCATAGATAAAAGTGAGCGAAAGAATGGTTCTCCTACTTCGAAGTGATTGGAGACTAATGAGTGCACATCTGGCATTGTAAGAGGGAATCGGCTCAGAAAAGTTCAGAGACCTCAAGCCGAACCATAAAAAGATTTTTTGGACTCGCTCAAGCCTTTTGATATGGCATTCATGATAAGGCCTCCAAATAAAACAAGCATATTCCAGCTTAGAGCGAACAAGAGACGTAAACAACAACTTAAGAGTATAAGGGTCTGTAAAATCAGAGCTAAAACGTCGAATAAAAGCCAAAACCGAGTAGGACTTAGCAATTAAAGAGGTAATATGAGTGGTAAACGAAAAATTCGAATCGAAAACTACGCCTAAGTCAGAAATCTCAGTACGTGTGGATAGGCGAGATCCACCAATATAATATGAAGTAGGAATTGTGCAACGAGACTTAGAAAAGGTTACGTGAAAGCATTTACCAATATTTAAAGGCAGATTATTTTTACGACACCAATCAGCAACATTGTTAAGATTAGACTGAATGTTTTCTGAATCAGAAGGAGTAGATACAGCTGTAAACACGTTCAGATCATCAGCATAAAGCAGAAAGTTTGAATGATTAAAGCAGCCAGAAATGTCATTAATAAAAATTACGAAGAGCAGTGGTCCCAAGATGCTACCTTGCGGTACACCAGAGGAAGCAATGAAAGGCTTGGAGTGAGAGTTGTCAACAACAACTACGCATTCACGTGAGTGCAGGTAGGACTTAATCCAAGACAAAAATATAGAATGAAAGCCCAGCCTGGCAAGTTTGAAAATAAGGATTGAATGACTAACTTTGTCAAACGCTTTGGAGAAATCCGTATAAACCGTATCAACTTGAACACGATTGTTGAAAGCTGTCAGACAAAATTCGGAGAAAATAGCTAAATTAGAAACAGTGGATCTACCAGGCACGAAACCATGCTGACTAAGACTAATTAATTGCTTGACAGCAAAACTCATTTTTTGTTTTACAACATACTCAAAAAGTTTAGAAATAGTAGACAATTTAGCAATAGGTCTATAGTTGGCAACATTGTTTTTATTACCACTTTTAAAAATGGGCGAGATGAAAGTCAACTTCCAGGCATCAATGAACTCACCACACTCTAAAGATTTGTTAAAGATTAGAAGGAGCGGGGTGGCTAAGTCCATACAGTTTTTAAAAAGATAAGCCGTCAATATCTGTCTGGGAGGACGATTTGAGATTCTGAATTCCATCGACAATATCATCCAGAGAAAGAGTAAGAGCACCAAAGTTGATGGGAGAGTCCACCAGAGGGGAGGACTCAGGAACACTAACCGGCTGAGTATCAAAATTAGAGTGAAAAAAATTTGCAAAAAGATCGGCAGACTCCATAGGTGAAGAAGTATGAAGCCCATTATAAAAAACTGATGAAGGAATGCTCGAGGTAGCTTTCTTGGATTTCACATAATTCCAAAAAAGCCTTAGGATTATCTTTGATACAGGATTCAAAGTTTCGAACGAAGTTACTGCGCAGTCTCTTACTCAAGGCTTTAAATTTCTTATTGTAACGGATGTACTTGATTTTGTGCATCAAAGACTTTGTGGTCTTAAATTTTTTAAAAAACCTGTTCCTCAAATTCTTTAGCCGCTTGAGCCCAGTAGTATACCAGGGGATTTTGTAACACATTTTCTTCTTTCGCGGAATACTGCTAATACATATCTCATTGATAAGGCCTTTGAAAGTATTGAAACAATGTGTGAGATCATTTCCAGAAAAGAGAGCTTCCCAATCAATTAAGGATACTTTTCGAGAAACTATGTCAAAGTTCGCGCATCGAAATAGGAAGCTAGGAACAGCATTATCTGAAACGATGCTTTCAAAGTTATAAAATTCAATATCCAAGACAAGCGGGATATGGTGAATTCCAGAACTCGACAATGGACCAAGACATTCCGATAGGGAATAATTGATGTTAGCTAAAACAATTTCGTCTTTGGGCATATTTCTAGAATTCAAGAAGGAATCAATAGTATTATTTTCGTTATTTAAATTTGAAAGCGCAATGGCATTATATAGGCTTTTGAGCAACTTTACGCCAAAGTAGGATTACCAAGTCGGATTCGTGGTACAATTTCATTGTTGATAGTATGCTCACGAAAATTTTTAAACACATCTTTATTTTCAATAAATTTACGAAATTTATATTCCGTGTTTGCATATTGTAATGGATCTGAACTTAATTCCAAAACTTCATTTAATTCGCCCGTTATTGGAATATTAATTTCTTTTACGAGTATATCTTTGATATTAGTAACTAATATTTGTGACAGTTTTTTGAAGACTTAGAGCATCCTTCCGGTTAAAATTAATTTTTGAATACAGTTCAGACGAAAATAACAAAACTGAATCGATAATTTCATTTTTTGGACTACTAATTCTAGCTTGACGACCCATATCTTCACAGTTACTTACTGATAAGGCATTGTTGTTGGAATTCACAGAATAAGATTTTGGCAAAACAACGCTAAAGTTATCATCACAATTATCTTTTTCATGTCTATTAAGATGTTTTGCAAATGCCCATTTACTCGAAAAATGCTGAAAACAATTTTTCTGCGCACATTTGTATACGCCAAAAGTCTTCAATTTATGTTTATCCTTAAAGTGAGATAATAACTTCTTGACCGCTTCAGTTTTAAACTCACAAAGGGAGCAAAAAAACATTTTAGTTTTTGTTTAATAACGAATTCAAATGGGATATTTATCCACTCACTTTTGGCTGATGGTCATCGTACTTTGTATCAATTTCGAAAAAAAACTTTTGAAGGAAAAGCTAAACACCCTTGCAATATAAAGGATATTGCAAATCGAAGACATTAAAAATTTTAAAACATGAGTCTAAAGCTGCCAAAAATGATGAGAACTTTAGCTTAGTTCCATCTATATATACAAAAAAGTTATCTATTGCTGTAATAGGACTACCGGTAACTACAATAATAGGTTGCAAAGTATTTTTATCCTGCGAAAAACGTTCTCGTATCATAGAAATGTGTTCTTCTAAAACTGATGCGGAGTTGACGTGGACTAAGAAACTGTCCATTCCTTCTTGCATGGTTACTCGTTTTGTCGTGCTTTTGTTTTTATATCTGGCGACGGGTGTAATAACGGAATTTAGTAGCAATGCAATTATATAGTTCTTACTATCTGGAAATAAGAGGGTAATATTTTTAGTATTAATACATATATAATACAGATTTGTACATGAGTAAGTTCAAGTCAACTTGATCAGAAAAACTATATCTAAGAAAGATAAATTAACGAAACTTTGATACAATATTAGGAACTAAAAATATCATTATCACATTTTTAATTAATTCTAAGATTTACAAACGTTTACTTTTAGTGATCAGGTGGTAAATATGGATCCAGTTGACGCGCTCTAACTCATATTAAAGTATGGTATATTACCTTCACTCAATTTTACGTTTTCCAGTAGCAAAATATTTTCTCGGCAAGCTTTGTCCTTGACGTGTGTATTATAATAGTTGGATATTAAGGACGCGAATTCAGTCCACTTTGTAAATAAATTATTTCCTTTGTTCGGATACAATGCATCAAAATCGCAATCAATCTGGAATGTTAAGACAATTAAAGAGAATGTAATATATACCTGTTAAAATACATTCATATTGTATAAATTGAAACATGTAAGTAAAAAAATTACCAGTTGTGGTCCAAGGATACAATGTTTGTACAGCGGCCATTCTAATAGAAAAGTGGAAATTGTTTCTCATTTTTTAAGCGAATTTTTCAAGCAAATTTTTCTGTAAGCATGTGTTTTCTTCCAATTATCTTTAACTTCATCTACTTGGCCATCATTGTATTTCAGCCAGGACTGAATTTTTTGACACAAAGTTTGGTCGGTTTCCGGATTTTCGGCTATTGGCGGTTAATTAGTTTTTGTAGCAGTAGAACACAAAGTCAACGATTTTTTTCCTTTTCTATGATTAAAATAGCGGTCGTACAGTTTTCCATATGGCTTTTTGGTTTCTCCGCGACGCCCAAAATAAGTTGACTGAAGTGGTTAATATAGAGGAAAATTTATATAAATCTCGGCTAAGGTTTTTTTTTATTTTAGTAAATGGGAATACCTCACAATACCGACAAGCCGTAATCCAGAAAATTTTATGAATGAAAGAAAATGTCAAAGTCTCCGGGAAAAGGTGATGCATGTTGGTCTTCAACGCAAATAACTAACTATGCTAGTTTTCCATGGAACCGATGATTGTGGGCCTGTGATTCGGCATTTGTTAATATCTGGATTATGGTTCATCGGGATTGTGTTGTACTCTCATTTTAAACATACTGTGTGCTCTCCAGGAAAATAGTTGCATATTCTGATAGAAATTTTATCCAAATCCTTTAAAGAAAGCTTAGTTCGGGAAGCCAAAAAATGATCAATGATACAGTTTGAGATGCTTTGCTGGTGATGAGGTGTGAGTGTTTTTTGATGTACGAAATAATCGAGAGCGTCTTTTCCTCGAGGGTTGTTATTCAAAACAATTGGTATGTCAACCTGCGTAGATGAAAACTAATTACATACATATGTATATTGAAATATAAGATTAATACAATGTTTTGCATGTGTCAAACTTTCCAACTTTATATGGAATTGGGCCTTTATTTTTAACACATGACGCGCGTATCTGCCAAAATCAAGGTCGGAGTTTCGGAAGTGTGTTATAAATTGACCTTTATTGCCTCTAACGAGCAATCTGAAGTCTGTGATGTACTCAAAGGCGAAGAGGAGAGTCCAGCACCTTCATTTTCCTTAATCCACTGACTGACTTTTTGAATTGCGGACGTTATATCTTCGTCTTGGCCAAACTATGCGATAAAGGAAATAAATATTAATAATGAAAAGATCAATATCGCTAAAGAAATAAAGATATATATTACCTGCTGTTTTTTCCACACTTTAATTTTCTCACGTAATTTCGCTTTTGTGCCCACTACGTCGACTGAAGGAAAAATTTTGTCCAAATCCGCTTCAGTTAAGTATCGCAGCTCTTCTATTCCTACGCTGGCGTCTATTGATAAGAAAATTAATATACTTAAATTACGTAATTCTTTACGTCTCTTCGCACAATTGCACTTGCATATTTTATCAATAGCACAGCAATGTTAAAGTACAAAAGAATTACCAAACATTTTTGACAAATAGAAATATTCTATGATTGTGCATGAATAAATATATACCCTACAAACCACATACCGGTTACCAATGTAGCTAAATAGTGGGTTTCATTAATTTCTCATATGGTCTATAAAGTGGCTATTTTTGTTCAGGCGGCGTGAAGATTTTAACCATATGTGTGACTTCGCATCTCCCTTGCACTTATCGAATTCTCCCATTAACAAAAACTATAGCTGTTCTTTTCAATACTTCCAGTCTTAAAAAATTTCCCTTTCCAAAACCAGTTAATGTTTTGGTTAACACCTAGTTGGAAATAGTTGTTCAAATGGTTTTTGTTTTGGCTAAATAGTGGGCCGAAATATTCGTTCAGTTGGTTTTTATTTTGGCTAACATATGGTGAATATTATCTGTTGAATTGGTTATCAAAGTGGCTAAAATATGGTTAATATTATTAGCTGAATTGGTTAATGAAATACCAGTTGAAGTGGGTATTGTTAAATGGAGATACCTACACATTTTTTCCAAATAAAATGCACAAAAATGCATTATTTTTAGTATATATTGGTATATTTTATTGAATTTTTTTTTAATACATGGTAATTAATCATATTACAGCTAAATTGTCCAATACTTTACAAATTTTAATAGTTTTTTTGAAGAAGTAAGGTAAAAACAAATATTTACATTTCTAATGTACTAAATAAATTATTATTAACGTAATAAACTATAAATAGTCCTTTGGTTTAGCTATCTCCATTAATATAAAAACATTTTGTAATTTTTCTATTTAAACAGTATGATTCGATTAATAAAAAGCCTAGGATTTGTTTACATTGTTACAGTTAATGAAACTTATTTTAGAGCTTAATAAAGTAATTTATAATATATTAAAAATTATATCAACTAAAAGAAATACGGTTTATTAATCCTAATTACAAGGTTTCACATATAATAAAGAAGCGATATGTCTTCAGTAGGTCGATTCTGTAACTTTTTTAACGCCAGGTATTAGCGTTAACTTCGCTTAATACCTTTTTAACGCTTTTCCCTATTCGCTAACTTTTAACCACACCAAAAGTGTAAGCTAACCCTTTAACTGTGGTTAGTTATCGCGAATTAATTTCGTGGTGTTTAAAATTATTATAGAAAATAAGTTATCCGAAAACCGCACGTTGTAGTCCGAACGCTTATCAAGTGCGCTATTGCGACATGAACGAATATACCACAAATAGGTAGCTGTATTTTAGTGTAAAGGAAAATTACAGAATCGCACTTGCGTTAAGAGCAAATGCCGAAACTCGGCGAGTGGTTAAAAGTTACAGAATCGAGCTACAGGTTACAAGGATATTTCATTAACTAAGTTTTGTATAACAACTTTTCTTAGCTTAAGGTTTAACTATAAAAAGGATAAGGATGCAGTCCCAAAAAGCATATTTTAGGATTGCATTCTTTCCTTTTACAAAAACCGTCTGCTTATACAGGTTACGTCTTAAGGATAAAAACTTAATTGCTATATATTTTATAATTAGGGGTTTCTGCAAAATCATCTGTAAAGAGAACATAACATATTATAGCTCGAAAAAAAGTTTCGTATAAATACATATTTACCGAAGACTCTCAACCTAATAGTTCCGCTTTCTTCCATCTATGTGAGTAGGTCCAAGGGTTCCGTTAAGGAAATTGCGTGTTGGTTGGTTGGTCGGTGGAAATTACCCGTCGTGATTCGTGTTCTGTAATGAAATTAAAGTTTATGTAAATAATATTTTTAAGAATTAGTTAAAAAAATATTGAAATATTAACGGAAATACTAAACGATTAAAAACAAATTCTAAAAAATCCATAGTGAAACAAGCGAAAAAATAGCTCATAAGCAAACGAAGAGAAATAAACGCTTTTTTCGTACAACTTTTGATTGCAATCGAAATTTTATTTTCCGCTTTCGGACTATTGAATAATTTTCTTTATATTCATTTATGAGCACTTTTCAAATCAATCAACACCCAAACGATTGCAAAAATGCGGTAGAAAGATGATCGATTGAGCATTCACACCCGCTTGTTGATCGATCGGGTGGACACTCGCAATTGCTCGATGATCGCTAACCGCTTAGTAGTCGATTATCTTTTCGTGTTCGACACTCGCGATAGGGGTGTGAACTTCAGAACACAGCTGTTAAGCAGACAATTTTTAAAGGTGTAGTATTATAATTTCAAAATATAATATATTGTTTAATTGAAAATCGAATATTGAATGCTTTCCCAAATCCGCCTCTATATGAGTCGATTTTCTGATCGATTTCTTCAGTAATTTCGCATTCGAAAAAAATCGACCAGTGTAAGGAGAGTTATCTTCATATGGTGAAATTATTTTTAATACATTTCTGTGAGGACGTGAAGTTAAATTAACCTTAGAAGTGTCAAACATTTTCAAACTAAAGTACTATTCTAAAGAATCTTTAGGCTGTTCTCTCAAAACTCAATTAATGTCAGAAATTGAAAATACTAATTAAAAATAATTAAATCAATATTACATTAGCATTTAATTACTTACACAATGGTGGCGTTAAATTCAAATCATTTGTAAAACTACTTCCATTATTGTGTAGGCTGCTGCTTAGGCCCAAATTGATGCCATTATGATTGTTATTAATCGATTTACTATCATGGTTATTATTAACACTACCATTATTTATATTTATATTATTGCTCTGATTGGTAGACAATTGTTGACCATAGGATTTGGATGGCTCAAAACCAAACAGATCATTGCTAATATTTTTGCCATTACTGGTGCTATTGTTGCCACTGCCACCATCGACGCACTCATCCGCACGCGGATCAAAATCGCTATCTGAATCTGAATTAAGTAATAACTCTTCCATTTTTTGGCTATTCGATTTATGTATAATTTGGGTTGGTATATTATTGCGTGGCGGCACCATTGGCACAAAGGCTGACAATGAGCCCGTTGATGATTTCATTGAATGCGTCGAATTGGTATCAATCAGCAATTTATCTTCATGCACTGTAATGCAGAAATTTTGTTAATTTGTGTGTGAAAAAGATGGAATGTTGTTTAATAAACTTACTATTTGCCTTGTTGGCATTGCCATTGGTTAGTGGACCATTTTCAGTAGCGGGCAAATCCAATATATCCTTGATACCCATTTTGAAGAGCACCGAATCCAATTCGGATTTGGGTAGTTTAAGCGATAACTCTAGCAGTCTACTCTTATAAATGGTAAGCGCTTTTTCTAGTTCCGCATTTTGTTGTTGCGCTTTACCTAGATCGGTCTTCTCAACGCTGGTCATATATTTTCTGTAGAGAAATTAAAAAACAAATGTATTTTGTAGCGAGTAATTAGGAACAAACAAGAAGTTCTTCGTTCACCATCTCAAAGGTGTATCATATAAAACTATTATGACTATTAACCATCTTCATACCACAAAAGTTCAAATGTCAAACTTAGTTGTATGCCAAATCGAACGCTTGTCCAATGGTCAATGTGATATCCGACGCTAACTTATTTGATATAAAGACGAAGCATTCATGTGTCTCTTCTGTATTACTGCCACCGGTACTATTACTGCCATTACTCGAACTACTCACACCATTCATGCTGCCACTACCACCATTCATGCCATCATCCAATGGTTTAACGGTTTTCGCAATAAAACTGAAAAATTTCTTAACACCCTTCTCATCGGCACAATAGGAGATATTGTGCAGCGGGAATTGATGTAGAATTTTTTGTGTACGTGGCTCTTGTACGGCAACACCACGGATGGGTCGGTTTTATTGAAAAAATCAGTGCAGTAAAAAGGACCTGTCCGAAAAAAATGCATATTTCACTGCAATAAACACATTATGCATATGCATTACGTATAGCAATTCCGAAAGTTTTGAATTGCTCTGTGCTAAGGGCCTGCCTGTGCATCTTTAGATGCCTAGTCAACATCACTAGCCAGGTGGTGTTCAGGTGACATACATCCCGTAGCCGTTTTGAGTGTGGTATTTTGGCAGGCCTGTAACCTCCAGTGTATGCATGGTAGGTGTTGTCGAAAGGGGGTAGTGACGACGTTGGGGATTGCACGTAGCTGTCCAGTGTTAGTACCGCTAGTCACTTTCACAAATTTAGGGATACATAGTCGTAGGGAGACATAAGGGGAGATTAATATAATATACATATTTTCATGGTAAATGAATAACTTACCTGAATCTTTGTTGCCAATCGCTTTTGTTGATTTATGTTTAGTATACATATTTAGTTTGAGTTAGTTCGCGAAGAACTAAATTCTTATTGTAACAACATTTACGTACTTTTAAGTTTTATTCGCGATTTTTTAATTTTTTTCTTTTGAATTTTGAAAAAAAATTATTGAATATTTTTTTGACAATAGCGCTGAAGTTTTGATTTTGTGATATTTTTGAAAAGCTCTTGCTGTTTCATTCGCACTCATAACATAATGAATGTTACAAAATCAGCAAGGTTTTCTCTTTTTCACAGTTCTTGTGCGCATTAACCCTAGCATAGATGTTTGGTACTTATGGGCACATATTTTAATAAAACTTAGAGCAATTTTTTTTTGGTCACCTAAGGTTAAGAAAATTATTCCAAAATTTTGGAAATATGGGAATCTAAAAATGCATACATATGTGTTGGTATTTTTGGAAAATGTGGTTAGCGCCGCCCTACCAACCATACGCAGATAAAAAAATGGATAAAACATAGGTCGCGCTATCCACAAATGAGGATAAAAAAGTGGATAGTTTTCTATGGGCCGCATGCAGATATTATCCACATTCCCCATGTAAATTTCGTGTACGTGTGACCTTGCATCACCATCGCACTCATTAGGAAATTCCATAAGAAAAAACATAGCTGCGCCGTTCTAAATATAAAAATTTCCCAAAACAAAGGGTTGCATTTTCATAGAGTTGCCAGATCGGAAATCTGGTATGCCTAAAAAATACCCAAAATTCAAGGGAAAATGCCCAAAAAAATACCCCAAAAATATGGAAACGGCCCAAAAAATCCAAATAATTTCAAAACGATTTATTTTTTATAAAATACGTTTTAATGAAAATATATACTTCAATTTTAGGAAATATAATACAAAATTTACTTAAAGTTATTGACATACATATAATTAAATATATGCTGTTTTATTTGTTGCAAAAATTATTAAGCGATTTAAACGAAATTAGCACCAAAAGAAAGGTAATTTAATAACCTTTCTTTTGATGCTAAACAACTATACAATTACAAATTAAATCTTTAAGAAAAATGTAACTTTGTTACAATTTGAAAAAAAATCCATGGATTTTGTTCTATTACACATATGTGTTTACATAATTGATAAAATTTACAACAAATTATTAAGCGATTTCAACAAAAATAGAATCAAATGAAAGGTAATTTAATAACCTTTCTTTTGATGCTAAACAACTATGCAATTACAAATTAAATCTTTAAGAAAAATGTAACTTTGTTACAATTTGAAAAAAATCCATGGATTTTGTTCTATTACACATATGTGTTTACAAAATTGATAAAATTTACAATAAATTATTTAGCGATTTAAACAAAATTAGCATCAAATGAGAGGTAATTTAATAACCTTTCTTCTGATGCTAAACAACTATGCAATTACAAATTAAATCTTTAAGAAAAATGTAACTTTGTTACAATTTGAAAAAAAATCCATGGATTTTGTTCTATTACACATATGTGTTTACATACATAATTGATAAAATTTACAACAAATTATTAAGCGATTTCAACAAAAATAGAATCAAATGAAAGGTAATTTAATAACCTTTCTTTTGATGCTAAACAACTATGCAATTACAAATTCAATCTTTAAGAAAAATGTAACTTTGTTACAATTTGAAAAAAAATCCATGGATTTTGTTCTATTACACATATGTGTTTACATAATTGATAAAATTTACAACAAATTATTAAGCGATTTCAACAAAAATAGAATCAAATGAAAGGTAATTTAATAACCTTTCTTTTGATGCTAAACAACTATGCAATTACAAATTCAATCTTTAAGAAAAATGTAACTTTGTTACAATTTGAAAAAAAATCCATGGATTTTGTTCTATTACACATATGTGTTTACAAAATTGATAAAATTTACAATAAATTATTTAGCGATTTAAACAAAATTAGCATCAAATGAAAGGTAATTTAATAACCTTTCTTTTGATGCTAAACAACTATACAATTGTTAACAAAATGTTTGAGAAAAAAGGAACTTTGTTACAATTTGAAAAAAAATCCATGGATTTTGTTCTATTACACATATGTGTTTACAAAATTGATAAAATTTACAATAAATTATTTAGCGATTTAAACAAAATTGGCATCAAATGAAAGGTAATTTAATAACCTTTCTTTTGATGCTAAACAACTATACAATTGTTAACAAAATGTTTGAGAAAAAAGTAACTTTAAATTCTTATTATATTATTAAATACATACAGGCGCAGGCTTTCCACTTCCAAAAAAACATACCTGTAAAATATAAATAAATAGTTAAAATCTATGGGATGATAAAAAGTTATTTGGAACATACCGTTAAAGTTGACATTATTCCTGTCAGTTATGGAAATCCTACTTTTGTTAATTTTTGTTGCTGCATAGTGTGCTAAAATTAAAACATGTTATATATATTGGAACTATAACTGGCATAAATATTTGAAAAACAACATACAAGATTTTTATTAATGGTGGTGGGCATTAACCAATTAAATTTTTGATTGATTAAGAAATTAATTGCAACTAACTTAATTGCATAGTTAGTTGCAAACTTTGCAATTGGTTTATTGTTAGTTGGAACTGTAGAAGCAAAATTTTTGGTTCTTGTGCATAGATATTTGCAAATAAAGTTGAAAATTTTCATGTGGTTGTTGTAAGTGCGGTAAGAGAACCAGTTGAATGGAGAGAACGCTAAATAAGGCCATGAAAACTGTTATTGCATTTTTAAATTGTATTAAAGGGTTCCCTTTTATTTATTGAAAATTTTTTTCGAAGTGCAACAAAATTATTATTCTAATGAAATCTTTTAGGCTTCCACATATAGGCGTGGTCATTGTCGCTCCCGTTTTACGATTTTATGGTTTTTACAGAACATTTTTGAAAAAACAAGACCTGCCTTCATTTGGTGCTTTACATTTGTATATTATGCTGTCACCATAATATACCCCTGATTTTGGCCAGGTGCACTGTTCTCAACTCACTTTGGCAACAACCATTTTAACAAATGTACAAGCGGTGGTACAGCTTCATTTTATGGTGACACCACAATTTACTCCTGATCTTGGCCAGGTACACTACACTGAAATCACTTGGGCACCAACCATTGCATACAAATGGACATGCGCATGTACATTTGTTAATATACAACGCCATAACATGTTACGACGAACACATGAAAAGTCACAACTTTGTTTACAAATATCCCTTAATAGAAATATAATAATTTATTGTCGCTTTAGGATTTGGGATCTAGAGGTCAAGACACGTCTTTTGGTACCCCGCACGGCAAATTCCAATGAATATTAGGCAAATTCCAATGAATATTAGAATGGCAACGTAAACTATATTACACTCACTTTTTCCACAACCATAGTAAACAAATGCACAAGCGCATGAACATTTGTATATTATGGTGACGTCATTAACATGTCCTGATCTTGGTTAGGCACACTACACTAAATTCACTTTACGTACCTTAAAGTTCGACGGGCCGACCGCAAGAGCTCCAAAATCTTTCAATTATTCGATGAACAGCAGTCCATACCAAAGATGCACCTGTGAAAACATACAATGCATTATAAATAATAATATTTTTTATCAAAAAGGCTTAAAATTATTATAATATATAGTTTTTGATTATGGCATTTATTATTGTAAATACACTCAATAAACTATATACATACATATTTTCAATAAATCATACTAATTAATTTGGCAATTAAGAACTTACTTCTAAGTATGAGATATACTTTGTCCAATCCCCACTCTGTGAGCAAACTTAGAAGCTCTTCATCTGCTTCCACTTCCGCGCTTTCATATAATATTATATTTATATCACTTTCCGCTACGTCCATAGTATTATTACTTGATTATAATTTTTTCGCGATCCGCACACACAATTTTTCACAAATTCACTGAAATTCTTAGCACGCGTCTATTTTTTGCGAACGAAAATATGAATTTACTTAGACGGACACAAACATGTATATGAAATCTAACGGGATCATGTTTGTTGTTGCTTTGCATGATCAAATCAACAGAAAGGCGGTTGGCTTAACGTGGCGCACTGGCAAATTAACAGCAAATTCTGTTGACTAGTAGCAGAGGAAATAAATAACAGATGTTCCATTAATTTAACAGTGGTATTTGGTAAATCAACGGATGAATATGTTCAAGTAACAGTAGAAATTCAACCGATTTCAGTTAATATTGACTGGATGGATTTGTTAACATATCAAACGAAATCAACAGGTTAAATTAACATTTTTTCTGTTGAAACCTACAGGGATACAGTTTGGATAACAGTGTCAACTGTGACTTCAAATAGGATTACTGGCAATAATTAATGACAGAACGTTGAACAGATTTATTCGTTAAAGAAACTGCTTTTTATCGTTATTTAACCAAATAAATCCGTCCGTTTAACCAAGATAATGTTATTTTAACAATTTTTAATGCCAACCGCTGGGAACTGTTGATATAACAGAAAAGTTTTCTCTGAGTGTGTGACCTTAATAACACTGGTCGACGGCCAAAATTTACCAAAGACGCCGTTATGAAATTCGTATGTAAAACCACCTCCTGATGTTCATTTTTGATTCTATGATACCATATTCGAGATATTTTCAATTTACCGTTTTTCGAAAAAACCAAAAAGACGGCTCCCTTTAATTACGTATATCTCACGAACGGATTAAGCAATTGCAAAAAGGTTTACAGAATCCAAATCACACTAAATACATATACAATACATTGTTTTTTGCTCAACCAGATAGTTTTCGAGATACTAACTTATCATTTTTGATTTTTGTTTTTCTTTATGAAAAAATATGAAAAAAATTACGCTTTGGGAGGGCAGCATTCCAAAACTGCAACTTTTTTCCCAGATATTTTTTCTATGTGTAAAGCTCTGTTTAATTAGAAAAGCTATCACCGAAGAAAATCGATGCAACACTACGTAAGTTATAAACGATCAAATAAAAATACCCAGGTTGCGCAATTTCAACGTATACCTCAAAACGTATGTATGGTATAAAGGAGAGTGGAATATCTAGCTATGCTCTGTTTCTATTGAGTTAAAAGCAGGGCTGAAAAATAACGTTAAATTTATTAATAAATGAAAAAAACTTTTTATTTCGTTTTGTTTTTCAATAATAATAACGTTAAAAGCTCAACAAAAAAATATATCGTTGCGTTGAAAATCAAAAAATAAAAATCAAAACAAATTTCGTTTCGGTTTTTATCAAAACTATTCACAAAAATATTTGAAATTTTTCGAAATAATATTGGTTAATATGGGTCGCAAAAGAGGGGGGGAATCAGTGCGGTCGTGCTTTATCAATGAGAAGTGTATATTTTGTAATTTTGTAATTGCAAAAGACCACATAGGAAACAAAAGAAACCATTGTCTGCGGAAGCACAAAAAACAATTTCTTGCGCTCTCAGAACTACCAATTCCGTAGAATCATCCGAAGATGATGGTAATTTACTGAATACTTTAATGGGCCAAATAGGACACTCTGAATCGGACATCCCAAGCAGAAATGAAGCATTTTCTATAATTGAAAACTTCAATGAATCGTCTAATTTGAACACAAATCTGCAGGAATTTTGGGAACCAAAACGATTTAGTCATAGTACTCTATACCAGTTGTATCAAATAATACATGCAACTCCCGCTACCCAAGTCAGCGTGGAGCGCGCGTTTTCTACATTAAAATATATTATTAATGACTACAGGGCAGCTCTAAGTGACGATCTCACGGAAGTTATTTTAATATTGCGTCTAAACTATTTAAGTTGTTTTCGTTAATTAATTAATTAATTATTCTTTTTAACAAAATAAATTAAAAATATGAATTTTCGATCGAGCCTAATGAACATGCGCCAATTTAGTACTTAGTAACTATGTTTTTTTGTTGTGTTCCTTAATTTATTAATTAATTTTTCTACTTGACAAATAAATTCAAATAAAGTGGATTTCCGACCCAGCCTAATTTGCAAAATGAATAAACGTTAACGAAAAAAAATTTTTTGTTATTTTTTGAATTGATAATCAACGAAACAATTTTTTTTTGTTATTTTTTGATTTTGATATTCAACAAAATTTTTTTTTTTTTTGATATTTATCAAAACGAAATATATTTTTGATACTTTTTTTTGATAATTAACAAAACGAAATTTTTTCGTTTATATCGTTGTGCAGCCCTGGCTAAAACGTCAATTTATGAATGAAATTACAGATTTTTTTAAATTTATTTATGTTTATTCTATATTATAACAATCTTTCCCTACAAACCAGATACCTGTTACCAATGTAGCTAAATAGTGGGTTTCATTAATTTCTCATATGGTCTATAAAGTGGCTATTTTTGTTCAGGCGGTGTGAAGATTTTAACCATATGTGTGACTTCGGATCTCCCTTGCACTTATCGAACTCTCCGATTAACAAAAACTAGAGCTATTCTTTTCAATACTTCCAGTCTTAAAAAATTTCCCTTTCCAAAACCAGTTAATGTTTTGGTTAACACCTAAATGGTTTTTGTTTTGGCTAAATAGTGGGCAGAAATATTCGTTCAGTTGGTTTTTATTTTGGCTAACATATGGTGAATATTATCTGTTGAATTGGTTATCAAAGTGGCTAAAATATGGTTAATATTATTAGCTGAATTGGTATATTTTATTGAAATTTTTTTGTAATACATTAGAATAATAAGTATTAAAACTAAATTTATCAATATTTTACAAATTTTTATAGTCTTAAAGTTAACAAAAACAAATTGTTAATAATTATGCTGTTACAAATAATAAATAGTATTTTATTTTAGCACTAACTATTAATATTAAAGCTTTATTACAACTTTTTTTAGTTAGATAGTGTTATTCGATTAGTAATTAGACTAAAACTAGTCTACATTGTGGGAGTTTATGAAAGTTTGTTAAGAAATCCATGAGGATGTTACAACTAGTATTTATTTACATTGGTCTAGTTTATAAACATTAATGAAGATTAGAAAAAGATACAATACTAAGTATTTAGTAATATATTTTTGGTTTGTTTAGGAATAAAAACATTGCGAAAATTATATTATGTTTTCTTAAATATAATTGGAAGATAATAATAACGAGATTAAAAATTAAATATCATTAATTAGTTGAATTACAAAAATGCTACTATTTACAATATTCATATTTTATTATCATATACAAAGTAAAAATCTGTTAATTGCTATGCAATAAAGCTTAAATTTATATTATTAACAATGCATCTATTTTTAACATTTAGTTTTTGAAGGATTATTTACAAAAGGGTTACTATTTACAATATTCATATATGAATATATATAATATATTTTATTGTTATAAACAAAGTAAAAAAACTGTTATTTTGAATGCAATAAAACTTAAGGATATATTATTTACAATGCATCTTTTTTTAACAGTTGGTATTTGAAGGATTATTTTCAATATTCGTACTTTATTGTTATATACAAAGTAAAAAAAAAATATTATTTTCAAAGCAATAACAACAGTTAGTATTTGAAAGATTATTTTTTAAAGTGGTACTATTTACAATATATACATACATATTTTATTATCGATTCAGGACAATAATATTAGTATTTATAAATAATCGATTAAAACTAGTAAAAACTAAACTATAAATATTGTAAAATAAACATTTAAAATGTATTATTTGGAATGCAATAAGAACTATGAATATTGTAAAATAAAAAATTAAAATGTATTATTTGGAATGCAAAAAGAACAAAGAACAAGGATTATTTACAAAAGGGGTACTATTTACAATATACATATTTTATTGCCAATCCATGACAAACAAATATAAGTATTTATAAATAATGGATTAAAACTAGTTAAAGCTAATGTATTTACAAAAATTTATAAGGTAATAAAATATGAATATTGTAATATAAAAAGAAAAGAATGCAGCCCTAAAATGCATATGCATGCACTTTATGACTGCATTATTTTCTTTTTTAACACAATTTGCTTATGCCGGTTATGGCTAAGGGACACAAATTTTCTTATGTCCTCGATAAGTACGCTTTTAGGCGTACTAGCAAAAGCATCTGTAGGGAAAATGAAACATATTATAATTTGCAAAGAAAATGTATTTATTACTATTTACCGAAGACTATGTCCAAAACCTCAAACCGAGCAGTGCCTCCTTTTTTCCCCTCCCCTCGTAATTGTAGTGAAAAGTCAAAGGGTCCGCGAATATGCCTTTAAGGACATCCTTCACGGAACCCTTTGCCCCCTTCATTTGAAGTATTATGTTGAGCTGGAATGTATAACAAAATAAATATATAAAGTTTGTACACGGATTTCAAAAGTTACCATAGTGTCTGAATACGCCTTGCTTCCCAAGAGCTCATCCAAAGTATTCAAGGATTCCTGGGATGCCAGTGGGAGCATACTTTTAATTTTGGTATACTCCTCACTGATCACATCTCCAGTTATCTTTGAAATACTTTGGTGAACTCTTGAGGTCACCATCTTGCACTCCCGCAAGAGCACACCTTGCGCTTGGACCTCTGCGCGATCAGGCATCTGTAATAACACAAAAACAATAACTATAGTACATTTTCGTATTATCGAAATAATATTTGTCCAATATCAACAATCAGAAATAGCCTTTTGTAGTTCGAGAAGTAAAAACTTGTATGAATTCATCGCTTTTGCTTTTCGTAATACAAAGCGTTCGATATCTAGCCCACCAAAACGAACAAAATTTTTCTTAAACAAATAGGTATACACTTTTAAATCAAAGTTCATCAAGACCACCTTTAGTTTAAGAAAAATGTATTGCGATTGGGTATAAAAGGGGCTTTTTTTGCATACCTTTTCTGTTAGGGCTTTTTCCAGGTTATCCACCTTCCGCTCGATCCTTCCCAGCACGGCCATTAAGTCATCGCGCATTTTTACTTGGGCGAGAGAGTGACCTTGGATACTGCTAAAAACCGGCTGCGACAGTAAACGCTCCTCGTGGGTAACAGCGACCTCAAAACTTCTTCTTGCCACTGTTGGGTGAAAAGAAAACAAAGAAAATTAGTTCTGAAATTATACGAAAGAAGAAATGATCGAAATACCTCTGGCAACTTGACTGCTCGAGCAGGAAAAAGTTCCGACTCCATAGCTCTAGGAGAAAGAATGAAAGAGATTATGCAGAATCGGAACTAATATGAATGTGTTTACGTTTGGTATGCAAAAATATTTATAATCTATATCCCCCTGACTAACTATTACTTTATCTTCAGTCATCACACGTACTAAAATACCTAAAGCAGGGATTGACTCTAAAGGTTCCGAAAAATAATTTTGTAAATTAGATATAAGAAATGCGTTAAAATTGCTGGATCCTTGTTCTACTCCAACAATTTTAATGGGTCCCTTATTACTATGAAAAAAACTATCTTTATCTTTTTTAAAATTTATTATAAACGACCCCATTTTAGAAGTTTTGCTAGAACCTGCAACAACATCCATTCTTTCAAGAATTCTTAAATACATTTGCTGTAAAATTTGATTAGGCTTATTAATAATTTTTTTTAAATATTGCATAAAGTTTTCAAATTTATACGCAGAAAAACTGTCTAAAGGACCAAATTACTTAGCGCAATCACAAGGATGTAATAAACCGTGAATATTATAACTTATTAAATGTTCGCCATAAATAACCCCGAATAAACTAACAAACTCTTTTAATAACTCATTAGCGACGTTGGAATCTACGTTATAGGATTTCTCGCAAGAAAGAAATCGAATTCCGGCATGTAATAAAATAAAATGATAGTACAAATTATCAGGAATGCAGTCTTTTAAAACAAATGGACCTGTATATAAAAGAAATTGCCGGAATTCAGTTGACTTCCAATTATTTAACTGATCGAGGTCTCGGCTTAATCTACAAAACTCTGAGGGAATGAATCTATTTAGAAACGAAAGCTTTTGATTCATTTGTGTAACGTTCCCTCTCTTTACAATTAACTGAAGTAATTTCTTAGTTACACCTAAATCCACTAAATGCATGGGCTCTAAAGGAAACTATGAAACCATGCCAAAGTTTGCAGTTTCTAGCAAATTATCTTCTTGTATAAAATCGAAAGTGTGATGACTTGGGTCCAATCAATTTTTGAAAGACAAGTCAGTTCACCAACGGTTTTTTGAAAACTTACTCCCCTTTGCAAATACTGCCCCTGGGAAATGCATTTTGAGACTTGACCCCCGTTACAAAAGCGCGAGCTGGTGCACATTTATTTTAGCACATTTATTTATTTATTTATTTATTTATAAAATATCAAACACAACAACCATAAGTTTTATTTACAGTGTTTGATAATAGGAGCTAATACATACAACTTTAAATTAAAAATTTAATATTTAATAAAACTTTAAATTAAACATATTTTTAAACAATATTGAGAAAGATAGATGAGGCAATAAATAGTTAGGTGAGAGAGATAAAGAAAAGTTGGAGTAGGAAGTTTACATTACAGGGTGAGTACATTCTTAGATTTCTAAATTTGCTTAATAAAGTAACGCAAAAGTTCTCTTTTAAAAGGCAATATGCCCCTGATACTTCGGATCTCTATCGGTAGTATGTTCCAAAGACGAACTGTCGAAACAAAGAACTGACGCTCAGATGTTCGTGAGCTGAATGTTAAATGCAATATTTGCGAGGAGCGCACTGATCTTGCTAGTCTCAGCCGTGCATCGCAAGTAAAAAGCCTTACGTTCAAAGGTTTAAGAATTTCTCTTTCACCAACTTTAATTCCATTTTCTTTCAATAAATTTACTTCTTCGCAAAAGTCTCTTAAAAAGTCATTGACATTTTCTGGTTTGCTCATCCCAAAGAAGCAGGCTATTGTGAAGGGGTCGAAATTACTGCCCACAACAGACCCTAAAATTGGCCAAAGACTTCTGTTTGAACTTTTAAACAACTTCAAACCATCTATTCCTACATCGATATTGACTTCTTCTTGCTCCTCTAAATAATTATATTCTTTACTTTTCAAGTAGAATTCAATACCGATGTATAGAAATTCGCCACCCGGAATTAGTTTTAGTTCAACTTTTTCTCTACTTGTTCCCAGAAGAGTTCTGGCTGACAGTGGCAAGCCTTCGCAGCCGATCTCGCTCATTGTCTTTAGAAGATCTGTTATGTCAGCTTGCGAAAGCTTGCGTCTTAGAGCAAAAGCCTTTACCTTCGCAAACTTGTCAACACTAATTTCAACTCCTTCTAATTCATCACTTTCTACTTCGAAATCATCGAATAGAAAGTGATCATATTCGCCGTCACTCGAATCGCATTGCTCCGCACAGGAATATTCTGATGCTGCTCTACTTGAAGACGGAACATCATCATCGCCTAACCTATGTACATCAGAATACCCCAATGCCGCTCTGCTTGTAGACGGAATATCGTCGTTTTCTAATCTATTTGCAAGGGAAACATCTGCAGCCATATTTAATTTGCGAAATTTCGCTATATTTTCCTTGTATTTCATGTTCTCTTTGCTAAATAGATTAGATAACGTTCGTTTACTCATACTTAAAGGAACTAATACTTAATTTCAGTGGAAGGTGTCGTCCGATTGCGATGGTGGATCGTGTTCTGTAATAAAATGAAATTATGTTTATGGTTTAAAGCTTAGTGATGTTTAGAGCGATGCTTCTTCGTATATATGTTTTAGGTGTAAATCGTGCTATCATATAACTAATATGCCATCCCTACAGTAAAATTGCAAATCACTCTCCAGTCTTCCCAGCAAAACCTGTCTACCCCATGCACGAATACATAATACCCCACAAGACAGCTAACTTACATCTGTCCCGTCATTTGTAAGGAACCGCTGAAGGAGCCATCAGTTTTGCAGTAGCAATATGAAAACCCTGATGCATCCATCAGCAGCGTCTTTTAGGGTAGTCGCGTTCCAATCAGTATCACGATGATGGATGGCCGAATAAGCAAAAATATGCATTTATCAGCTGTGGACACAATCAACATTTGTTTATATTCCCACAAAAACAATATTAATTTGGAAACTTTGTGCTTTTTTGTTAGTGTTTTGAAAGTTGGTGCCGTTCTAGAAGACAGTTCAATGCCTAATTCGCTTTAAATATTGCTGATAGGGATGTTTGGACATAAATTTAAGGCAAATTTTTGGCGATAACTTAACCAGGCTTTGATGAAAACCAAATTGTCCGCCTTTTATGAAAGCGGGCCTAAGCAAGTAAGGGTTAGCTGTCAAAAAATCTACTACAAAAAACAAAACGAACAGAACTTCTATACGGATCCGAAATTGATCCTGAAAAATATCAGGATCACAACGTTGTTGTTGCTTCTGCATACAAAAGTTTTATCTGGATCTGGATCACTGCTAATTGGAACCCGCCTATTATGTTTATATTATAAAGAAAATGCGTTTACACACATAAATAATAGGGATCGCGAAGCCGGTCTTGAGCCTGTTAGGGGTTATTGTTTTGAAGCGCGGCCGACTACCGCTGTCATTTAATTGAGTTAAATAGTTCCATGGAGTTGCTAGTTCGATATCAAGTGAAAACAAGAAAACCAGGTATGAACACATTTCTTTATACTTTTATAAATATCGGAACAGGTTTTATGCTGTTTCGTATAGCTATTCTTACATCACTGGTTCATAAAGAAATTCTTCTAGTTCATACATTCTACCGTGAATAAGTTGTATTGACATTAGTCGTGTTCCAGTTAAGCAGAAACCCAGACCTGTATAAAATGTTGCAACAACGCTGTGATCTTGATATTTTTTGGTAATACTTTCCATCCAACGTCAAGTGTTAATACACGTCCAAGAATCTAGGTAGAGGTATCAATAGACGCGTCTTGACCTCCGTAACAATAATCCGAAGGGGGAAAGGCAATATTTTGTTTCTGTGAAAAGTTATTAGTGAAAAACCGAAAATTGACCCGGGTCAGATCCCCAACTCGGGGCGTGATCCACGTTTTTTATGTGCAGAAACCTTTCCGCGTAGGCGGCCTTCGGCCGCGCTTCAAAAAATAACCCTGGGCTACGCTATTCCAACTCCGGGTGGGGTGTTTGGTCTAGTTTTGGGTGGGCCCCATAAACTGCATCATTACCGAAGATTTTTTGACAGCCAACCCTTATTTGCTTAGTGGTACAAACATGCATATGGATACATACTTATTTACAAAAACAACTTGCATGCAACTGATTGTTATTATGACCGTGATCCGACCCAGGTCAGCTAACTGGAACGCGGCTATTGTCAATTTGACAAATCTATTATCTACGTAAAAGGTAGCTGTAGTGGTCGTTTGAGGTGTTGGCGCCGGTGGGCGTTAGCGACAGCGGGCATTACACAATATTTGCCGGGTTATCCAGCAACAAAATCAACATCAGTTGAAAAGCCAACACATTTTTCGCAACCATTGGGTGCACACTTCAATTCAATACCAGAACGGCAACTGCAACAACAAATGCAGCATATTGTAACACTTCCACTTTAATAATTCTAATAACACACTGAGTGGCCGTCAGACTTTATAAAAATAACCCTTAGATAGTCCAACACCGGCTACGCGATCCAAAGTATTTCTGTGCACAACACATTTGAATTTTGGAAACACCATAAGGGAATTCATAATAAATAGCATATGGGTTGACAAAATTATGCAATTGCATAAAAATGCACCGAATCGTGAGCGCCCTTTGTCAACTCTGATTGCAAACGTTCTGTTCGATTGCATGCTGCAGACGTTCAATATAAATCGTTATCCGTATTGATGGATCGGCTTGAAGGCTGATTTAAACGTGTCGATTTTACGTTCAACCTTTACACGGTGGAACGACACAAATCGACTAGAAAAATTGACCCGTGTAAATAAGCCTTTTATGCAGAATAGCTGCAACTCCCAAGTATAAACAAAGGATGGATAAGATATCATTAAGATGAGAACAAATATGTATATTTTTTTTGAATGAATTTTGACCCTTAATAATTCTTGTTGTTGTTGTTTCCGCCAAAAAAAATATATATTTGTACTTACCTTAATAATATCTATCGATGCCAGTCACTTTTTTTTAATTATTGAACGTGTGACAGCAGTCATAATTCAACAGCTGTTTCTAGAAATGCAATGCAACAAAATATGCTACACTGAGAGAAAAAAACGTAAAGTTAAAATAACTCCGAGCACGGTCATTTTTACAATTGTGGAAAGTTCGAAAAAACCATTTCAATTCAACATTTTATAATGACGAAACCACAATTTTGAAATTGATTTAACAATCCAATAGTCCATCTAACCATAAATCTGTTCAAATCAACATTGTTTAATTTTTTCTGCTAAGTAACTATAAACCATTTTTAAATCAACACTATTATAGTTAATTTGAAATTGTAACATTGTTGAATCAAGTTTCATTTGAGAAATAATGTAAAGTTAATATAACTCCGGACACGGTCATTTTTACAATTGTGGAAGGGTAAAAAAAACACTTTTAATTCAACATTTAATAATGACAAAACAACAGACTTGAGGTTGACATAACAGTTCAATAGTCGATCTAACTAAAAATGTGTTCAAATCAACATTGCGTCACCTTTTCTTACTACAAATAATGTTTAATTTTACGCTGTCATAGCTGGGCCCTCACTCTGTAGTTCTATTCGAAAGGCTGTTCTACTCGAAAGCAAAAATCGATTCTAAAACACATCGGCACTCGGTAGTTCGTTAGAATTCACTTTAGAAAATATTCGATAAGGGTGAGCAACACTGTTTCACAAATGTCAAACTCAAAGAAAAATACGAAAAGAAAACAGAAGCAAAACAAACCAAATTGAAAACATTGCGATTTAAGAAGTTTAAATTTACAAAATAAAAGGTAAATAGAATATACATATGTGAAATGGATTTGGTAGCGCTATGGTTGGATGATGATGCGTTATTAGGGATAATTCCAATATACTCAATATCAATGACAAATGGTAAATATATTGACTAATTTGTAGACCGACTATGCCTAATTTATTTCGAATTATTAATTTACAGCTTTGTACAAAACTTTAGGTTGAATAAGGACGCATTTCAGTATGTACTAAATTCAATTATCCCCGAGCTAAGTAATCCTCAAAAATCAACAGCGATTCCCCCAATTATTAAGCTCGCCGCTGCACTTAAATACTGCACCATAATCTCAAACTGTCGAGGTTTCGTATTTGGTTGCTTAAATCTTTCTGCCCTGTAAACGATTTTTTGATGAGAAAAAGAGAAATATTTGATTTTATTCATAGGAAGTTACATTTTTGTTGATTTTCGTTTGCTAAATTATTGTAGAATAGAATTTTCTAACATTCGACTACTTTGACATTTGTTTTCGAGACAGAGAGTGCCAAATTTTCTACAAACGAAAGGGGAAAAATCAAATCCGAAGGGAACAAAATGGAACTCGAACAACGAATGTATTCTAATCGAAAATTCTTTACAGAGTACGAATCGGTCGAAAGCGAACGAAATTTCTTTAGAATAGAACTACAGAGTAAGGGCCCTGATTTGAAATTACTGCGTAGTTGAATCAACCTTGTTTATCAGTCGATGTTACTCTCTTGAATGGTATGTAGCAACAACATGTATATGCGAATAACGGTTCTCTTATTTGTGGAAAATTTTGGCGTGTCAAGTTCGGAGTTCAAAGATATTATTTAAAAAGGTGAATTTTTAAGTATTTTATAGAAATGGAAAGTGAGGATGTTTTTGAAAATGTAATCTATGCCATAGGCAGCGAAGTGATTGAAATAACTCCAAGTTCAGGCCAAATAATTCCTGTAATACCGAGTTCTGCCGAAGAAGTTAATGCTACAACTTTAGATTCATTTCAAAGCGATGAAGAAGACGACCACAAATTAAAGGCGCTTTTAAAAAGTTTTATGTTAGAAAAAGTGTTTGAACATTTAAAGGGTAAGTATTAAGCAGTATACAAGAGCAGTAAACATTCAGTATTTATGGCATAATTGCGCATAGTGCATTACATGTTTAGTGCACTGAGCATTGCATAGGTAGTGGAAATTTTCCATTACCACTAAAATCACTTAAAGAATTTCATTTTGTTCTAAGCAAAAGTTAATTATCTTCATTTACCATCATAGCCGCGCAAGTGACATATAGGAGTTTAAAATATTTAAGAAAAGAAGACCTTCAAGAGGCAATTCCACCTTTGGGACTTCGTGTAGAATTTCGGGAAAAGCTTATGGGATGGAAAAAACAAGAGGTATGTATGCAGTAGGATAAAAGAAGAAATGAAAAGTGATGTATCTGAATACACAGATTCCTTACGTAGTAAAGAAAACTACACAAGAGACTTGCTGAAGAATAATTTTCAATTGACAGGAATAAAAGAAGAATGTATATTCAATCGGCTGGATGGTTACCATGTTACCCAAAACTTCTGCTTCGATATAATGCATGATTTATATGAAGGTGTATGTGCTTACGATGTGTGCAATGTGTTAATGGGGTTAATCGAAGAAGGGGTTGTTACTTTGAACGTCATAAATAGCAGAAAACAATACTTCCAATTTGGAGAAACCGGATTCGGAAACGATTCTCCCGCTTTGAACTATGCAAGGCTAAAAAAAATTAACTTGAAAATGACTGCAAGTGAGGCCAAATGCTTTACTCACTTTTTGCCCTTAATGATTGGCGATATTGTTCCAATGGAAAACAAGCATTGGAAGATTCTTACTCTTTTATTAGAAATCTTAGATTTCTTATGTAAATCAACATATTTGCCCCATAATTTAACAAAATTACGACATCTTGTAGAACAACACCATTTACAGTACGTTAAATTATACGGATCGCTAAAGCCCAAACATCATTTTCTCACTCACCATTCGACAGCGATTCAAAAATGTGGGCCTCTTAAATACTTGTGGGGAATGCGATTTGAGGCAAAACACAAAGAAGCCAAAGCATATTTGAGCAACACCACATCCAGACTGAATTCTCCTTATTCACTAACTGTTAAATCTGGGCTACAATTTTCCAAATTTTTACTAGACCATGAGAGCGGTGTGGAAAACGAAATTGAATATAGGTCCTTTCAAACTATAAATCTAACAAAAACAGAGTACTTCTATAAAATTGTTTACAATGAATGTATTGATTATAACAATTGCTTAATATTAGACGAAGTTGTTTATAAAAACACAAAATATAAAACAAACTTTTATTTAGCTTTCCAAAGCGATGTGCTTGAACTTTATAAAATACATAACTTTTTATATCAAAAGGAAATGTTGTATGTATTATGTTACTCAATCGAAATAAAAAAATTTTGTACGCATTTTCAATCACTCGAAGTTGGTAGTAGAATTGATAGACTTCATATTATAGAAATATCAAAATTTTTAAGTAAGCCGTTGCACCTGTATTCAATAAATAATGGCAGTACTTATTGTAGAGTTAAGTATATTTGATTTTATGAATATTACATTGCAAAAGTTAGGCAATTCGCAAGGTATCTTTAATGTGCTTTTTCCTGTACGTGATATGTTTTTAACACATGACGTATATGGCACTCTTGTGACCTGCCAATATTAATGAATTTTGTCCAATTGTTCTCAGTTTTGTACAAATTTTGATATATCGATTTTATGGTATATTATCTACTATGTTTTTATTTAAAGTAACGGAAACAGAATTACTATTAAAAGCACTGCTAAAAGTAATTACTTAAATCTCGCTATTTCAGAGTGGTTCGAGTCACATGTGTATGTTTGTAGTTGTAGTTGTTATATTATATGTTTTTTAAAATAAAAATAAAATGAAATAAAAAGCTCATAGATTGAGTTTTACTTGCGGGAATTTAAAGCATTGTACGTTCCAGGGTTAAAAAATAATCTTACAAAGTTAAATCTACATTGAAGGCGTAGTTAAAGCAACCCTGAAAAATAGTTAAAGCAACCCTAAAAAATAGTCAAAGCAACCCTGAAAAATAGTTAAAGTAAGTACTTTATAATGTTGAATGAACAACTCTGTACTTTTAGGTCAACATTGAAAGTATTTAAATTGACAGAAATAAATGTTAAAACAAAAACGAAGTCAGGGTTAAATCAATTTAATTTCGAAGTTGAATTGAATATGAGCAAGTTTAAATCAACATGAATACATTTTGAATTGAAAAGAAACAATCTTAAAATAAGAGCACTATTTTGCAACGTAAGAATAACATTTCCAAAGCTGATTTGACATATTTCAGCTTTGGTTGACTATCATAGCTGTTTATTGTAGAATCAACCTCGTTTTCGCTTTGATTTTTCCCTCAGTGTATGCAATAGATTTTTGGTGTTGCATTCTGCAAATTGCTTGACATTTGCATCCGCATGTATTTTGTTGTTGGCTTGACATTATTTTGCAATAATAATTTGCTATGCAACGATGCAATGCCCTTGCATCGTGATTCCGAATAACCCTCATATGTATATCCTTGTCGACAAAAATCACATAGTCCCTCCAGGCTAGTGGTTTAGAATATGCCCGAAGTGGGCCGGTAGTAAAAGGCGACTAATATGCACAAACCTAATGACGATTATTGTTGAGGTAACAAAACGCGTCTTTTGATACGTTTCTCTATATTTTTTGTAGTTGGCTTATTCACTTCACAACAAAATCAATATATGCACACACACAGCATCATCAATAACAAATGTCACAACATCATCGCCAGAGCTAATCAGAATTTACTACAGCCCATTTAACATTTTATTTGGGGGAGAACAATATTTTTGGTAACCGTTTATGCAAAAGTTTCGGGAGGGGTAGTAAAAGACGCGTTTCGGTCCCAGGAGCGTGAATATAACTCCGCTGGACCAATATTTTGATTATTTTTGCGATCTAATCTAAATCTAAAAATTACCCAGGTCAAATTCTTACTTTTATGTGCAGAACACCTTTCCGCGAAAATTGTGAACTGAGGTTGCAAATATCTCGCAAACTACTGGAAATATTGATTCAGCGGAGTTATATTCATGCTCCTGGGATCAAAGCGCGTCTCCTAATATCTGTCCCGACATTTTTGGTTGTGTATTAGCGCTCGGTAGCCCACTTAAACGATTACCATAGACTCATTCTTTTTCGGTCAAAAGGATTAGGTGCTTGGCGACTGCCGGAAGCAAATTGAAATTTAATTTATTATAATAAACAAATTTATTAGATTTTAATAAACAAATAAACTACAATTTAACAAAATTAAACAATTTATGTAAGTTACTTACCAAGGGTAAAGGCGAATCCAGCAACTTTTAGTGGGCAGGATTGTTTTCCAAGAATATTGTGGTCGATTAGTTTAAAAAACAGGATTCGTTTACGATGTGGAACAGTACGAAGCGTTTATGGGTATATCATTTGCTAAGCCACCAATCGGCGATTTAGGGTAGGAGCTAAAACAAAAAATACAGAAAAGTGTAATGTATACATATGTACGTACCAATATTTGTAACAGAACCCAGTTCCAGCGAAAGCTTGGGGCGACAAACTTATAGCGAAAGCGTACTTCGCACCCACACCAAGTGTAGTTGGCGAGGAGGATTGTCTGTATTTGAACATTTATCGACCTGCAGTGGGCTACTGAGTGCTGGTATTTATCCAAAAGTGTCGGGGCATGTATCAAAAGACGCGTTTCGGTCCCAGGAGAATGAATATAACTCCGCTGAACCAATATTTTGATTATTTTTGAGAAAAAACGAAAAATTACCCAGGTCAAATTCTGATTTGGGGGCCCGATCCATGCTTTTTATGTGCAGAACACCTTTCCGCGCAAATTGTAAACTTTGATTGCAAATATCTCGACAACTAATAGAAATATTGATTCAGCGGAGTTATATTCATACTCCTGGGACCAAAGCGCGTCTCCTGATACATGTCCCGACATTTTTATGTACATGAATGCAAATGTACCATAAATATAAATGAAAATCAAGCTTACTCTGTATGTACGTATATCAATTATAACGTTTTTTGGTAATTCTTTACGATTAAATGTGAATGATTATATATACGCAAATTTCACAACTATTTTTAATAATAAAACGTCGAACAGATGAATTTTATTATTAATGGTTTTCGTGCACCAAAGTAAATTGCAAAGATGGTAAATCTAATTCAATTAAATTTTTTTTACAAATGGCGCTGAAACTTTGATTTTGGGATATTTTTGAAAAGCTCTTGCTGTTTCATTCGCACTCATAACATAATGAATGTTACAAAATCAGCAAGGTTTTCTCTTTTTCACAATTCTTGTACACATTAACCCTAGCATATATGTTTGGTACTTATGGGCACATATTTTAATAAAACTTAGAGCAATTTTTTTTTTTTGGTCACCTAAGGTTAAGAAAATCATTCCAAAATTTTGGAAATATGGGAATCTAAAAATGCATATGTGTTGGTATTTTTGGGAAATGTGGTTAGCGGCGGTTTGCAGGGTTATCTTAATTTGATTTTACTATGTGAAATAATTATGTGTTCTACTTTGACGCTTGTTCCTTTTAGGATCGGTTTCTCTTATGAGGAACCAGCAGTAATCGCCCATCATTGCGACGTCCCAGAACCCTTGATATTGATTCTCAATTAATTTCATTTGATGGTGAAACCTTTCGCCATGCTCGGCACTTTCGTCGCCAAGATTTGTTGGAAAGAAAATATTAGTTAGGTAAACAAGTTATAAAATTTTGGGAAATTAATTTTAATAAGCCTTTAATATTTACCCATTTTTGCATAATTATTGATTAAGTCGTTCACTATCTGCTTGTAGTTAGGGCTTTTGTGTCTACCGAGAAAAGAAGCAACGACCTTTTCAAAGGATTCCCACGCTGCTGCCTCAACTGATGAGAGTAGTCCTTTGAATTGATTATTGTTGATCAACTTTTTTATTTGTGGTCCAACAAAAATACCTTCCTTTATCTTTGCTTGAGAAATATCTGGAAAAATTGTTTTCAAATAGACGAATGCTTCGCCTTCTTTGTCCAAAACCTTTACAAAGTTGTTAATGAGATAGTTCCAAATCTCTTATCCAATCATTAAGTTGTGCTTGTGACAGAACGTTTCTCTCGTTTCCCATGCGAAATTCAGTGCAACGTGATTCCCCGCACTCAGATATTACTGTTCACAATGGAACTGGATCCGCAACTGCCGTTGAATGTAGTACTGGTACTGTCACTGTAAGTACGCTGGCATAGGTTACTCTTCTTGGCAAATATAACACTCTATTGAATGGCAAGTAGGTTCTCTCCATATCATTGGTGTATCAAATTTTATTTGTTGTCCTGATTCCGACTGAATCAATTCTACTCGACACGATGTACATAAGGTGTTCGGTGTCGCCTTATGATAGTATATTGGCCACACATGAAACAGAACATATCTGGATCGTTATTACACTCAATTTCTCGCGTCCTTTTACTCATTTCATTTTTTTTAATAAATCACGGTTTTGAAATTTAACTTATGAACTGAACTTTCTCCGGCGAGCCTTGCAGATGTTATGGAGTTTCAAGGCGCATTAACTCATATTTATACTCGGAATAAAAAAAAAATTAAAAAAATCAAATCTTACCTAGACAGAAAGGTTCCTTTTTATAGAAAGCCGGGAAAAGAAAATACTACCTGCTTTAGATGTAGGCTTTAAAAATTGTCTGTGTCTTATAACTTTGAAAATCTACCTGTATACTTACCCATAAATGACGGAAATACATGTTTATAACTACATGCCTACAGCATGTTTCGAACCCAACCACTCTTCCTTTCGATGCAAGAACTCTACCTACTATAGAACAATTCAAGTATTAAAAGTACTATTTGATTTAATTAAAGAAAAAGTATTATCATTGCTATGGTGTATTCGTTTACCCGGATAATATCCCATTTGCACTTTATACCTTTAATATATGTAAGTTAACGCCACCAGTTACACATAGCACTTACCCATAATGTAAACATATATACTTCTAAGCAAATGTGTCACATATGTCGTTTGGCACTTCTAGGCATTGGCCCATGCCACTTATCTATAATCACCCCTATTCTGCATTTCGACTTGGATCGAAAATTTCTCCGTTTGGCAACTTTGGCATTCTGAGTTCCAATTCCGCTACCTTCAACTTCGAAACTTCCAATTCTGCTAATTCTGCACTTCGATCGTAGCTCCGTTTTTCTACGTTGGAATTTTGTTGGCGGATAAGTGCTTGTTTTTTATTTTGCAAACAATTTACGATTAATTTCCGCGATTTTTTGTTGAAATTCTTAAAATTTAAGTAAAACACGTATGTAAAAGTTGTAAAACGCTCGCTATATTTTGTTTTTGTGCTCTTATGATGTTTTTTGATATGTTTGCAGGGTAATTGTTTTCTACCAGTGCCAAGTGCAAATATTTGTCCAGAAATGTAGGGAGGGGTATCAAAAGACGCGTTCCCGATGCCAGGAATGTGAATCCGCCTACGGAGATCTAATACTTTTGGACGCGCATTAGCATCGGCACCGGTTGTAAGCAATTACAAATTGGACTAGCATTCAAAACACCAATCTCACAATATTTCTACTGAAATTAAATCTAAGGTAATGGATTTGACTTTGCCATTACATATATCCAAACGTGCACCGGCGGCCACTCCACAGCGCCCACTCATACTCGGTAAACTTCTTTGTCAGTTCCGGGGCGGCCAATGTCTTCCTCCAGCGAAAAGTGCCACCTGCGGTCAGACTTAACAATGACATGTCTAATGTTTGCTCGGCGTATGGTGTGGCCCCACGATGCAACGCCAACCATCTGTGTACCTGGTCGACAAAGCGCACTCTTCTAGCACTAACTCTATGGAAAATACCAGCTATCTACTGACGATGTGGTAACATCCACCAACAGTGTCCTCTTGCTTTTTGTTGGTCGTTCGTTGTCTGCTACAATCAGTCAATTGATCTATAAAATTTCACTCAATTTATTCAATAATGCTCAAACATATACAATTAAGTTTATAAATCATAATAAAGCTTTACTATTATTTCAAAAGTAATAATTTGTGTAATTTAAATTGCTTTGTTATGTTTCAATTTCACACATTCCAAGGCAAACAGCTGACTTCGAAAAACTTATAGCTCTTCCTCTTTTTCTTTCGATCCAAGCGTAACTCAGAATGCATATTTACGATCCAAGCGGAGCGTAGAGCGGGAACGTAATTGTAATGCAGAATATGGGTGATTGTAAATAATTACGCTTGTAAGCAAATGTGTCAAATATGTCGCTTGACACATATGGTCCGCTTTCTTTGGAAATAGGATGTCGGACTCACATCAGTTGGCATCATATTTCCATTCTTAGAATTTAAGTAGAATATTGTTTATCTTTAAGTAATGTATTGTTTATCACATTTCCGTTCCTAGAAGTTAGGCTTGAATACTGTATCTAGGCTTAAGCATGAGGTTGTATAAAAGATGAAATGAAGAAAGAAAATCAGTTCAGTTTTGTTTGCCAAGCAGTCACGCTGCCTAATAATTGGCTCATCCTTTGAAGCAACGGTTTAGTGAGGATATTTTTTAAAAACCTCCCGCGACCGGGCTAAAGTTTAAGTGGCGGTCCTGCCAGGAGACTAGTAAAAATCTCTGGTGGACCAAAACCAAAAAATAAAAATTTTCGGTAACATTTAAAGAGACAAAAATCTCTGTTGCTGAAAAGACATAAAAACAAGTATCACGAAATTAATGCGAGAAAAGTGAAAACAAATTTTTTCCCTAACATTTAACATCTCTGTTACGAAAAAAACATACAAACAAGTATCGCCAAAGTAATGCGAGAAAAGTGAAAACAAACTTTTTTCCTAACATTTAACATACAGAGACACAAGTCACTGTTACTCAAAAAATAATAAAAATACAAACCAACGCAAGGAAAAATACATAGTTTTAACGCACAAGCAAGTATCATAAAACTGTCAAGGAAGTGAATCGTGAAGTTGTGGATGACTCATCAAGCCTGTGATTCCGGCTAACTCATTCTCAAGGTTACAGCAGGTATGTTCATTATTCAATGCAGTTCCTATGCTAACAAGGAAATTTCACTGAAAAAAAAACTCTTTTAGAATAAGTATATTAAGAGCAATTAATGGGAAACGGTCCCAGTATATTAGGATACGAAAAATTGTATCATTGTGAAAGGTGTAACGAAAACCATAAAAAGAGTGACTGCCCGAAGAATAAAAAATTATAAATAAATAAATTTTTGTAGACATCGTGACAGTGGAAGGATTATTAGATAAATTTGCAGGGATGTCTATAACTAATAATGGGGGAAATAACGCATCCCATATGGATGTCCTATCAAGGCTTATAGCGGCTAGTACTGCTTCACTTCGCACTGAATTGGAGCAGGTTAAACGCCAATTGCAAAGCTTAAGCACCTCGAATGGTGTAACTGAATATACTGTAGAATCAATAGATGAAAAAATAGATTGCGGAGAGAGTTTAGACGTCATCAAATCCCTCCCAGAGTTTAAAGGGAAAATAAATAATTTCGATAGTTGGCGTGAGGCCGCTAATAACTCAATGTCGTTATATACCAGAGGCGGCAGGAAGTACTTCGCTGCCTTGACCATTTTGCGAAATAAAATAACTCAGGATGCAAATGATATTTTGACAAACCACGGGACGGTTCTGAATTTCGACGCAATTTTGAGCCGTTTAGATTTCGCGTATGCTGACAAGAGACCTTTTCACATAATAGAGCAGGAGAAGAGTGCCCTCAGACAGGGTCCTAGGACATTGGTTGAATTTTATAACGAAGTTAACAAGAAGTTAACTTTATTAATTAACAAAACAATAATGACTCATGGCACCAATTCGGTCATAACAAAAGAATTAAACGTAAAAAATAGAGAAATAGCTCTTCGCACGTTTATAACGGGGTTTAATCCACCATTGGATCAAGTTATGTTCACATTGGCACCTAGCGACTTGCCAAACGCTCTTGCTAAAGCGCAAGAGTTACATTCGAATCAAATGCGCGCACAGTTTGCGTTGCATTTTTATAAAAATAACCAAAGCATTAACCCACGAGGTCCCCCACAAGCAAAACGGAGGACTTCGGATTTTCAAAATAATTTGAGGTATCCGCAAAGAAATACCCAGGGAAATGATACCTTTCTAAATCGTCCGGAACCAATCTGTGCAGGTGTTAAATAAAAATATTTTAGCCATTAAGAAGAGGGTAAGAACTATTCATGGTTCGACCATCATCCAATATTTCCATAATATCAATTTATTTGGTGTTCAGGAACGATTTTATGAGATTGAAAATTTGGATTGCGATCTTTTAATTGGAATCAATTTCTTAAACCAAATCGGAGCCAAAATTGATATTCCAAATCGTGTGTTGATTTATGGAAATCAAAAAACAGAAAAAATACACTTTCTAAATGATGTTAAATTAAACCCCTTGGGACAAAATAGTCCTAAGGCGCCTGCCGATGATAGTACCGGCCAACCGAAAGAAAAAATTCAAAATGAATATGTGAGGAAAAGTTTTAAAAATAATTTGAACCCCTTGGGACAAAAGAGTCCTAAGGCGCCAGCCGAAGGTAATACCGGCAACATAAAGAATTAATCTGTGCTAGAAGATATTTCGGAAAATGAAATATTTGAAAACAATGAAACTAAAACTAAGAAAGGAAAAAGGAAGTTTAAAAAGATTCCGGAAGAAATAACTCTTGAAAATTCGACTGGGGTAAATACCAGAACAAAAAACAAAGATGTTTTTAAAAATAGGAACGTATTAAATAATATATTAAATGAGGGATCTTCACGGATAGCCTTCAGAGCAAATAAGGAAAACGAATTAATTGAGAGCTTGCAGAAAGAAATAAGTGATGAAATTTTGACGACACATAGTGATGTGAATCTAGATTTACCGTTTCGTACGGATGTTAAGGCAGAGATTCGAACAATTGAGGAAAGGCCAATTTGGTCCAAACAATATTCTTATCCAATGTCGGTGAATGGTTTTGTGAATAATGAAATTCAGAATTTGTTGCGAAAGGGAATAATTAGGGAAAGCAAAAGCCCATACAATTCTCCGGTATGGGTGGTTCGAAAGAAAGGGATAAATGATGACGGAAGTCCGAAGCTGAGGTTAGTCATCGACTTCAAAAAAATTAATGAGAAAACTACGTCGGATAGATAAACGATGCCAAACCCGGAAATAATACTTTCAAATTTGGGAAATACTTTTCTACAATTGACTTAGAGTCTGGGTTTTATCAAATATTAATGAAAGAAGACGATATAGAGAAGACGGCATTCTCTGTGAATAATGGAAAATATGAATTTTTAAGAATGCCATTTGGATTGAAAAATGCACCGAGTATTTTTCAAAGGGCTATGGATAATGTACTAAGAAAATATATAGGAAAATTTTGTCATGTTTATGTTGATGATGTTATAATTTTTTCACAAAGTTTGGATGATCACAAAAAAATTTAAGTTTGGTGATCGACATACTAAAGGGGGCAAATATGAAAATATCTTCTGAGAAGTCAAAGTTTTATCAAAAGGCGGTGGAATTTTTGGGATATGTTGTAGCAAATAACATTATCAAAACTGATCCAAAAAAGATTGAAGCTATAAAGAATTATCCAATACCAAAAACATTACGTCAATTGCGAGGATTTTTGGGATTGACAGGTTATTATAGGAAATTTATAGAAAACTACGCTGCAATATCAAAACCATTAACTAAGCATTTGCTTTGTGAAAAGTTGAAAGGTTTGTTGTCTCAACAGGTGGAATTAACTCAACCTGATTATAATAAAAAATTTGTTTTGACTACAGATGCGTCAAATGTTGCTTTGGGGGCTGTGTAATCACAGGAAGGTAAACCCATTATATTTATTTCAAAAACATTGAATTCTACTAAATTAAATTATGCAACCAATGAGAAGGAATTGTTTTCTATAGTGTGGGCTTTAAAAGCCCTACGAAATTACCTTTACGGTGTGAATGACTTGGAAATACACACCGACCATCAGCCTCTATCGTTTGCGATTTCTGAAAGAAATCCGAATATTAAAATTAATAGATGGAGAGCATTTATAGAAGAATTTTCGCCAAAAATAATTTACAAACCAGGGGCGACAAATGTCGTTGCTGACGCACTATCAAGGCAGATACTGAATAATTTAACTAGTTCTGAAGAGTCAAGCCGCTCAAGTGATTCAATCGTAAATACTCAACATTCTGCAGATAGCAGTGATGAGTATCAAATTCATGAAACAAAAAGACCATTAAATCATTTTAAACAACAAATATTAATAGATAACGGCGCAAGAACAACTGTCTTAGAGACAATTTCTAATTTCAATAATAAACGATTCTAAATTGAATATGACATACCAGGAAATATAATAGGCGTTTTAAAGGAATACGTAAATCCAAAAATAGTTACGGGAATACACTGCACCCCCGAAGTGCTTTATGAAATAAAAAACATTTTAAGGGAAACATTTCCAACAATAAAATTTTTATATACAAAGTTATTCGCATACGCATAATAGGGCACATAGGAACTACAGGGAAAATCTGGCTCAAATAAGGAATCAATATTACTGGCCATTAATGATTAAAAAATTTAAGAAATATGCGAAAAATTGTAAAATTTGCAATAGTAATAAATACGAAAGGCACCCCAAATTAATTCCGATAGGAGAGGCACCTATCCCGGAAAAAGAAGTAGAGCAACTCCATATGGAAATTTTTTCGCACAAAAATTAAAATTTATTACGTGTATCGATTCTTATTCTAAATATTTAGTTGTAAGATATATTGAAGATAAATCAAACTTGGAAGATAAAGTTTTAGAATTTTTACAAACATTTCCAGATGTTAGAAGTATAGTTATAGATAATGAACCAGGTTTTAGCACAATACAGTTCAAGTCTTTGATGGAAAGGTTTAACATTCAGATTTATTATTGTACACCACGTCATAGTACAAGCAATGGACAAACAGAGAGGGTTCATTAAACACTAATAGAAATGTCTCGATGTTTGAAGCAAGAACATAGTTTAATAAGTAATTTTGAATCAATTGTGAGTGCGGATCAGCAGTATAATAAAACGATACATTCGGTAACAGGTAAACAACCTTATAATATTCTGTTTAATAAAGAGGTTCATGAAAATGTTAAGGACATATTGGAAAAAGCTCAAGGAAAAATGCTGGATTATCATAACAAAAAAAGGCTACAAAAAAGTTATCGCAAAGGGGAAATTATATACGAAAAAATACATGGGGGAAGAAATAAATTAAGCCCCAAATACAAAAGACAAATAGTAGTAGAAGATTTGGGAAAAAGTTAAAATACAAAGCAGAAACAGAATAATTCATAAAGACAATATTAAAGTTTAATTTTATCGTTTTGTAGGAAGTTTGGAAAAATTTATACAGATTTCAGTGATATTATTTTATATCACCATTACCACGTCAGATATAATAGATTACACAAGAGAAAACTATGGATAATGTACTAAGAAAATATATAGGAAAATTTTGTCATGTTTATGTTGATGATGTTATAATTTTTTCATAAAGTTTGGATGATCACAAAAAAATTTAAGTTTGGTGATCGACATAGATACTAAAGGGGGCAAATATGAAAATATCTTCTGAGAAGTCAAAGTTTTATCAAAAGGCGGTGGAATTTTTGGGATATGTTGTAGCAAATAACATTATCAAAACTGATCCAAAAAAGATTGAAGCTATAAAGAATTATCCAATACCAAAAACATTACGTCAATTGCGAGGATTTTTGGGATTGACAGGTTATTATAGGAAATTTATAGAAAACTACGCTGCAATATCAAAACCATTAACTAAGCATTTGCTTTGTGAAAAGTTGAAAGGTTTGTTGTCTCAACAGGTGGAATTAACTCAACCTGATTATAATAAAAAATTTGTTTTGACTACAGATGCGTCAAATGTTGCTTTGGGGGCTGTGTAATCACAGGAAGGTAACCCCATTATATTTATTTCAAAAACATTGAATTCTACTGAATTAAATTATGCAACCAATGAGAAGGAATTGTTTTCTATAGTGTGGGCTTTAAAAGCCCTACGAAATTACCTTTACGGTGTGAGTGACTTGGAAATACACACCGACCATCAGCCTCTATCGTTTGCGATTTCTGAAAGAAATCCGAATATTAAAATTAATAGATGGAGAGCATTTATAGAAGAATTTTCGCCAAAAATAATTTACAAACCAGGGGCGACAAATGTCGATGCTGACGCACTATCAAGGCAGATACTGAATAATTTAACTAGTTCTGAAGAGTCAAGCCGCTCAAGTGATTCAATCGTAAATACTCAACATTCTGCAGATAGCAGTGATGAGTATCAAATTCATGAAACAAAAAGACCATTAAATCATTTTAAACAACAAATATTAATAGATAACGGCGCAAGAATAACTGTCTTAGAGACAATTTCTAATTTCAATAATAAACGATTCTAAATTGAATATGACATACCAGGAAATATAATAGGCGTTTTAAAGGAATACGTAAATCCAAAAATAGTTACGGGAATACACTGCACCCCCGAAGTGCTTTATGAAATAAAAAACATTTTAAGGGAAACATTTCCAACAATAAAATTTTTATATACAAAGTTATTCGCATACGCATAATAGGGCACATAGGAACTATAGGGAAAATCTGGCTCAAATAAGGAATCAATATTACTGGCCATTAATGATTAAAAAATTTAAGAAATATGCGAAAAATTGTAAAATTTGCAATAGTAATAAATACGAAAGGCACCCCAAATTAATTCCGATAGGAGAGGCACCTATCCCGGAAAAAGAAGTAGAGCAACTCCATATGGAAATTTTTCGCACAAAAATTAAAATTTATTACGTGTATCGATTCTTATTCTAAATATTTAGTTGTAAGATATATTGAAGATAAATCAAACATGGAAGATAAAGTTTTAGAATTTTTACAAACATTTCCAGATGTTAGAAGTATAGTTATAGATAATGAACCAGGTTTTAGCACAATACAGTTCAAGTCTTTGATGGAAAGGTTTAACATTCAGATTTATTATTGTACACCACGTCATAGTACAAGCAATGGACAAACAGAGAGGGTTCATTAAACACTAATAGAAATGTCTCGATGTTTGAAGCAGGAACATAGTTTAATAAGTAATTTTGAATCAATTGTGAGTGCGGATCAGCAGTAAATATAATAAAACGATACATTCGGTAACAGGTAAACAACCTTATAATATTCTGTTTAATAAAGAGGTTCATGAAAATGTTAAGGACATATTGGAAAAAGCTCAAGGAAAAATGCTGGATTATCATAACAAAAAAAGGCTACAAAAAAGTTATCGCAAATTGGAAATTATATACGAAAAAATACATGGGGGAAGAAATAAATTAAGCCCCAAATACAAAAGACAAATACTAGTAGAAGATTTGGGAAAAAGTTAAAATACAAAGCAGAAACAGAATAATTCATAAAGACAATATTAAAGTTTAATTTTATCGTTTTGTAGGAAGTTTGGAAAAATTTATACAGATTTCAGTGATATTATTTTATATCACCATTACCACGTCAGATATAATAGATTACACAAGAGAAAACTACAACAATTTTTGAATGCTATGGATCAATATACCATTTAACAAATTTATCATTATTTGAAAATATCGTAGAAAATTATAAAATCAATAAAGAAACAATATCAATTGACAGTTCAAGTGCAGATTATGCTTATGAAATGCAAATGATAGAAACATTACTGAAACAATTAAAAGTTGATAATAGTAGGTCGAAAAGAGGAATAAATGAACTTGGTATAGTTTGGAAATGGATTTCGGGTACACCTGACCATGATGATTTTATGCAGACCACAAATAAAGTAAATGCTCTTATAGAAAATAATAATAGGCAGTTTACAACAAATTCACAAATGTTTAAAACAATCACAGAACTAACAAAAATATTAAAGCAAATACAAGACAGTTCCAATGAAAAAACTGTTTTAAAACAGAGAAATAAATTAATAATCACTGAACTTGAAAACACAGTGGAAACCATTACATTGTCAAAAGTAAGAATATTAAATCCTTTGATTTTTGATATGGCAGAAATAAAGGAGATAATAAGCGAAGAAAGAGTAAATGTAACAATATCAGATCTTGTAGATGTTTCAGAATTCAAAATTGTACAAAAAAACAATTTAATAGTTATTTACATTAAGTATCCAAAGGTAAAGAACATATGCAAATTATTTAAAGCAATGGCCGTAGCGCAAAAAGATGGAAAATTAGTAATAGAAAATGAAATAATAAAATGTAATGAAAAATTTTATTCAGTTGAATTTTGTAAAAAAGAATTAAAAGATGCATTTTGTATGATAAAAGAAAATAACAGATGTTTGTCTGATATGTTAAATAATAAACATGCTAATTGCACAAAAATAAATGAAAAAAACGAGTCTGTAAAAATTGTAAAAGACGGTGCAGTAATAGCATCAGGAAAACATAAAGTTAATAATCAAACAATAGATGGGGTATACTTGATAACTTTTCAGGATAATGTAGTAATCGACAATAAAAAATATGAAAACCCAACAGGAAAAATTTTGAACTATTTAAAAGAAGGAAAATTTAAACCATTTTTTGTTAAAGAATATGTCGAAACAAAAAATGTAGATTTGAGGTTGGACAATTTCAATGTACTTAACCCAATAAGGCAGGAAATAAAAAGAAATCCTTTTTGGTGGTCATTTACTATTTTACTATTAATAACAATAACTACATATTTAATTTATAAATTAATCGTACACATTAATATTAAAATGAAATTAAAAAATTCAAAAGAAAAAGAAGAAACTCTATTGAAGTTGTCCAATCAAATAAATTTAACCGCTTTGTATTCGAAGACGGGACGCTTCGATTTAGAGGTGGGGGAGTTAACGCCACCACTTACACATAGCACTTACCTATAATGTAAACATAGATACTTCTAAGCAAATGTGTCAAATATGTCGCTTGACACATATGGTCCGCTTTCTTTGGAAATAGGAATTTAAGTGAAATATTGTTTACCTTTAAGTAACGTATTGTTTATCGCATTTCCGTTCCTAGAAGTTAGGCTTAAATATTGTATCTAGGCTTAAGCATGAGATTGTATAAAAGATGAATAATAAAGAAAGTCAGTTCAGTTTTTGTTTGCCAAGCAGTCATGCTGCCAAATATTTGACTCATCATTTGAAGCAACGGTTTAGTGAGGATATTTTTTAAAAACCTCCCGCGACCGGGCTAAAGTTTAAGTTACATACTTAGCATAGACTTGACTTGACTTGGGAACTGCCACGTAGCGTTCTGTTTAATGAAGTTTGCATGTATCCGATTACCCTACTTGACTTGACTTAGAATTCTGAAATACCTGACATGTGTGTACGTTTGGGCGATCTACGGGCTTGCGACAGGGACCGTAACTGTTACGATTTTTATTTTAAAAATCGCCTTTTAACAGTTATTTCTGACCTTTACTGTATAAGTCCTATGTAATAGTTATTTCGAGCTGTTACACAGGTCTTTAAAAATAAAAACCAGAAATAACTGTTATCATTGACTTTTTCCATAAAAGTTAAGTTTTATTACCTTCTGAAAAATTCAGAGGAATTCGAGAAATTTTCAACAAATTGTAACATTTTTTTTTACCAAACGTTGGTTGCTTACCAACTTGTTACGTGCAATTTTGCACGACTCGTTTATACTATGCAAACAGCATGAATCAAGAAGTTGACTGGGAAATTAACTTAGTTAATATATAAACACCTTTCAAGCCGCTAAAACAAGTACTTGATCTTTGGCAACATTTTTCTAGTCTAGCTGCCCATTTTCTTTCATACAATTTTGTAAGCCCAGCTGTTTTTATTATTCTAATTCCGCTGAATTTTTCACAAATTTCCAACCATTATTTTTCTACTTCTGTTGTATTATTAAGAAAGCTTTCATAAGAGATTATGGATATTATTAAAAAACTGTATATGTATCTTGCAAAAAATTCCAAATTCTTATGGTGGTCAAAGGGACTGGAATTGAAAACCTTAAATTCAAATTTGTTTACCTTTATTCAGAAAATATGACAGTATTTCAGGGTATAACACTCTTTTGAGTAGGTTGCCTCTAGCCGCGCTTTAGAATAACCTAACCTAATAACGGTTAGCCTATCCGCAGTATTTCTGCACAGAACATCTTGAGAAGGTGGCCTTAAAAAACCGTATTGCATTTCCATCTGTCCTAGTCCCACCTTTCTCTCTGTTCCACTCCCTCCCTTTTAATGTCACTTTATTTGTGTTTATTTTCAGTAACCTTTACTTGTAAGGTTGAAGGATAAAGAAGGTACCACTGACGATTTACTAGGCCGCATGTATAGCGATGACTTTTTGTCGTTTTGCAGCTGGGGCGGTAAAGGAGAAAAGGAAGCATTGTCTCAGTTTTCCATTGCTTCAGAAATGTTGTATGATAAGTCAGGTATACCTTTGCGTGCATTCTCCGTGTTTTTAACCTCCTGCTTACGAAGAAAATATTCGCAACTCGATCAAGCACAGCCACCAAAGATTCAAGCAGCAAAATTATCAGCAGCGAATTTCCAAAAAGTCGCAATTGGGAAATTTCGAAAACAACATCGGTAGTAATTAATGCATACTTGATTTATAAGGTGTATTACTAGATACATTTATGTATATAATAATTTAATAACTACTTAACTTTATCTGATATAACTAAATAACTATTTTCACCAATACACAGTGGGCCAGGAAGGGGTCAAAAGTGGCCATAATTCAAAATCTTATCGAAATAGCTTAAAACTTGCTAACTTTAGATTTTTCATTTTTTGGTTTTAATTTTCCAGAATTTTGAATAAAAAATTTTTTTTTGGGAATTTTTTTTTAATAATTTTATTTTTAATTTTTAACCTTTTGGTTTTAATTTTTTTGAATTTTTAGTTAAAAAAATTTATTTTGTTTGTAGTTTTTTTCCAATTACATATATTTTTTTGCTGTTTTCGCTTTATTTTTAAAATTTTTTTTTTTTTTTTTTTTTTTTTTTAAATTTTGACAAAAATTTTTTTGTGTTTAATTTTTTTTGTTTTGTTTTTGCTAACTTCAGATTTTTAGTTTGTTGTTTTTAATAAAAAATTTTTTTTTTTTCTTTTGGTAAATTATTTATTTTTGTTAATATTGTGATATTAAAATTAGAGTTCTACCATTCTGCATGCTTTTGTTCGACCATTTAGAGGGTTAATTGATAGTTTCAGTCTAGAAAGAAACTTATTGTCCACTTTGGAAATATCTATATTTTTTTCTGAAAAATATAGTCCATGACTTAATTAATATCTGTTAAATTATCTAACCGCATATTTACGTAAATGTACTTAATCGAAAGAAACAAAATCACGAATAAAAAAATATGCTAAAACAGCTGAGTTCAATGAAAGGAGTATTTGATATTAATTAATTAATTATTACTGCAATTCGGTAAACTTAAAGCTTACCATAAATTTTCGACAAACTCACCGCAATAATGTATTTAAAGGACCAAAATTGCTCAGACGGGAGTAGCGCCAGTTAAAAAAAAAATGAACAAAAACGAGCAACATCATAGTAAAGTATATTAAATGTAGAATATATTTTATGTTTAGCGTTTGTGATAGGAGGTGGTACGTAGGAGTACATGCAAACGACATGGAGCACGCCTCATAAAAAATGAACATTTTAATCAAAAAAATACGCTAACATTTCAAAATTAGGACAGTGTTAATAAGGAAAAAAGAGAACCTTAAAAAATTTACTATTTGAGGCAATGAAAAATCAATTTCAATATACATCCCACCTGTAAATTTAAAATCCAACGCTCATGATCAGATTGAAATTGTGACCTTAATAACACTGATCGACGGCCAAAATTTAGCAAAGACGCCGTTATGCAATTCGTATGTAAAACCACCTCCTGAATTCGAAAATCGAGTTAATTTTTGATTCTATGGAACCGTTTTCGAGATATTTTCAATTTACCGTTATTCGAAAAAACCAAAAAGACGGCTCCCTTTAATTACGTATATCTCACGAACGGATTAAGCAATTGCATAAAGGTTTACAGAATCCAAATCACAATAAAATTTGGTGTAAATGTATCATACTTTGTTTTTTTGCTCAACCAGATAGTTTTCGAGATCTAACTTATCATTTCAGATTTTTGTTTTTCTTTATGAAAAAATATAAAAAAAATTACTTTTTGCGAGGGCAGCATTCCAAAACTGCAACTTTTTTCCCAGATATTTTTTCTATGTGTAAAACTCTGTTTAATTAGAAAACAGATAAAGTTGCAAACAGCCACCGACGTGTCTAACGGACGGTGGCGGTGGACGTACGCGAGCAAAATTGCGATTTTTTATGAACGTTGTGCTTACGTAGAAACATTCAATTCAGTGTAACCATTCCTCAGTTTGCATGTATGCTTACCCAAACCTCTACTTTTGTATTTGTAATTTTTCATTTTGTAAAATGTCGAAAATAATATTAAATAACTATATATAGTATATTTATTTATAAACTTTTACATAAGTCAAAATTTTTGAGATATTTCGACAATATTTAAAACTTTTTTGGGTATTTTTGTAAAATAATCACAAACGGCCCAAACTCAACATTGAATAGGCAACACTGTGTGGCGAAGAGCGATCAGCTGACACGTTTCCTACGTAAAAATCAGAAATTTTTTGGTTTGGACGTAGCGACGTGCGTAAAACGTACGTCACGAACGTCGGTGAAAAATCGCTTACACGCAATTCTCATAAGATAGATCGTGTCAGCTGACACGTCGTCCGTTTTTCCGTCGGTGGCTGTTTGCAGCTTAAGCTATCACCGAAGAAAATCGATGCAAAACTACGCAAGTTATAAACGATCAAATAAAAATACCCAGGTTGCGCAACTTCAATGTATGTATGTAAGTTAACGGCAGCCTCCACACAGCTTCTTTACCGTAATTGTAAACAAAATTCATCTTTCTACATAGTGGATTCTTCATATGAATCATACGCTAACGGAAGCCTCATACAGCTCCATTAGCGTAACTATAAACAATCATCTTTTTGCATAATTGATTCTTTAGAAATCATTCTTTAAAGTAACGCCCTTTGTTGACATAAATAAGCCTCCTTGCATCTTTGGAATGTTCTACTTCTATCTTCATTTCAAGGCTAAGCTATTTCACTATTTCATGAAGCTAAAATTAAGTAAACAATTTTAAGTTTCAGTTTTTTAGAGAAGCGCGTTCAATACTATATTACGCTCTAATAAATACTCGTTCGTCAGAAAGCGAACTAAAATAAATTATTATCTTATTATTTTTTAAAAACCATTTTGCCAAAGGGAAAAACTTAATTGGCGCCCAACGTGGGGCTCGCGATACGAATTTTAAATGGGAAAAGTACAAGTACCCTAGTACGCGAGTGAATTCGAAAAGTTAAAGATCAAATAAGGAATAAAATATCCTTGATCCTTGTCAATAAAAGGTTTTCATTGAAACTGTCCTTATGCCTGCACCAAATCTTACGGGTCGGTGTATTGTGTGCCAAAACACAACATCAAGAATTTGCCAGAGATGTGGTGACCATTATTGTAGTGAAGAGTGTCAGCAAAGTGACTGGCGTAGTCACCGATATATATGTTTTCCAATGCCTCCTTTGGTCCCGGCAGCAAGCCGTCGAGGAAATCAACATAATAATAATTAAAAAAAATTTTTACTGTATATCGTATTAAAAAATTTGACAAAAATTAAGAGCATAAAAAACTTTGAACCAATAAAAAGAACAAAAAAATATTTAACAAATTATAGAAAGAAATCAACTTTACCCAACAACCCAATTGGTGCTCATCGTGATAAAAATTGGAAATCAGTTCGAGAATAGAATACGGAACACTGACGCCTTGCTTATCCTGGTTAGTTGACTGGTCATGCGGAATATGGTATGATTAAACATTGAAATAAGTGAATTTGTTAATAGTTAAGTTGTGTAATTGAAATTTGATATTTTGTTCAGCAATTTTAAGTTTTATTTAAAAAAAAAAAAAAAATAATAATATAAATGGGTAATATCCCAAATAAGCCAAAGTATTTGAGGCTAAAATATTGCGATTACTGTAATGGGGAACATGATGTTTTAAGGTGTCCCTTGATTAAGAAAAAGAAGAAGAATTAATAGCATATTAGGCAGATAAATATGTCAAAGAAGCCTACTTTAAATAATGATCAAAGTTTCTCCACTGAAGAGGTTAATAATGAAATAACTAAAATTCTGGAGACTCTAGATCCCTTTCAAGGAAATAATCCTTTTTTGTCACATAACAATAATACCCCAGTATTAGACGAAGATCTTGAGGAGTTGGATAGAATTCTAGCAGAATTACAGAAAGAGGAAAATAAGGTTTCCTTATTTTAAATAAAGGAAAAATGGCTAACGGTGATGGATTAACAGTAGATCTGATCACAAGGTTGATCGCTGATAGCAACATACAATTTAGAGAGGAGATTGTCAAATTACAATCCCAATTAGAAATTAATACCAATAGTGCTACCGATTACGTAGCTGAAACTATTGACGATAATATTGCTCGTCAAGAATCTCTTGACGTTATTAAATCATTGCCTGAATTTTCAGGAAAATTAAATGCCTATGTAAGTTGGCGAGAAGCAGCTCATAACGCAATGAGCTTATATGTCAGAAAGAGCAGGAAGTATTTTGCTGCTTTAACTATTTTAAGAAACAAAATAACCCAGGATGCTAATGATGTTTTAACAAATCATGGCACAGTTTTAAACTTTGATGCGATAATCGCACGAATGGATTTCGCATATTCGGACAAACGTCCAATTCATATTATCGAACAGGAATTGAGTGTCTTGCGACAAGGCTCAATGTCTGTGGTAGAATATTATAATTTAGTAAACAAGAAACTGACTCTTTTAATAAATAAAACTATAATGACCCATGGTAATTCAGCGGATATTACCAAAGAATTAAATAATAAAAATAGGGATCATGCCCTTAGAATCTTTATTACTGGCTTGAATTTGCCATTGAGAGATATTATATTCTCTTTGAGTCCTCAAGACTTACCGGATGCTTTGGCAAAGGCTCAAGAACTTGAGTCAAATAATCAAAGAGCACGTTTTGCTCAAAATTTTTCAAATGAAAGATTAAAAATAAAACAAAATTATCCAAGCAACAATTTGCGTTTTCCCAATCGGAATAATTCACAGGCAAATCAACAAAATGACTTCCCAAAAAATCAGGTGTATAATCAACAGAATAATTATACAAAGCCTGTATCCATGGACGTAGATCCATCTATGTCAAGAATGTATGACAGAAATTATAATGCCAGGGGGCAAAAAAGTACAAATTTTTTTAATCAAAATACAAAACCCACAGTAAATAATACAACTACTCATGTGAACAGCCCTTTAGCCCAAAGTTCACATGGAATAAAGATACCTAGAGAAAGCAATAACAGCTTCAGGCCGCAGGAGAAAAATCAGAGAGTAAATAATTTAAATTAAGATTATTTTTTAGAAGAAGAGGGGATAACCTCCCCTACATCACAGTCTGCAACAACAAATTAAATAAAAAATATAAAGCTCTTGTCGATACAGGAGCAACTTCTTGCTATATAAAGCAAGGATTGTTAGAAAATAGAAAAGAATTAGCCATTTACAAAAGGGTAAAAACAGTAAATGGTCATTCAATTATTAAACATTATTATATAATAACACTTTTTGGGGTAAAGCAAGTTTTCTATGAAATAGATAACTTGGAGTCTGATTTGCTCCTGGGTTATAATTTTTTGAAGAGAATAGAAGCGCACATTGATTTGCGCAATGGGAAAATTTTTTTTAAGGTAAGAAGTGGTGAAAATATTATTGAAAAAATCGTAAATATAAACTTTCATAATGAAAGTCAGGAAAAATTTAACCCCTTGGGATTAGAGAATCCTAAGGCTCCCGCCGACGATAATACCGGCAAACAAAAGTTAAAAGTGAAAAATTTAAAAAAAAACAAGGAAGTCTAATACATGTGAAAATTTAAACCCCTTGGGACAAAAAGATCCTAAGGCGCCCGCCGATGGTAATACCGGCAACAATGAAAATAAATGCGAAGAGAAAATAAAAAATGTTGTGGAACTAAAAGTTTCTACAAAGCCAGCCGAAGATTTTACCGGCAATATCATATAAAAAAAATATTTTGTTTCATTGAATGAAAAAAATCTTGAAAGTTTAAACAGTGAGTTTAGTGGAAATATAGTTGAAAATTATTCAACAATGAATGAAAATGGTTCAAAAGTTAGAAAAGATAGTGAAAAAAATAGTGACAATGAAGAATTTTCAAATTATAAAAAATATGTAAAGAATAAAATAGATAAAAATAGCGAAGATGAAAATTCAGAAAAAATTTCTGAAAATTTCAGTAATAGAAATTAAGGTGAGGAACTTTTGAAATTTAAAGAATATATAAAAGGAAAAATTACAAAACACATTCGAATATAAATACCAGCTTTCCGTTTATGACTAACGTAAAAGCAGAAATAAGAACAAAAAATGTCGAGCCGATCTGGAGTAGGCAGTATCCATATCCTTTATCAGTAAACTCCTTTGTAAATAAAGAAATCACAGAAATGTTAAATGAAAACATAATTAGACCCAGTAACAGTCCTTATAATTCACCAATTTGGGTGGTGCCTAAAAAGGGAATGAATGAAGATGGCTCACAAAAGCTTAGAATGGTCATCGACTATAAAAAACTAAATGAACATACAATTTCTGATAGATATCCGATTCCGGATACAAATATAATTTGTCTAATTTGGGCAAGTCAAAATATTTCTCAAGCATTGATTTAGAATCAGGCTTTCATCAAATTTTAATGTCGGAAAATGATATAGAAAAGACGGATTTTTCCGTTAATAACGGTAAGTATGAATTTTTACGAATGCCGTTCGGTTTGAAGAATGCGCCCGGAATCTTTCAAAGGGCAATGGATGATATATTACGGGAACAAATTAGAAAAATTTGCCATGTTTATATGGACGATATAATTATTTTTTCAAAAAATTTGACCCAGCATTTGAGGGATTTAGAAATAATTACAGAAATACTTAAAAAAGCCAATATGAAGATTTCACTTGAAAAGTCAAAATTTTTTCAAGAAGAAATAGAGTTTTTGGGATATATAATAGCCCAAAATGTTATTAAAACAGATCCAAATAAAATAAAATTAATTTTAAATTATCCGATCCCTGAAAATCTACGTGAATTAAGAGGATTTCTAGGAATTGCGGGTTATTATCGAAAGTTTGTTAAAAATTATGCTACAATTGCAAAACCTCTAAATAAATATCTTTCGGGAGAGAATGGAAGAATTTCTAAGAATATGTCAAAAAAGTTTAAAATTAAAATAGATCAAGATGGTATTTCTGCATTCAATAAATTAAAGAAACATTTAGCGTCAGAAATGGAATTGACGCAACCAAATTATTCAAGAACATTTGTATTAACTACCGACGCATCAAACGTGGCGATTGGTGCTGTGCCTTCACAGGAGGGTAAACCAATTACCTTTATTTCAAAAACTCTTAATAAAACAGAAAGAAATTATGCAACTAATGAAAAGGAATTATATGCCATTGTTTGGGCATTAAAAAATCTTAGAAATTATTTATATGGTGTTACCAATCTGGAAATTCGTACGGATCACCAACCTTTGACATTTGCATTGTCACCCCGTAACCCTAATCCAAAAATGAAAAGATGGCATGCTTTTATAGAAGAGTTTGCTCCGAAATTTGTGTATCAACCTGGTAAAACCAATATTGTGGCAGACGCGTTGTCACGTCTCGAGTTAAATAATATGTCCGATGATCCAGAGGATTCAGAAAGTAATGAATCGAACCATTCTGCACAAAGTAGTGAAAGTATTCGGATACAGGAAGCAAAAAAACCTGTAAATCAATTTAAACAACAAATAATTTTGTGTAAAAATAAATTCACAATCCATGAAATGATTGAAAATTTCGGAAAGAAAAGACATTTAATAGAATATGACACCGTGGAAAATTTATTAACCATCTTAAAGGAGTTTATTCAACCAAAATTGGTGACTGCAATTCATTGCACTATTGAGGATTTGTATGAAATCCAAGGTTTCAAAATAAATTTGTTTATACAAATCTTTTTCCAATGGATATAACTAATAGAGAGGATCAGTCTGGAATAATTGAACAAACCCATAATAGAGCTCATCGTAGCTTTAATGAAAATATTAAACAAATAGAAAAAGTGTATTATTGGCCAGAAATGAGGAAAAAAATGAAAGAATATATTCGTAATTGCATAATATGCAATAAAAATAAATATGATCGACATCCTAAAAAAATCCCAGTAGGAAAAGCTCCAATCCCAGAAAAGGAAGGGGAACAGCTTCATTTAGACATTTTCTACGCACAAAAATTAAAATTTATCACATGTGTAGACGCATATTCAAAATTTTTAATAATAAAACATATAGAAGATAAATCCAATATTGAAGAAAAAGTTTTAGAATTGCTTCAGACTTTCACGGATGTAAAGCAGATTACTTTAGACAATGAACCAAGTTTCACAACTCCAATATTTAAATCCCTTATGCAAAGATTAAATATCGAAATATATTTTTGCGATCCAAGACATAGCATAACAAATGGGCAAATAGAAAGAGTCCAATCAACAATAATTGAAATAGCTAGATGTATAAAAGAAGAATATAATATAGTAAGTGATTTAGAAACAATCCTTAGAGCAGCTCAACAATATAATACAACGATTCATTCAGTCACAAATCTTAAACCAAATGAAGTTCTTTATAATAAGGTAAAACACGAGAATTTATCAATAATATTAAAACAAGCACAAGAAAAAATGCTTGCAACCCATAACAAAAATAGAATAAAGAAACAATATTATCCCGGCCAAATTATTTACGAAAAGATCATAGGAGAAAGGAATAAACTTAGACCTAGATATAAAAAACAACAGGTTAAGGAAAATTTAGAAAGTAAAATAATAATTAATTATAGAGAAAGGATTATACATAAGGATAACATTAAATCTTAATTTTTCACAGATTCCCAAAATGATACTATTAAAATTGCATCCTTATTTGGCCCAATAACTGCTGACATTGTGGATTACACCAGACAAAATTATGTATTAATTGAAAATGGATACGTCTCTATATACGATGAGTATGGAGATGTTTTTCATATCACAAATTTAACGTATTTGGAAAATTTAGTAAACTAAAAAAGCAAACATTTTATAAAACATCATTTTCATATAGCACAGACAATTATGATGAATTAAAAACCAATAGTTTGGATGATGAGTCTGATATTTTGGTAATTGAGGCTCTGTTGGGACAATTGAAACAAAATTCTTTTAGACAAAAGAGAAGAATAAATGAGTTAGGAACACTTTGGAAATGGATAGCAGGAACCCCTGATCATGATGACTTTGTGAAAATTAATGACAAGCTAGACGAGTTAGTAGAAAATAATAATAAACAGTTCACCACGAATTCAGAAATTTTTAAAGTAATCAGGGAATTAACGGATTCAATAAATAACATTAAAGGGGATGCATTTGCTAAAACACTGAAAAGAAAAAGAAATCAATATATGAAACATGAACTTCAAAATTTAATAAATACAATTACTCTTGGAAAAATAGGAACCTTAAACCCAGTAATTTTGCATTTAGATGAAATAAAAAATATTACAAACCATCAACATGGTTTAATGTCAATTACAGATTTAATGGATATTTCAGAATTTAAAATTGCTCAAAAAAATAATTTAATTGTTGTATACATATATAAAATAACCAAAAATAAAATTTACTTGTAGGTATTATGAAGCTAGAGCTGTAGCACAGGTAGATGGTAAATTAATTATTGACAAAACTATAATAAGTTGTAATAATGAATTTCTTAATGTTCAAAATTGTAAAACAGAAATAGCAAATACTTATTGCAGATTAAATAAAGAAAAAACATGTTTGTCAGAACTTTTGAATAAAAAACAAGCAACATGTAAAAAAGTTAAAGAAAATAATAATAAAATTGAAATAATTAAACAGGGAGTTATATTAATTTCAGGCGAAAACATTGTAGAATATCAAAATTTAACAGGAACATATTTAGTAACATTTGAAAACCAAAACAAAATAAATAATATAACTTAACTTAGACAGGTAGTCTAAGCAATGTGTGTATACTGTTGGCAAGACTAAAAAACAACAAAACCAAAGGAAAAATTGAAGTGGGGATGAATGCATCGTGACGTCACAGGGCATCATAGCTGAGTTGTTAGATTTCTAACAGCGGCGTTGGTGCAGACACGGGTTCGTATCCGTGTCCGAAAAGGGATCTGATGATAAGTGGGGACACTTTGAAACATGTAATCCTATCCATCGCTGTGATTAACTTTGTAATTTTTTCTCCAAATATCAATTTTTCCTCCAAATATCAATTTTTCCACAAAAATCGAATATAATAATTAAACCCAATTATTATTGTTCACTGGGTCTCGAGCTTGCAAATGTTACAAATATATGTAAATAGAAAGACCGTAAAAACCAAAAACAAAATACACTAAAAACCAGAGCACGGGTTAAGTACAATAACAATGTACAAACAAACAAGCCCAACACACGCATTGATATTTAGACAGGTAGTCTAAGCAATGTGTGTATACTGTTGGCAAGACTAAAAAACAACAAAACCAAAGGAAAAATTGAAGTGGGGATGAATGCATCGTGACGTCACAGGGCATCATAGCTGAGTTGTTAGATTTCTAACAGCGGCGTTGGTGCAGACACGGGTTCATATCCGTGTCCGAAAAGGGATCTGATGATAAGTGGGGACACTTTGAAACATGTAATCCTATCCATCGCTGTGATTAACTTTGTAATTTTTTCTCCAAATATCAATTTTTCCACAAAAATCGAATATAATAATTAAAACCAATTATTATTGTTCACTGGGTCTCGAGCTTGCAAATGTTACAAATATATGTAATATAACTTATGTAAATACTGAAATGAAAATTTGGAATTATTTCACACATAATTATGTAAATAACTTTGAAGTTTTGGAATATGTGGAATCTAAAAATGAGCATTTAAAGTTGGAAAATATAAATTTTCTAGGTAAGAAAAATGAAGATATTAAACGACATTCAATATATTTCTATATTTTTGTGGCTTTTTGCGTAATTATGACAATCTATTTGTGTAAAGGGATGATCAAATCAGTTAAAACAAAAAAACAAAATGTAAATTCTGAATTCCAACAAGTTTCATATAACGTAATTTTGGATCAAATTCATAATTTAACAAAAAATAAAATTGAATCAGGGACGATTCATCTTAGAGAGGGGGAGTTAACGGCAGCCTCCACACAGCTTCTTTACCGTAATTGTAAACAAAATTCATCTTTCTACAAAGTGGATTCTTCATATTAATCATACGCTAACGGAAGCCTCATACAGCTCCATTAGCGTAACTATAAACAATCATCTTTTTGCATAATTGATTCTTTAGAAATCATTCTTTAAAGTAACGCACTTTGTTGACATAAATAACCCTACTAGAACGGCCTAACCACACTCACTAATACATGCAAGCGAAAATTGTAAATTACTAACACACACAAAGCCTTCTTTCAAACTTTGCTTTTTCTCTGGGTTTCTTCTTCTTTGAAATATGAGCAAAATGCAACTGCGTCTTTAAAAAATATAAAAATTATTAAAAAAGGAGTTTAGCAGTGAAATTACAACTAAAACGCCTCAATAAGGAAAGTATATAGTGCTTATAATTGTTATTTATGAAGTTAAGTACTGTTTTGAATATTTATGCACCAAATTTTTATACTTTCAGAGGGACGAGCAAATCAAAGAACCTTTAGGCAAATATAATAAAATCATACTTTTTCAAACATTTAGTGATATAAATATGTATTTGAAGAATTTATTTATTATTGTGAACTTGAAAAGTGTACAATTTCGACTTATATTAAACAATAAAAAGCAAATCTATTAATACAAACAATTGTCTTTTCATAGTTAGCTATATATAAAGTTTGCGTCATTCATAACCATTAGCGCTGGCTTGCGTTTGCCTTATACCTGACTGTTAGCGCTAACCAAACTTTTCATTATTGATAACATGAGTGAAGAGTACAGATTTATGTGGTTTTACATGCGTTAGAATGGGATGCGGTATACGTACGTGTGCAAAAAAACAGCAAAGACACGGTTAGATTTGGCACACTGCTCTGCAGAAACTAATTGAGAAATATATGTAAAAATAACGCAAACACAAGTTAGGCCGAGAGGTTATCTGACTCGTCAGATAACCTACAGCTGTCTAGTAGGGAAGCCTCCTTGCATCTTTGGAATGTTCTACTTCTATCTTCATTTCAAGGCTAAGCTATTTCACAATTTCATGAAGCTAAAATTAAGTAAACAATTTTGTAAGCTATAAATAAGCCTGAATCTAGAATTAAGTTTCAGTTTTTTAGAGAAGCGCGTTCAATACTATATTACGCTCTAATAAATACTCGTTCGTCAGAAAGCGAACTAAAATAAATTATTATCTTACTATTTTTTGAAAACCATTTTGCCAAAGGGCAAAACTTAATTTGTATACATACATTTATTAAAGGTATAAAGTGCAAATGAGACTTTTGGCCGTTTTTGATCGCTTTCTGGCCCACAGTGCAATGTATTGCCTAACTCGACTTACTTTATTAACTAAATAACTATTTCTTTTAGTTTAAAAAAATCTACTCAAGTTTCTGAAATTTGCAAAATACATCTATAAATGTTCAGATCGAATTAATAAATTTTTGCTTTGGTAAAATTAGTTTAACTAATTCTCTTCTCTATGGGCCGAACTCTAATACAAAAACTGTAAATTATATTTTCCAAAAACCGAAAAATTTTACAATTTTTTCTCGGATTTTTCAGAATTTTTTTGAGTATGCATTTTTGAAGCCCATTCAATTCTTATGTAATAAGTGGTTTATCTTAAATCAGCCATTATGCATACTTAGCATAGACTTGACTTGACTTGGGAACTGCCACGTAGCGTTCTGTTTAATGAAGTTTGCATGTATCCGATTACCCTACTTGACTTGACTTACACTGAGGGAAAAATCAAAGCGAAAACGAGGTTGATTCTACAATAAACAGCTATGATAGTCAACCAAAGCTGAAATATGTCAAATCAGCTTTGGAAATGTTATTCTTACGTTGCAAAATAGTGCTCTTATTTTAAGATTGTTTCTTTTCAATTCAAAATGTATTCATGTTGATTTAAACTTGCTCATATTCAATTCAACTTCGAAATTCAATTGATTTAACCCTGACTTCGTGTTTGTTTTAACATTTATTTCTGTCAATTTAAATACTTTCAATGTTGACCTAAAAGTACAGAGTTGTTCATTCAACATTATAAAGTACTTACTTTAACTATTTTTCAGGGTTGCTTTGACTATTTTTTAGGGTTGCTTTAACTATTTTTCAGGGTTGCTTTAACTACGCCTTTAATGTAGATTTAACTTTGTAAGACTATTTTTTAACCCTGGAACGTACAATGCTTTAAATTCCCGAAAGTAAAACTCAATCTATGAGCTTTTTATTTCATTTTATTTTTATTTTAAAAAACATATAATATAACAACTACAACTACAAACATACACATGTGACTCGAACCACTCTGAAATAGCGAGATTTAAGTAATTACTTTTCGCAGTGCTTTTAATAGTAATTCTGTTTCCGTTACTTTAAATAAAAACATAGTAGATAATATAACATAAAATCAATATTTCAAAATTTGTACAAAACTGAAAACAATTGGAAAAAATTCATTAATATTGGCAGGTCACAAGAGTGCCATATACGTCATGTGTTAAAAACATATCACGTACAGGAAAAAGCACATTAAAGATACCTTGCGAATTGCCTAACTTTTGCAATGTAATATTCATAAAATCAAATATACTTAACTCTACAATAAGTACTGCCATTATTTATTGAATACAGGTGCAACGGCTTACTTAAAAATTTTGATATTTCTATAATATGAAGTCTATCAATTCTACTAACTACTTCGAGTGATTGAAAATGCGTACAAAATTTTTTTATTTCGATTGGGTAACATAATATATACAACATTTCCCTTTGATATAAAAAGTTATGTATTTTATAAAGTTCAAGCACATCGCTTTGGAAAGCTAAATAAAAGTTTGTTTTATATTTTGTGTTTTTATAAACAACTTCGTCTAATATTAAGCAATTGTTATAATCAATACATTCATTGTAAACAATTTTATAGAAGTACTCTGTTTTTGTTAAATTTATAGTTTGAAAGGACCTATATTCAATTTCGTTTTCCACACCGCTCTCATGGTCTAGTAAAAATTTGGAAAATTGTAGCCCAGATTTAACAGTTAGTGAATAAGGAGAATTCAGTCTGGATGTGGTGTTGCTCAAATATGCTTTGGCTTCTTTGTGTTTTGCCTCAAATCGCATTCCCCACAAGTATTTAAGAGGCCCACATTTTTGAATCGCTGTCGAATAGTGAGTGAGAAAATGATGTTTGGGCTTTAGCGATCCGTATAATTTAACGTACTGTAAATGGTGTTGTTCTACAAGATGTCGTAATTTTGTTAAATTATGGGGCAAATATGTTGATTTATATAAGAAATCTAAGATTTCTAATAAAAGAGTAAGAATCTTCCAATGCTTGTTTTCCATTGGAACAATATCGCCAATCATTAAGGGCAAAAAGTGAGTAAAGCATTTGGCCTCACTTGCAGTCATTTTCAAGTTAATTTTTTTTAGCCTTGCATAGTTCAAAGCGGGAGAATCTTTCCGAATTCGGTTTCTCCAAATTGGAAGTATTGTTTTCTGCTATTTATGACGTTCAAAGTAACAACCCCTTCTTCGATTAACCCCATTAACACATTGCACACATCGTAAGCACATACACCTTCATATAAATCATGCGTTATATCGAAGCAGAAGTTTTGGGTAACATGGTAACTATCCAGCCGATTGAATATACATTCTTCTTTTATTCCTGTCAATTATAAATTATTCTTCAGCAAGTCTCTTGTGTAGTTTTCTTTACTACGTAAGGAATCTGTGTATTCAGATACATCACTTTTCATTTCTTCTTTTATCCTACTGCATACACGGCAATATCTTTTGGAGTTAAAAGATTGGACGAATCCAAGAATGGAATTCACTGCTAAATTATCGCCGACTACCACTCCCAGAATAAAACGAACTTTATATATTTTACTTTTTGTTGTGATACTAACACCATGTTCTAATACTTTTAATTCATCTATAAAATGAAAAAATGCTATTTCGTTCCCAATACTCTTTAAATTTGAGGTGCTTATGAATGCAGCGTGAAATATATAGTCTAGTTTTGATTGGAATCGTTGCGGTAAGGTAGGAAAAGAAACGTAACATCCACAAATTGAAAATGTGTGACTGCCAAGGGGGTTGTTCACTTGAAAGTCATCAAAGTAAAGAATGTAGGGTATGACTATGTCATCTTTATACATCTGAATTTTCATTTTGTAAATATATCCACTTGCAAAGTTGTTTATAAGAGGCCCTCTCATACTACTGACGGTATTTTCAATTGTTAATTGCAAAAGTTCTGGAATTTCGAACAACTTTTGAAACCTGAATAATAACGGAAGGATATGAATATCAGTAACTTTGGGGCCCAAGGTAGGATTACTATGCTCAGTAATTCTTGTAATCGATTTGTTAAGTGTAATTGATTTTGGTTCCTCGTAAAGACCTAAGTGCTTTAATATCTTAAATAGTCTGTGTTCTGATTTTATCTCTTCAAAAGGATCGTTACAAAATTTAATATGCATTCTAAATCGGTTTGAATTTCGTTATATATATGAATATTAGATACATGTCGAATTGCTTCTGATATACATTTAAGTAAACCTGTAACCATTTTTTGCACATTAAGTACATTTTTCCTAGTCATACTATTGCTTTGATGTAAGCTTAAGGATAAATACAATGATTTTCTCTTTAAATTACTAACTAAATTCAAGACATTGTTGTCCTGTTTTACATTTTTGTTTATATTATGTGACGTAAAAAAATCTGCTGATCTAGAATTTATAGTTTCCGGAATGTGAGCATTATTGTGTATTTCATTCTTGGATGGTGTGTTGAATGATACGGCTATATTCGAGTTAGAATTGGTAACTAAACTATTATTAATGCCATTATTAATATTATTGTGTTGTTTATTTAAGTGTCTTTGAAAAATTGTAAAATTTGTAAATGTTTGATCACAATTGTTTTGTGCACATTTTATCCTAAGTAACTTCGTAGACAGCAAATGATCGAATTTAAAGTGACGAATCAAAATAGTTGAGTCAGGAAATTTTTTAAAGCATTGAAAACAGATAAACATATTGAATGTTTTAAGTATTTTTTAGAAAGTTTATTAAAGACACCACATTCGACGACTGGTAGTCAAATTTTGTACATATTTCAAAAAAATATTTCTGAATAAAGTTCCAAACTAATTCACACCCTTCAGGGTATGATAAGGAAAAAACTTGAAATATTTTGAAGCAAACGTCTAAGCTCTCACGAAATGTCGAAAATTTGTATAAAGTGGAATCGAAATATATGAAAAAACTGTGCAGACTATTAACGGGTCCAACAACAATAAGAAAGGGTTGTATTGTTAAATGGTATGAATAATATTTACTAATAATTTCGTCAATTTTAAGTTGATAGTTATTTATAGACTCAATATGCAAAACAAAACTTTCCTGCGCATCGACGATTGTAATTTTTTTAGAGCGTTTTCCCAAGTTATTTGTAAACCTTAAAGATGTTTGTAGAACCGACGTTAGCAATATGGAATATAAGTAATCCTGGGAATCTAACGGAAAATTGCATTAGATGTGTCTTTAGTATGCTTAAATATTATCTATAAGAATTTTACCTGTATTTGTCAATGATTTTCCCAACGAAAATAACTGCTTACAGTTATCATTATTTATGTTTATTTCATAAAAGCGCACTATATTCCTTTTAAAGTGGTCCCACTTTGAGTATAAAGAGTCTTGCTTCAATGGGTACAGAAGATCGAAGTCAATTTTGATCTGCCAAAGGTGAAAATTTAAAAGCAAATAGAAACATACATAGATCGGAATACAATCAGAGTACACTGAACCAAAAAAGTATATGTATGTTGTTTTACGACAAAGTTGATGAAAAACTTTCCAAAAACCGTTTTTAATAGAATTTAAAGAATACTTTTTACATACATATTTCTATGAACCTGTTCTTCTGTAAGAAAAAATATATTCTATGAAACCGGTTTTTGGAGAGATTTTCATGAAATTTTTGGTTCAGTGTATTCGTATTAAATTTTACATGATAGGAATATACAAAGTATTTTTATTTATTTACCAGCTCAGGTGCCCGAGCGTCGGTCAATTTTGGCCAGGCTTTTAAAAATTCTACACTTGCCAAGTTGTGCAAGTCTTTTTGTCTGGCTGCAAACGTTTTTGCCCATTTATCCAAAACTTCGTTCCAATCTTCGCTCTCTTTGCTGAGCGACAACTTTAAAGCGTTGATAATGGAATCGTCGAGCTCTTCAGTACATTGGTGGGTATTTTCTTTATTGTGAGGAACAATATACGTCTGAGATCCTCTTTTACCTTTACGGCAGTTCGAGTATTTATAAAAAAGCTTTCCACTGGGATTTTTTTTGCCAGTTCGGGGAATATAGTAATATTCCTGAAAAATTAAAATATTTATTTTATTTTGGTTTTGCCAAAAAGGGTGGCGTAATACCCACTGCTTTCTGATTTTAAATCTACTTGCAATCATAAATAAATTTACAATCATAAATAAATTTTATTTCATCGTAAAAATTCATGATGACTTTTGTGATTGCAATCTTTTTTGAAAATGGAGGGAAATACTTTATTTTACCCACCGACTGCCAAAGTACGCCCATAATCTGTCGGGAGGGTTACAAAAGACGCGTCATGGGGTAAGTTTCCTGTTTTTGGAAACTACTAAAAACAATTGTTTTCCGCAGATTCTGATTCATGGAACCGATAAGCGTCTTGTTACCTCGATGCATTTAATGTCGGTGGCTAAAGTAAAGGATGTCAAAAAGTATTGGCAAGTTACTCACCAAAACAAAGTTGATTTTAGAATTAATATTTTTCATAGTTGTTAATCCCAATTTTGAACTCAACTTTATTTTGCTTACAACCATGCTTTTATTAATTTGTGATACAATATAAAATTACCTTTGCTTCTATTTCACTTGGAAAAACGGAGCAAATGTCGTTTACTAAGGAATGAAAATCATTAGGTTTAAGGGATATGTTTCTGTAACATATTTCTTCTATTAAAATTGCTATTACTTCGTCCCGGTTTATATTATCAAGAGTTTCTTTCTCTTTGTAGAAATTTAAAACTTTTGTTCCCCGTGCGGTATTTGATAACAGGCTGAATAAATCCTGTAGAAAAAAATGTTATGAATAAGTAGGGAAATAGCTTCGTTAAAATAAATAAAATAACACTTTAACACACAGGTTTTACCTTGTTTATGTATGTTCGACAAAGAGAAGATTTGCTGCTTGATGCGGATGAAGTTGTTGGTCGATTAAGCCAATTTATCACATTGGAGTCAACGGAGATTGTGTCGTCATCAATGCCAAACTAAAAAGATGAAATTGAAAAAAAAAATTAAATGAACTATAGCTAATAAAGGTTGAAATAACATACCTCTTGTTTTTTCCATCCCATAAGCTTTTCCCGAAATTCTACACGAAGTCCCAAAGGTGGAATTGCCTCTTGAAGGTCTTCTTTTCTTAAATATTTTAAACTCCTATATGTCACTTGCGCGGCTATGATGGTAAATGAAGATAATTAACTTTTGCTTAGAACAAAATGAAATTCTTTAAGTGATTTTAGTAGTAATGGAAAATTTCCACTACCTATGCAATGCTCAGTGCACTAAACATGTAATGCACTATGCGCAATTATGCCATAAATACTGAATGTTTACTGCTCTTGTATACTGCTTAATACTTACCCTTTAAATGTTCAAACACTTTTTCTAACATAAAACTTTTTAAAAGCGCCTTTAATTTGGGGACGTCTTCTTCATCGCTTTGAAATGAATCTAAAGTTGTAGCATTAACTACTTCGGCAGAACTCGGTATTACAGGAATTATTTGGCCTGAACTTGGAGTTATTTCAATCACTTCGCTGCCTATGGCATAGATTACATTTTCAAAAACATCCTCACTTTCCATTTCTATAAAATACTTAAAAATTCACCTTTTTAAATAATATCTTTGAACTCCGAACTTGACACGCCAAAATTTTCCACAAATAAGAGAACCGTTATTCGCATATACATGTTGTTGCTACATACCATTCAAGAGAGTAACATCGACTGATAAACAAGGTTGATTCAACTACGCAGTAATTTCAAATCAGCTATGACAGCGTAAAATTAAACATTATTTGTAGTAATAGTAGAGGATCCGACCATAGAACGACCTTCACCCATCGCGTTACGGGTTGAAATAAATGTTAATATATAATTTGATATACAAAAAATTATATTCCGTAAAGGTTGCCTGCAAATTCAGGTGCGAAGTATAATTAATTAATAATTTAAAACTTTTTTTTTTAATTATTGCACTCATTCCGTTACGCATTAAATTGTATACCAGTCGTTAGTATGTAACTTGTGCAATATGCAAACACTAGGTTGCCTATTTTTTTCCGGTGCGATTTATAGGGTTGCCAGGTTTAAACAGGTAAAAAAAAATAGTAAAATGTACCTATCGAGTAACGAGATGAGCCTTATATCAATGTAAAGATAATTTTATTACAAACACAATGATATAGGGTTGCCTGCCAAAAAATGGTGCTAAATACCGGTTGCCGAGCTTTAAAAAAATAAATATTCGCTATAAGATAGAATAAAAACACAAAATAAATTCAAAGTTTTCCAATTAATATTAGTCCAGGCGACATAGATTTAATACGGAAGTGACGCGGACCACTCTCCTACTAGTGGACATGAAAGGGTGAAAAAATAATCCCAAAATATGCAAAGCATACTTTTCTGCATGCATTTAAAGTACAATTTTTTTGTTATTTTTAATTATTTCGGTCATGGTAACATCTGTCAAGAGTTTCTTTACAGTTTTTTTCTAAATGCTATAGTTTTCCCGCTGTAACCACTTTTTCCCAGTGCATTTTTACAAAAAACATGAAAACAAGTATTTTTTTGCAATTTGTATGGAGCAAACATTTTTTTTTTTTAGCAAAATGGAATATTTTTTTGCGGATTCCGGTAGGATGTCAAATTGCTATGAATGTTTGTTCTCGAAAAAGATGTTTAACACCTCGAAAAATCGGGTTGGGTAAAAGACTAACAGCTTCATTGTCTAATCCTCCTATCAGAAAATGCTATACATTTTGCGATTGACCCCTAAACTCAGTTCTGTTTTGACATTGGTGTAGTAAACACATGCGAAATACACGTTAATAAACAATGTTACGCTACACTGCTCCAGAACTCGGAGTATTGCTGACTATTTATTTGACCAATAATCGGTCGGTGACTTTGGCACAACGTGAATTTCGTCGCAGATTTCCTGGCCGTCCAACGCCTACTGGTCAACGAGTTCTTTTTGCATCAACTTGATGAATTGGGATTGGAAAACATGTGGTTCCAACAAGACGGTGCAACAGCACACACTGCACGTGCCACAACCGATATGCTGAAGGATGCATTTCCCGGGCGCATAATCTCCCGTTTTGGCGATTTGCACTGGCCAGCAAGATCGCCTGATTTGACCGCTCCAGACTGCATTTTGTGGGCCTTTTTGAAGTCGCGGGTTTTTGTCAACCATCCTCAGACTCTTGCAACTCTTAAAGACAATACCGTCAAGAATGTGAGGACCTATCGCCGGAAGTTTTGGCCAAAGTGATGGAAAATGCCATAAAAAGGGCTCAAATGACAATCAACTGTGGCGGCGGCCATTAACATGACATCATATTCTCGACTTGATGTAAAAAAAATTAAAATGCCAAATAAAAATAATCCACAAGAAGAATCAAAGTTTTTAATTTTTTTTTAATTGCAGCCAGAAAACATCGGAAGCTTACTTTTGCGCCACCCTGTACTATAACGATTATAGGGTATATTTAAAGACAGTTACCACATTTTTACATTTTACATTCATAGCAATTTGACATAATACCGGAAACCGCAAAAAAATATTCCATTTTGCTAAAAAAAACGTTTGCTCCATACAAATTGCAACACAAAAAACTACTTGTTTTCATGTTTTTTGTAAAAATGCACTGGGAAAAAGTAGTTATAGCTTGAAAACTGTAGCATTTAGAAAAAAACTGTAAAGAAACTCTTGACAGATGTTACCATGACCGAAATAATTAAAAATAACAAAAAAATTGCACTTTAAATGCATGCAGAAAAATATGCTTTGCATATTTTGGGATTATTTTTTCACCCTTTCATGTCCACTAGTAGGAGAGTGGTCCGCGTCACTTCCGTATTAAATCTATGTCGCCTGGACTAATATTAATTGGAAAACTTTGAATTTATTTTGTGTTTTTATTCTATCTTATAGCGAATATTTATTTTTTTAAAGCTCGGCAACCGGTATTTAGCACCATTTTTTGGCAGGCAACCCTATATCATTGTGTTTGTAATAAAATTATCTTTACATTGATATAAGGCTCATCTCGTTACTCGATAGGTACATTTTACTATTTTTTTTTACCTGTTCAAACCTGGCAACCCTATAAATCGCACCGGAAAAAAATAGGCAACCTAGTGTTTGCATATTGCACAAGTTACATACTAACGACTGGTATACAATTTAATGCGTAACGGAATGAGTGCAATAATTAAAAAAAAAATTGTTTTAAATTATTAATTAATTATACTTCGCACCTGAATTTGCAGGCAACCTTTACGGAATATAATTTTTTGTATATCAAATTATATATTAACATTTATTTCAACCCGTAACGCGATGGGTGAAGGTCGTTCTATGGTCGGATCTTAGACTATAAGAAAAGGTGACGCAATGTTGATTTGAACACATTTTTAGTTAGATCGACTATTGAACTGTTATGTCAACCTCAAGTCTGTTGTTTTGTCATTATTAAATGTTGAATTAAAAGTGTTTTTTTTACCCTTCCACAATTGTAAAAATGACCGTGTCCGGAGTTATATTAACTTTACTTTATTTCTTAAATGAAACTTGATTCAACAATGTTACAATTTCAAATTAACTATAATAGTGTTGATTTAAAAATGGTTTATAGTTACTTAGCAGAAAAAATTAAACAATGTTGATTTGAACAGATTTATGGTTAGATGGACTATTGGATTGTTAAATCAATTTCAAAATTGTGGTTTCGTCATTATAAAATGTTGAATTGAAATGGTTTTTTCGAACTTTCCACAATTGTAAAAATGACCGTGCTCGGAGTTATTTTAACTTTACGTTTTTCTCTCTCAGTGTAGAATTCTGAAATACCTGACATGTGTGTACGTTTGGGCGATCTACGGGCTTGTGACAGGGACCGTAACTGTTACGATTTTTATTTTAAAAATCGCCTTTTAACAGTTATTTCTGACCTTTATTGTATAAGTCCTATGTAATAGTTATTTCGAGCTGTTACACAGGTCTTTAAAAAATAAAAACCAGAAATAACTGTTATCATTGACTTTTCCCATAAAAGATAAGTTTTATTACCTTCTGAAAAATTCAGAGGAATTCGAGAAATTTTCAACAAATTGTAACATTATTTTTTACCAAACGTTGGTTGCTTACCAACCTGTTACGTGCAATTTTGCACGACTCGTTTATACTATGCAAACAGCATGAATCAAGAAGTTGAATGGGAAATTAACTTAGTTACTATATACAGAGAAACCTCCCTTGGGCGGACACTCACCGTCGGCCAACTTTTGTCCGCCCAAGAGAGGTGTCCGCTCAAAGGAGTGGATGGCTATTTTAGAATTTTTTCAATTTTCAAAGGAATAAATACTCACCACATTTTGAATCAAATAAAATATATTGATATTACATTGCGAAAAAAATATATATGTATATTGCTTGAAAAATTCATATCAATACATGCATAACTCATTCACATACTTTCAGATAAAGTAATAACATAAATAAAAATAAATATAAATTATACTTCAGATAATAAGTAATATAAATCCATAAATACCGGACTCATTATTTAAAAAATCGCTGTAAGTCTTGCATATTAACAGCAGCACTTTCACCACAAATGTATCTAAAATTTATATTATGACGAGCTCGCCATTTTTGAAGCCAACCGTTAGAACTTACAAAGCCACTGACCCCCAGTTTTTGGGTTCTTTTGCCTTTTCTTAAATAATTGACCCAGATATGCGAATGTTCTGGATTCTTGCCCTACTAACAGTTAAAACACATTTCATCTATTTTTTTCCTACCGGTTTTCATAAAAGACCTTCTGGATTCAACATTGCTGCCAGACAGCCATTTTACTCGAATTTCTTCTTTCTTTTTTATTTTCAACGCAGCCTGCGTTTTTTTCAATTTTGAATTTGATCAAAACATTTGCAACCATGGGCAGACCATAAATAAAAATAGGTTTTGTACGATTTTATTATTTAAACTAATGCACGAACAGACCAATTATTTTGGTCACTAGCAAAATTATCAGCAGCGAATTTCCAAAAAGTCGCAATTGGGAAATTTCGGAAACAACATCGGCAGTTAGTAATGCATACTTGATTTATAAGGTGTATTACAAGATACTTTTATGTATATAATAATTTTAATAACTACTTAACACCAAAATTTATCTGATATAACTAAATAACTATTTTCACCAATACACAGTGGGCCAGGAAGGGGTCAAAAGTGGCCATAATTCAAAATCTTATCGAAATAGCTTAAAACTTGCTAACTTTAGATTTTTAATTTTTTCGGTTTTAATTTTTTTGGGAATTTTTTTTAATAATATTATTTTTAATTTTTAACCTTTTGGTTTTAATTTTTTTTAATTTTTAGTTAAAAAAATTTATTTTGTTTATCATTTTTTTCCAATTACATGTAAGACGGAGAGGTTTGCGTTCTCTCGTGTGTGGCTCTACTCATTTCGGCGACAGAACATGAGAGAGATGTTGCGGCAGTTAGTTGGTTGCGAAGTTGCGAAGTAGCGAGCGGTCGACTTGTGAAGTTGCGGGATTGATTATTCAACTTTTATTTTATCATTCAACTTTGTATCATTAAATTGTTATTCATCATTAAACTATTATTAATCATTAAACGCCTGTTTAAAACTGAACCTAATCCTACATTTGGGGGCTCAACCGATTGGGTCAATATCAGTGCGTTTTCTCCGAAGCTGCGCAAAAGCCTCAAGTAGTGTACTCGACAACGCTTTTCGCGGTATATAAAAACCAGTGCTGTGTACGCAAAAGAGCTAAAATTTGTACATAAAAAGTTTTAAAATGTGCATGCAAAAGCAGAGCTATATGTAAAGAAGAAAAGATTCTATGAAAAAGTGACCACATAAAAAGTAGTAAGTGTGTGTGTGCAAAAGTGGAGCTACAGTTGAAGCAGAAAAAAAAAAAAAAAGAGTAATATAAAACAGCCGATATTTCAAAAGTTGTCGGCGCGCAGTTGGTATGTAAGTAGTCATTTGTTTTTTTGTAGTCGTGCTCAGTTGAACAGTTGTAAGTTGTAGCGTACTCAAAATAACGAAGTTGAATCTCCAAAAAATGTCAAATGTCTCCTAAAGTCACACACACACCAGCGAAAAAGAACGATAAAGAAAAGAATCAAAAGAAGAATAAAAAGAATACTGAGAGTGAATCTAAAGTAGAGAGCGCAATGTCGACAGGTGGTGGTCAGTTAGCAAGTGCGGTAGGGAACAGCAGTGAAGGCGAAATAGAACAGAAAATTCAACAACTACTACAGCTTCTCACCCTTAAAATACAAGTCGACGAACAAAGAGACGACAAAGTAAAAATGTCGCAAGAGAATTTTGAGAAAGTAATTAATGAGTGCGATGGTCGCTCTATTCCTATTGTCAAATGGTTTGAAATTTTCGAGGCAAACGCAGACGCGTACGACTTGACCGATAAGCAGAAATATGTGCAGGCTAGAGGAAAAATGCGCGGTGCGGCGAAGTTGTTTTTAGAAGCAGAAAATGTGTCTGACTACGAGGGTTTGAAACAAGCTCTTGCTAACGAATTTGCATACAATTGGAATGGTGCAGAAATACATCAGCAGATGCGCGAACGCAAAAGAAAACAAAACGAATCATTACATGAGTATATGTTGATAATGAGAAAAATAGCAAGCATTGGCAACATTGAGGAGGCAGCAGTTTTGCGATATATTGTTGACGGACTGAACATAAAAAATGAGTACAAGTGTGTGATGTACCGTAGCAAATCGTTTAATGAGCTAAGAGAAGAATTTTACATATACGAGCGGCTGCATGTAAATGAAAAGCAAGATCATGGTGGGCGAAAGCAAAATGTAGTCGGCAAAGAACAGGGGATTCAAAACAAAAGAAAAGAACACTGCTTTAATTGCGGCTCAGTTGAACATAAGCGTAAAGATTGTTCTGCTGAAACTAAATGTTTTAAATGCAACGAAAAAGGCCACATTTCTAAAAATTGTTCTAAAAAAACAGAAAAAGTAAATTTAGTAACTAATCAAAGTCGCATAAAGCAAATTTTTGTTAATGAGGTAGCCATTAATGGATTGGTTGACACGGGTTCGGATGTCACAATCATCAAAGAGACTACTGCGAAACAAATTCGTAGCATAAAGATAAACTTAAGTACGACAGTACTACGTGGTTTAGGTAATATAACAACAACACCTGTAATGGTGGATGGGCTGCAGACTGAACAGCAATTTGTTGTTGTGCCAGATGGTAAAATGGGGTGTGATGTTCTTTTGGGGCATGACTTCATAAGAAAGTTTCGGATGATTGCTGATTCAGAAGGGTACAAATTTGAGAGCTTAAAGGTAGAACCGTCAGTTTTAGTAGATTACGCGGCTGAAGTTTTTAATGTTTTTGAAGCGCCAGTTGTAACAGCACCACCGGAATTCCGTGAAAGAATTGGAAAAATGATTGAAGAAAACTGTCAGTCCACTGCAGCAGCTACGGAACAGTGCCCTATAATGTTAAAAATTATACCAGATGGTACAATAAAGCCTTTTCGTCAGTCGCCAAGTCGACTTGCATCAGATGAAGCAATAGCCGTTAAAAAGCAGGTAGACGAGTGGATAACTCAGGGTGTGGTACGCAAGTCAACCTCGAATGTAGCTAGTCGAGTGGTAGTAGTTCGCAAGAAAGATAACACCCTTAGAGTTTGTATCGACTACAGAAAACTTAAGAGTATGGTGCTGGACGATTGTTTTCCGGTTCCACTGATGGAAGAAGTTTTAGAGAAACTTCAGGGTGCCAAAGTTTTTACTGTAATGGACCTTGAAAACGGTTTTTTCCACGTGCCAGTAGAAGAGTCGAGTAAAGCATTTACGGCATTTGTTACTAAAGAGGGCTTGTTCGAGTTTAACAAAGCTCCATGCGGTTTTAAAAATTCACCAGCCGCATTTATCAGATTTGTTAATCACATATACCAGGATCTTATTAATAATAATGTTATGCAATTATATATGGATGACATCATTGTTTACGCAAATACTCCCGAAGAGTGCATCCAGAAAACGGAGAAGGTACTTGGAAGGGCCGCACAGTATGGCCTAAAAGTGAAATGGAATAAATGTAGTTTCCTTCAGTCGCGCATAAATTTCCTTGGACATGTTGTTGAGAATAATAAGATCTGGCCATGCAAAGAAAAAACAGCAGCTGTTAGTCGTTTTGCGTTGCCATCGAACATTAAGACAGTACAGGCATTTCTGGGTCTTACAGGCTTTTTTAGAAAATGTATCCCAGGTTATGCACACATAGCGCGTCCGTTGACAAATCTTTTGAAAAAGGTGTCGAGTTTAACATGGGTCCAGAGTAGGGACACGAATTTCGATACGATACGATACCATATCGATACTTTTGCCCTTCGATACCGATATTTTGTACTCGATGCTTTTTTAACGATACTTTTCGGCATCGAGTATCTAGACCCCGGTATGGTATCGAATTTTTTAAAAAATATGGAACTAATAGAGCATAAATACCGCTCTGCTGGTTGTCTCTCTCTAACTTGTGACGCGAATCGAAGGAAAATCAGAACCAAATAATAACAGTTAATTTAGCCGGAAAAGGCAGACGCCAGAAAAGTAAGAGTTGCCATTGATCTGTTGCAATATGCACTTAATACGTCCAAAAAGGTTACAACAAACTTGAAGTACTAACTTATTGTGATATTGTTTTGCCTTTATACTGAAAAAAAGGTAATACTATCCATCCAACGTCAACTGTTAATACACGTCCAAAAAGAGCGGGAGAGGTATCAAACGACGCGTCTTGACCGCTATAACAATGATCCTAAGGGGGAAATCCGATATTTTATTTCGTTCAAGCAATTTTTGCAATTAAAGTAGAAAATTGTCTGTCATTTTCATGTGGTTGTTGTAGACACAGATATAAGGTGTTATAAAATGTTTTTGATTTGTGGGGTGTTTTAGAAACACGCTTAAAAAATATTGCATTTTCTGATCCCTGCGCTTATTCCCTATGTATGTCTTGGCTACGTGATATGATCAGTCGGGAAGAAGCCGCACATGCAATCCAAGAATTTGTGTTCCGACAAAAATGAATTTTGGAATCACATAGAAACTTTAGCATCTGGTCGAGGAAGTGAAAGTGCAATCCGACAAAGCGAAAACATCAATGAATATATTCGTTGCAAACTACTTCCTTTAAGTGGCTATCTTTTGCGTTTTTGGAAGGAAAATAAGCATAAATATCCTCATTTGTCGAAAATTGCTTTACGATATCTAGAAGTACCAGCAACTTCTGTCCCATAAGAGCGCCTATTTTCAAAGGCAGGTTTAACAATGACAAAAACACGTAACAGGTTGAAGGGGAAGAGGTTGGATAAATTACTATTCATGGCAGATTGCACAGAGGAAGAGTGGGGCTTTTGATCTTCGTTTCTTGAAGTAAAATCTATCAAATTAAAAAAATCAAATTTGCTCATATTATACTAGTTTATGTTATTATTTATTTTATTGAAGTTTATACGAACCTATGGTAATCATTTACAAAACGTATGAATTTGCTTGCAGCGAACCATTCGGTTATTGAAGTGCTTGTTTGTCATGTACATTTAGCATCGATATTTTGAGTCTTTTTGTTTCGATATTATCGGGTACCCGATATATTTGAAGCGATACTTCAAATGAGTACAGAATCGATGCTTTGCATTCGATATCGTGTCCCTAGTCCAGAGCAAGTGGAGGCCGTACAGAAGTTGAAACAGCGGCTTGCAAATGAGCCGGTGCTACGTATATACGAGAGGGGGGCAATGACTGAGCTGCACACCGACGCGTCGAAAGAGGGTTTTGGAGCTGTGTTGCTTCAGATGTGTGACGACAAGCTTCATCCAGTATATTTTTGGAGCAAAAAAACATCCGAAAGCGAATCTAAGAGACACAGCTACATTTTAGAAGTAAAGGCAGCATATTTAGCAATAAAAAAATTCCGTCATTATTTATTGGGGATTCGCTACAAAATGGTCACGGATTGCATTGCATTCAAGCAGACCACGTCGAAGCAAGATGTACCAAGAGAGGTTGCTCAGTGGGTGCTATACCTGCAAGATTTTAGTTTCGACGTAGAACATCGTGCAGGTAACAAAATGAAGCACGTTGACTTTCTCAGCCGTCATGGCGATTACGACGGAGATATCAGCTAGAGTTAAGAGGGCACAGCAGAATGATGATTATGTAAAGGCAATCGTCGAGATATTGAAAGAGCGTCCATATGAAAATTATAAATTGAAAGGCGGCTTGTTGTTTAAGTCCGTCGAAGGTAAAGATTTGTTGGTAATACCAAAACTTATGGAGCGAGAGATTATTCGAGAAGCGCACGATGTAGGTCATTTTGCGGTAGTAAAAACGATGCATTCTGTACAGCAGCAATACTGGGCGCCACATTTGGAGAGCAAAGTTAGTAAATATATCGCGAACTGTATTAAATGCAATTAATCATTAAACGCCTGTTTATAACTGAACCTAATCCTACATATGTACATATATTTTTTGCTGTTTTCGCTTTATTTTTTTAAATTTTGACAAACATTTTTTTGTCTTTAATTTTTTTAAATTATATTTTTTTGTTTTGTTTTTGCTAACTTCAGATTTTTAGTTTGTTGAATTTTAAATAAAAAATTTTTTTTTTATTTCTTTTGGTAAATTATTATATATTATAATTCCTATAAATATTTTTTGCCTTTATATCTTTAAGTATCTTCAGTAGTTTGGCAACTATGCCAAAAAACGTTCAAAAAACTTTGAAAAAATAACGATTTTTTTTTAAATTTCAGATTTAATCACTTTAAAATCAGAATAAGTCTATGGACGAAAAAAAGTTAGCCCTTCTTTGTTGTAGTAAATTCAATTAAGAAAATTTTAAGCGTACTAGTACAATGTTAAAATCTGCCCTTGACATTATAAGTCCTGCTATATTGAAAGTCTTCAATCAAAAATTTTCTGTTTTTACCCAAGAAATTTTCCGAAATTTCCATATCCTAGACATTTGATACATAATTTCCATGTAGAATTTTCTGCTGATTCCGAAAATGCAATCATTTGTTTTAAAAGTAGAAGAGTTTTCGAGATATCTTGAAATTTCAGGGTATGGAAATTTCAGAAAATTTCTTGGGTAAAAACATAATGTTTTACTAGTGCGCCTTAAATTTTCATAATTAAATTTACTACAACATAGAAGGGCTAACTTTTTTTCGACCATCGACTTTTTCTGATTTTAAAGTGACTAAATCTGAAATTTGAAAAAAATCCTTATTTTTTCAAAGTTTTTTAACGTTTTTTGGCATAGTGGCCAAACTACTAAAGATACTTATAGAGTTGAAGGCAAAAAATGTTTATCGGAATTAGTATAATGTATAATTCAAGAGCTTAAATCGAAAAAATGAAAAATATAAACTTTTCACGTATTTACCTATATGAAAAACATTGGGAATTTTCATACTTTCGCGGATATCTCGGAAACTACATCAGCCACAGAAAAATGGATGTGATATTCGGAGTCAGGAGACGATTTTACATTAGGAAATTGTACTTTCATTCTTGGAGAGATTTTTGTTGTCGAGTAGTGTTATCTTATAAATAAAAATGAATGTGTGTCTGTGTGTCTGTGTGTCCTTTATGGGCGTCCAAAGTACTCAACCGATTTTTATGAAATTTTATTTCACAGTATAGTCTTGAGATCATGGGTTAAAGCATAGGCTATATTAATTTTTGGAAAAGTGGGCGGTGCCACGCCCCCAGGCTATATAAAACTACAATTCTTCATAACTCTGAACATATTTGGTCTAAATTAATGATTTCTGGATATGTGTGTCCTTTAGTCACGATTTATGTAATTTTGGAAAAGTGGGCGGTGCCACGCCCACATTTTTTGTGTTTTGTTTGTACTGCAATAATGTCCAAAGTTTATGGTCGATCTCTTTTAAACTTTCAAGATTGGTTAAGAAAATTGTTGTGTACGATTTGGGCTATATCAATTTTTGGAAAAGTAGGCGGTGCCACGCCCCCAGGCTATATAAAAATTAAATTCTTCATAGCTCTGAACATATTTGGTCTAAATTAATGATTTCTGGATATGTGTGTCCTTTAGTCACGATTTATGTAATTTTGGAGAAGTGGGCGGTGCCACGCCCACATTTTTTGTGTTTTGTTTGTACTGCAATAATGTCCAAAGTTTATGGTTGATCTATTTTAAACTTTCAAGATTGGTTAAGAAAATTGTTGTGTACGATTTAGGCTATATCAATTTTTGGAAAAGTAGGCAGTGCCACGCCCCAAGGCTATATAAAATTTAAATTCTTCAAAGCTCTGAACATATTTGGTCTAAATTAATGATTTCTGGATATGTGTGTCCTTTGGTCAAGATTTATGTAATTTTGGAAAAGTGGGCGGTGCCACGCCCACATTTTTTGTGTTTTCTTTGTACAGTAGAATCGCGAAAAAGTTAACCAAACCGTTCCAAGGGTGTTTTACTTTTCCGAAATATTAACTTTTCCAAAGGGTTCTCGAATTTGAAAAACAACACGGAAATAAACATAATTTTGGGAATATAATACGTTCAATTTATTTGCATGACTCACTTTTATGATTTTTTCTGCTTAGTTGACATTTTTTAACACACTAACTATAAACAACTCACAAGCTCAAACGTTCGTGACAAACTACGTATGTACCAACCGACACCGACAATAATTTTTTACATACAAATTCGGAGAATACATAGCAATAAGGGGAATACCCGAGCTTGTTTTTCTTGCCAAACAAACGGTTGGGTTTGAAAAAATAGATAAGCTCGAAAAAGTTAACGAAAAGTTAACTTTTTAGAGCGGTACGTGGACGCTCAAAATCGGTCAACTTAGCCGAAGGTTTAACTTTCTCGCGAGTTAACTTTTGCGCGATTCTACTGTACTTAAATAAGTTCAAAGTTTATGGTCGATCTTCTCCAAATTTCCATATTGGTTCAGAAGATTGTTGTGCCACGCCCCCAGGCTATATAAAATATAAATCATCATAACTTTGAATATTTTTGGTCTAAACTAATGATTTTTGGATATGTGTGTCCCTTGGTCAAGAATTATATAATTTGGAAAATGTGGGCCGTGCCACGCCCACATTTTTTGTATTCAGTGCTTTGTTTGTACTTCAATAATGTCCAAAGTTTATGGTTGATCTGTTTTAAACTTTTCCAATACGTTAAAATCTTCGTTGGGTACGACATACATAGGCTACATTTGTAAATTCTTTGGAAAAGTGGGCAGTTCCAGGACCACAAGCTAAGTAATATTTCAATTCGTTATATCCCTGAATGTATTTCCTTTAGTGACATTTTAACGTTCTTAAATCTTAACAAAGCACTTAATTTTTTTTGTTTGTTATTGCCGTTCATACATATCCAGAGTATTATAGGTAGATATAGGATATAATTAAATAAGTACTAACTATACATCTGCTTAGAAACGCATAATGGTTTTTGTCATACCCATTGAGTTCAAAAGATCCGTTTTTTGAGTTGGACATCCAAAAAATTGATTTGTTTATACCAAAGACTTTAAAGCCAGAAACATTGTATATCCTAAAGCACTGCAATAAATGGAATGTTAAAAGTTAAAGAAAAATATTTGAAAATGTATTTCTAGGGAAGTCACTGGTCAGGCAGAACAACGTCTGCCGGGTCTGCTAGTATATTATATGAATATTTCACCATATACATTTTAGCGTTCTTATAAATTTTGAAGGCACTGCGGAGGCAGAAGACATTGACCGATTTCAATAAAAAAAGAGGGTATTTTTTTGTTATTATAAGGCACCCATCCCCCCCTATTAGAACTCTGAAAGGTGGAACAAATTTTTTTCCATATGTTCACGCTCCAGCCTAATGTACATATGTATGTATTATTGGTGGCGAGCACTGTTGGCTCTGAGGCATGGCGAGATTGGCTTCCTCATTTTCGCTTGGAAAAACCACCCTTTGGCTTTCCAAAAGATAAACTATATCTTCGAAATATTTTATAAGCATGCAATGCAAATAAAATAAACGAATGAAATAACCGTAGCTTATGTATGTATGTCGCTTAAACAATATTAAAATTAGAGTTCTACCATTCTGCATGCTTTTGTTCGAATCGAAATTTTATTCTACATTCAGCGCTATATTTCACATTCCGCTTACCATTTAGAGAGTTAATTGATAGTTTCAGTCTAGAAAGAAACTTATTGTCCACTTTGGAAATATCTATATTTTTTTCTGAAAAACATAGTTCATGACTTAATTAATATCTGTTAAATTATCTAACTGCTGAAGAATTTCCCTTTTTAGTAAATTCTGCCATATTTACGTAAATGTACTTAATCGAAAGAGACAAAATCACGAATAAAAAAATATGCTAAAATCACCGCAATAATGTGTTTAAAGGAAATAATGAGTATGAATTTCAATCGACGCGACCAAAATTGCTCAGACGGGAGTGCGCCAGTTATAAAAAAAAATGAACAAAAACGAGCAACATCATAGTAAAGTATATTAAATGTAGAATATATTTTATGTTTAGCGTGATAGGAGGTGGTACGTAGGAGTACATGCAAACGACATGGAGCACGCCTCATAAAAAATGAACATTTTAATCAATAAAATACGCTAACATTTCAAAATTAGGACAGTGTTAATAAGGAAAAAAGAGAACCTTAAAAAATTTACTATTTGAGGCAATGAAAAATTCAATTTCAATATACATCCCACCTGTAAATTTAAAATCCAACGCTCTTGATCAAATTGAAATTGTGACCTTAATTTTCAATTTACCGTTATTCGAAAACACCAAAAAGACGGCTCACTTTAATTACGTATATCTCACGAACGGATTAAGCAATTGCAAAAAGGTTTACAGAATCCAAATCACAATAAAATTTGGTGTAAATTAGGAGTAGGATTTTTTTCGAATAATATTCGAATAAACACTATTCGAATAAACGAATAAAAATATTCGTTGCAAACTTTAAATATATGAATTCGCAATCCCGCATACAAGTAGGTCCTTTGTGTTCATTTAGTTAACGAGCTTAGACACCCAAATTTAAAACAAATAGTCGCGATTTATGCAATTCTTCAGTTGATGAAACACAATAAAAAATCTACCTACTAATGATCATCCTTAACCAACCCATTCAATACAAGGAGTTCGCATAATTTCCATGACCATACCTACATACTTACATACATATGTATGTAAGTACATTTATATGAGTATTTAACAAAAAATAAGAAGCAGGTTACATGCACGTTACTTTACGCAAATTAAACTATTTACACATGTGAACATGGAAAATCAGCACAAACCCGTCCACACACCGTACCACAAAACTTACCAAACAAATGTAACTGCAATAAACATATAAATGTACAAATACATATTTATGTATAATAACTTTATAGTAAATGTCTATTTACAGCTTCAATTATTACCAATAATTGTCTTTTATTATTCCCACAACAATGTACAAATAGCTATTTAATTATTAAGATAATAAGCCAAAAACTATTCAACCACCATTAACTGAATAAATACAAGTATTCGTTACCACTATTCGAATAATGAAAGAAATATTGTTACTGCTTGGGCACCCATTTGTACACGCAAACATACATATGTACATACAAAACATAAATGCACGCTCATAGGTACAAGCAAAGAAAACAGCGAATATCGTTTTAAAAATCTATTACCAAAAATATTCGAATAGTACTATTCGAATAAACGAATAATACTATTCGAATAAACGAATAAAAAAATTTTGTACCCGCCGAATGAAAGTAAATTTATTCGAATAGTCCCATGCCTAGTGTAAATGTATCATACATTGTTTTTTTGCTCAACCAGATAGTTTTTGAGATACTAACTTATCATTACAGATTTTTGTTTTTCTTTATGAAAAAATGTGAAAAAAATTACTTTCGTCGCCAAGACATGACTTTTAAAGACATATTTACGCCTGGAAAGAAAATATTAGTTAGGTAAACAAGTTATACAATTTTGGGAAATTAATTTTAATAAGCCTTTAATATTTACCCATTTTTGCATAATTATTGATTAAGTCGTTCACTATCTGCTTGTAGTTAGGGCTTTTGTGTCTACCGAGAAAAAAAGCAACGACCTTTTCAAAGGATTCCCACGCTGCTGCCTCAACTGATGAGAGTAGTCCTTTGAATTGATTAGTGTTGATCAACTTTTTTATTTGTGGTCCAACAAAAATACTTTCCTTTATCATGGCTTGAGAAATATCTGGAAAAATTGTTTTCAAATAGACGAATGCTTCGCCTTCTTTGTCCAAAGCCTTAACAAAGTGGTTAGTGAGATAGTTCCAAATCTCTTATCCAATCATTAAGTTGTGCTTGTGACAGACCGTTTCTCTCGTTTCCCATGCGAAATTCAGTGCAACGTGATTCCCCGCACTCAGATATTACTGTTCACAATGGAACTGGATCCGCAACTGCCGTTGAATGCAGTACCCGTAATGTCACTGTAAGTACGCTGGAATAAGTTACTCTTCTTGGCAAATATAACACTCTATTGAATGGCAAGTAAGTTCTCTCCATATCATTGGTGTATCAAACTTTATTTGCTGTCCTGATTCCGACTGAATCAATTCTACTCGACACGATGTACACAAAGTGTTCGGGGTCGCCTTATGATAGTATATTGGCCACACATGAAACAGAACATATCTGGATCGTTATTACACTCAAATTCTCGCGTCCTTTTAATCATTTCATTTTTTTTAATAAATCACGGTTCTGAAATTTAACTTATGAACTGAACTTTCTCCGGCGAGCCTTGCAGATGTTATGGAGTTTCAAGGCGCATTAACTCATATTTATACTCGGAATAAGAAAAAAATTCAAAAATTCAAATCTTACCTAGACAGAAAGGTTCCTTTTTATAGAAAGCCGGGAAAAGAAAATACTACCTGCTTTAGATGTAGGCTTTAAAAATTGTCTGGGTCTTATAACTTTGAAAATACCTGTATACTTACCCATAAGTGACGGAAATACATGTTTATAACTACATGCCTACAGCATGTTTCGAACCCAACCACTCTTTCTTTCAATGCAACAACTCTACCTACTATCAAACAATTCGAGTATTAAAAGTACTATTTGATTTATTTAAAGAAAAAGTATTATCATTGCTATGGTGTTATTCGTTTATCCGGATAATATCCCATTTGCACTTTATACCTTTAATAAATGTATGTATACATACATACATTGAAGTTGCGCAACCTGGGTATTTTTATTTGATCGTTTATAACTTACGTAGTTTTGCATCGATTTTCTTCGATGATGATAAGATTATCTGTTTTCTAATTAAACTGAGTGTCATGACACAACGATAGTCCGAATTTAGCACTGGGACAAAAAGGTAACATAAACTGTATGCTGGGTTTGCCAATTTTACCGCTCGCTTTCGAACATAGAATTTTTTATTTTGCAAAGTGCAACTAACTGCTGTGCTGTATAACAGGACAAGAAATCTTCACATTTTCTTTTGTACATTTGCGTTTATATATTGCAGCTGACAAACCAATACAAGTCAGTTACCATTTTGATCGAGCCAAGCAAGGGCACCAATTTTTGAAACATCACCATTGCCATCGCCAACATCGTCAACATCAAGTCATCGCGCTATACATACTTACATATTTTATTTGTTCATTGTTTCATGTAATATAAAGAGTCTAAATATTTTAATTAAAGATTGTAAAACCAACCAAGTTTTTTATTTAAACATTACGGTCGACAAAAAGTTTTCAAAAATTGCCCTTGCGCACGCGTTAGTCAAAGCATAAGCCAAATGCTCACTCGTGGTCAAGCGAATAAAACTCCGATAGTCGAGACAGGTGACAATCGCTCGGGGTCGGAAGAAGATTCTATGGAACATATATGCGACATTACTGTAAGTGAACAACAAACACGTGCGGAGAACACAGGTGTAGGTGCCGCAGCCCAACTTCAAGCCAACGCCGCAAGTGATCCTTTGGCCTCCTTGATAGCAAGCATTGAAGCGCTACGGGATAGTGTCCAAGAACTACGAAATGAGACGAGTCGCAGTCAAGCTGAGGTTCAGCAACTTCGTGAAAGAATTGACGTTGATATCCGTAACGCCGTACCAACATCGGGCACGCATGTTTCACAGCAGCCTGCAGCAGCAGCACAAATGTTGTTACCGCCAGCACAGTCACAAACACCGGCAAATCCAACATGGTTAGTGGAAAGTTCAGCTGTAAAATTGCATCCTTTACCTACGTTCGATGGGAATCCAGAAGACTGGCCTTTGTTTGTAGCTAACTTTAACGACAGCACAGCACAGTTCGCGTACAATAACAGACATAACCTTATGCGGCTACAGAAAGCACTACAAGGCAACGCAAAGCAGTCGGTATCGTCAATGCTAATTCACCCCGTGGATGTTCCTAAGGTTATGAAGGAACTCGAATTTAATTTTGGACGCCAGGACTTGCTCATACAATGCCAGTTACAGAAAGTACAGCAATTTCCAACTATTAACGACAACCATTTGGATCAAATTTTACAATTTTCAAATCGCGTTTCGAATATTTCTGCGTTTTTCAAGTCGGCCAAATGTGGGCACCACCTCATGAACCCCATGCTACTGGAACAGCTAGTTTCTAAGCTCCCAACATCCAAACAATTTGAGTGGAGTAAGAATGCTTCTAATGTTTCTCCTTTCCCCACTGTTGACGTATTTGCAGAATGGTTAAGTAATTTAGCGAAAGTAATTGCGACTATGCCCGGTATCAGCAACATGCCCATGCGCCCAAGTCAACAACCAGCACCGCCAACGCGATATAGTACACAAGCCAACCGTCAGTCTGGTTCAAATTTAGGTCCAGCTCGCAGAGTTTTACACAGCAGCGAAGGGACTTGCCCATCTTGCAACCAAATCCATGCTCTGACAGATTGCCGAAAATTTCAGTCGTTGGACTTAGCCGACAAATGGTCGCTAGTCAAGCAACATCGTCTCTGCTTTGGATGCTTGATAAAAGGTCATAGTCTTTTTAACTGCCGTCGCCGTAAAACATGTGCGATCAATAATTGCAAACGTATGCATCACAAATTATTACATAATAATACAGAGTCGTCGCCAACGTCATCCGCCAGCCGCGAACGGATTCTTAATTGCCGAGAAGAGCTAGTAACCAGCCTATTTAAAGTTATGCCAATTACTTTGTCAGGCCCCAACGGGCAAATGTCAACATATGTAATGTTTGATGAAGGTTCTTCGGTGTCACTCCTTGAGGAAGATGTCGCGGATAAATTAGGCCTTACAGGTCGTGTCATGCCACTCACACTTCAGTGGTACGGTGACAGCCAAACAACAGAAAATTCAAGAAAAGTATCGCTCGAAATTAGAGGTTTGAACAGTCATCAACAATTTTCAATTAAAAACGTTCACACAATAAGAGGTCTCCATTTGCCGAAGCAATCATTTGAAAAAGGTAATTTTAATCACTTAAAATCGTTGCCGTTGCAGGACTACAAAGACGTCGAACCTGTTTTGCTATTGGGTTTAGACAATTGCCATTTGTGTTTGTCCAACAAAGTTGTCGAAGTCGGATGCGATCAACCAGTAGCAGCAGAAACAAAATTAGGTTGGGTGGTATATGGACCACACCGACAAGATAGTGTAGTCATGCCCAGGGTTCTGCACGCACGTAAATCTGAATCATATAAACAACTAAACAAATTGATGGAGGAATATTTTTCAAATGAAAGTTTTGGGGTGCGGAGTACCGAAATTGTGTTGGATTCGGATGAAAATCAGCGCGCTCGAAAAATTTTGTCAAATACAACAAAGGATATCGGCCAGAGGTATGAGGTAGGATTGCTGTGGCGGCAAGATTCCACCGAACTACCGTCGAGCTATGCTATGGCGAAGCAGCGCTTATTAAACACCGAGTCACGCATGCATAAAGATCCAATCTATGCCGAAAATTATAAGAGGGAAATAGCCAAATATGTTGACAAGGGTTATGCCAGGAAGCTGACACCAGATGAGGCCGCAAATGGAGGTCCCAGAACATGGTATCTTCCTCATTTTAGTGTTGTCAATCCATCGAAACCCGAAAAACTACGTATTGTCTTTGATGCAGCTGCGGTTACAAACTCCACGTCATTAAACTCAGTCTTGTCGAAGGGCCCGGAACAAGCACAACCATTAATATCAATTATTCACAAATTTCGACAAGGTATTATAGCGGTAGCCGGAGATATTCAAGAAATGTTTTCGCAAGTAAAAATAAGAGATGAGGATCAGGATTCACAGCGTTTTTTGTGGCGAGAGGGTAAGCCAGATGAACCTATCTCTACGTATGTAATGTCGTCGATGATATTCGGTGCTATTTGTTCACCTTGCTGTGCCGAATACATAAAAAATATAAATGCCGCTAAATTTGAATCAATCATGCCAAGAGGTAGTAAGGCCGTTATAATTAACACATACGTTGACGATTTAGTAGTAAGTTTTGATAGCGCTGAAGAAGCATTGAATGTTACCAATGAAGCCATTAGGATCAACGCCGCCGCGGGTTTTAAATTACGCAATTTTATATGCAATGATAAAGAAGTACAATACAAATTAAATGGGGAAAATAAAGATGTCAGCCCGGAGTTAGTCAAAATGGATCGGAACACAAAAGTTGAAAAAGTTCTTGGTATGTATTGGAACACTACTAATGATACACTCGAATTTCAATTTCAGTTTTATAAAATCGCCCGAGATGTTTTAAATGCCACGCGAATGCCAACCAAGCGAGAGTTGCTGGGCATATCTATGTCCATCTACGACCCCTTCGGACTTCTGACCAACATAACTATATTTCTAAAGCTGCTAGTTCAATCGTTATGGCGCTTGCAAATTCAGTGGGATGAAATGGTGCCTGAAGGGCTGGCGCATCGATGGAATTCGTGGTGGAAAGATTTTCAATCTGTCAAACATTTTTCAATTCCGCGCTGTTACTCTCCGCTATTGCCTATTGCCGACGAGATCCAACTACATGTTTTTGTAGATGCAAGTTCTTCTGCATATGCTGCCGCTGCGTATATACGAGTCAAGCACAAAAATAAAATCGATGTTACGTTAATTTCCGCCAAAGCAAGATGTACACCGCTTAAAGGTATGACGATACCACGTTTAGAGCTACAAGCTGCTGTATTGGGCTGCCGTTTAAAAGAGTCGCTAGTTAACTGCCATGATTTCCACATCAATAAAACGGTATTTTGGAGCGATTCGAAAACTGTGATACTGTGGATTCATTCGGCTAGCAGAGATTACAAACAATTTGTGGCATGTCGCATAGCTGAAATTTTGAGTATTACTACTTTGGATCAATGGCGATGGATCCCCACAACACTCAACGTAGCGGATGAAGCAACAAGGGCGCCAACAACATTTCAGTACGATCCACGGTCAAGATGGTTAAAAGGGCCATCATTTTTGTACGAGGACGAAACACAATGGCCGAAGATGAATGCGGAGTTGACGTCCGAATATTGTAGTTCAGAAGAATCCAACAAAAGAGTCATGCTGACAAAGCAAAGGGAGTATCCCGTCATATTTAATAAATTTTCTTTATATTTAAAGGTCGTCAGAGTTGTTGCATGGGTTCTGCGCTTTGCAAATAATGCCAAATCTGATATTCGTCACAGTGGGGAACTCGACGCTATGGAGATTGACAATGCCGAAAAAACCATACTCCGTCAAGTTCAAAGCGAAACTTTCGCCGAGGAAATCCAATTTTTAAAATGTAAAAAGGGAATACCGAAATCGTCATCTTTATACCAACTAACGCCGTTCGTAGATGAGGATGGTTTGCTCAAGATCAACGGTAGAATAGATGCGGCATACTGTTTGCCAATTTCCGCACGTCGTCCGGTAATTTTGCCGCAAAACCACCACATCACACGCCTTATTGTCAGGCAATATCATCGAAAGCTACATCATCAAAATTTTCGCCTAACAATAAATGAAATCCGCCAAAGGTTTTGGGTGCCCCGCCTTAGTGCCTTGCTCAAAGCTGTCAAGAGGGAGTGTCCAGTGTGCATTGCAATTACCGCCAAACCAGTTGCACCATATATGGGCCAAGTGCCAGTTGATCGCCTTATCCCATATGTTCGTCCATTTACGTACGCCGGGGTGGACTACTGCGGACCATTTTTTGTTGCGATCGGTCGTAGGAGGGAAAAGCGATGGGTGGCACTATTTACGTGCCTGACGACGAGAGCAGTGCATTTAGAAATTGCAGAAAATTTAACTACTGATGCTTTTATTATTACTTTTAGAAATTTCGTCAACCGCCGAGGAGTGCCAGTAAAGATCAGGAGTGATAACGGTACTAATTTTGTGGGAGCCCAAAAGGAGCTTAACCAAGAAGAAAGATTATTCGATTTTAACCGTCTCGAACAGGAAATGTCTCGTCAAAGTATTCAATGGGTATTTAATTGTCCTGCTGACCCGTCGGCAGGGGGCTGCTGGGAACGCCTTGTACAATGCGTCAAAAGGTTGTTGCAACGAGTCTTGAAAGATGAAGCGCCACTTTTGGAAACATTTCGAAGCGTACTAATCGAAGCTGAAAACATTATAAACAGCCGTCCGCTAACTGACTTACCACTAACGCCGACCGACGACGAGCCGTTGACACCCAACCACTTTCTCATCGGATGTCTGAACTCAACGCAAACGCCAAACGTAGACAACGAAAAGGTGTGCCTTCGCAAGCAATGGCGAATATCGCAAAACCTTAAAGATCGTTTATGGAAAAGATGGATTGTAGAATACTTGCCGCAACTTCTTCGACGATCTAAATGGAGAGACCAAACCGCGCCTTTGCAACCGGGGCAATTAGTGATAATCTGCGATCACACCCTACCACGAACCAAATGGGAGCGAGGCCGAGTGACAGAAGTTTTTACGGCCAAGGACGGCCATGTAAGGAGCGCCCAGGTCCGCACAGCATCTGGCACAATACGTCGACCAGCCAACAAGCTAGCCGCTTTAACCTTCAGTGAATCCTCCAGCGGATCCACCGGGGGGCGGGATGTCATGACACAACGATAGTCCGAATTTAGCACTGGGACAAAAAGGTAACATAAACTGTATGCTGGGTTTGCCAATTTTACCGCTCGCTTTCGAACATAGAATTTTTTATTTTGCAAAGTGCAACTAACTGCTGTGCTGTATAACAGGACAAGAAATCTTCACATTTTCTTTTGTACATTTGCGTTTATATATTGCAGCTGACAAACCAATACAAGTCAGTTACCATTTTGATCGAGCCAAGCAAGGGCACCAATTTTTGAAACATCACCATTGCCATCGCCAACATCGTCAACATCAAGTCATCGCGCTATACATACTTACATATTTTATTTGTTCATTGTTTCATGTAATATAAAGAGTCTAAATATTTTAATTAAAGATTGTAAAACCAACCAAGTTTTTTATTTAAACATTACGGTCGACACTGAGCTTTACGTAAAGAAAAAATATCTGAAAAAAAAGTTGTGGTTTTGGAATGCTGCTCTCGCAAAGAGTAATTTTTTTCATATTTTTTCATAAAAAAAACAAAAATCTGAAATGATAAGCTAATATATCGAAAACTATCTGGTTGAACAAAAAAACAATGTATGTAAATTTTATTGTGATTTTGATTCTGTAAACCTTTTTGCAATTGCTTGATCCGTTCGTGAGATATACGTAATTAAAAGTAGCCGTCTTTTTGGTTTTTTCGAATAACGGTAAATTGAAAATATCTCGAAAACGGTACCATAGAATCAAAAATGAACTCGATTTTCGAAATCAGGAGGTGGTTTTACATACGAATTTCATAACGGCGTTTCTGGTAAAGGGAATAAGTTGAAATTCGTGGTCCAGTGTAATCAAGCAATTGCTATAATATTTTACGAAATGTTGCCTTGGTTTTTATATATTTTGGCTTATAACGCGAAAAATTAAAATTCCAACATGGACCTTTGGCCGTTTTTGATCGGTTTCTGGCCCACAGTGCAATGTATTGCCTAACTCGACTTACTTTATTAACTAAAGAACTATTTTTTTTAGTTTTAAAAAATCTACTCAAGTTTCTGAAATTTGCAAAATACATACATAAATGTTCAGATAGAATTAATAAATTTTTGCTTTGGTAAAATTGGTTTTACTAATTCTCTATAAAATAATGGACCGAACTCTAATACAAAAACTATAAATTATATTTTCGAAATTTTCCAAAAACCGAAAAATTTTAAAATTTTTTCTCGGATTTTTCAGAATTTTTTTGAGTATGCATTTTTGAAGCCCATTCAATTCTTATGTAATAAGTGGTTTATCTTAAAGCAGCCATTATGCATTCAAGTTAACGCCACCACTTACACATAGCACTTACCTATAATGTAAACATATATACTTCTAAGCAAATGTGTCAAATATGTCGCTTGACACATATGGTCCGCTTTCTTTGGAAATAGGAATTTAAGTGAAATATTGTTTATCTTTAAGTAACGTATTGTTTATCGCATTTCCGTTCCTAGAAGTTAGGCTTAAATATTGTATCTAGGCTTAAGGATGAGATTGTATAAAAGATGAATAATAAAGAAAGTCAGTTCAGTTTTTGTTTGCCAAGCAGTCATGCTGCCAAATAATTGACTCATCATTTGAAGCAACGGTTTAGTGAAGATATTTTTAAGTTTAAGTGGCGATCCTGCCAGGAGACTAGTAAAAATCTCTGGTGGACCAAAACCAAAAAATAAAAATTTTCGGTAACATTTAAAGAAACAAAAATCTCTGTTGCTGAAAAGACATACAAACAAGTATCGAGAAAGTAATGCGAGAAAAGTGAAACCAAATTTTTTCCCTAACATTTAAAGAGGCAAAAATCTCTTTTACGAAAAAAACATACAAACAAGTATCGCGAAAGTAATGCGAGAAAAGTGAAAACAAATTTTTTCCCTAACATTTAAATAGACAAAAATCTCTGTTACGAAAAAACATACAAACAAGTATCGCGAAAGTAATGCGAGAAAAGTGAAAACAAATTTTTTCCCTAACATTTAAAGAGACAAAAATCTCTGTTACGAAAGAAACATACAAACAAGTATCGCCAAAGTAATGCGAGAAAAGTGAAAACAAATTTTTTTTTAACATTTAACATAAAGAGACACAAGTCACTGTTACTCAAAAAAATAAAAACAAAACACAAACCAACGCAAGGAAAAATACATCGTTTTAACGCACAAGCAAGTATCATAAAACTGTCAAGGAAGTGAATCGTGAAGTTGTGGATGACCCATCAAGCCTGTGATTCCGGATAACTCATTCTCAAGGTTACAGCAGGTGTGTTCATTATTCAATGCAGCTCCTATACTAACAAGGAAATTTCACTGAAAAAGCTCTTTTAGAATAAGTATATTAAGAGCAATTAATGGGAAACGGTCCCAGTAGATTAGGATACGAAAGATTATATCATTGTGAAAGGTGTAACGAAAACCATAAAAGTGACTGCCCGAAGAATAAAAAATTATAAATAAATAAATTTTTGTAGACATCGTGACAGTGGAAGGATTATTAGATAAACTTGCAGGGATGTCTCTAACTAATAATGGGGGAAATAACGCATCCAGTATGGATGTCGTATCAAGGCTTATAGCGGCTAGCACTGCTTCACTTCGCACTGAATTTGAGCAGGTTAAACGCCAATTGCAAAGCTTAAGCACCTCGAATGGTGTAACTGAATATACTGTAGAATCAATAGATGAAAATATAGATTGCGGAGAGAGTTTAGACGTCATCAAATCCCTCCCAGAGTTTGAAGGGCAAATAAATAATTACGTTAGTTGGCGTGAGGCCGCCAATAACTCAATGTCGTTATATACCAGAGGCGGCAGGAAGTACTTCGCTGCCTTGACCATTTTGCGAAATAAAATAACTCAGGATGCAAATGATATTTTGACAAACCACGGGACGGTTCTGAATTTCGACGCAATTTTGAGCCGTTTAGATTTCGCGTATGCTGACAAGAGACCTTGTCACATAATAGAGCAGGAGATGAGTGTCCTCAGACAGGGTCCTAGGACATTGGTTGAATTTTATAACGAAGTTAACAAGAAGTTAACTTTATTAATTAACAAAACAATAATGACTCATGGCACCAATTCGGCCATAACAAAAGAATTAAACGTTAAAAATAGAGAAACAGCTCTTCGCACGTTTATAACGGGGCTTAATCCACCATTGGATCAAGTTCTGTTCACATTGGCACCTAGCGACTTGCCAAACGCTCTTGCTAAAGCGCAAGAGTTACATTCGAATCAAATGTGCGCGCAGTTTGCGTTGCATTTTTATAAAAATAATCAAACCATTAACCCACGAGGTCCCCCACAAGGAAATCGGAGGACTTCGGATTTTCAAAATAATTTGAGGTATCCGCAAAGAAATACCCAGGGGAATGATACCTTTCTGAATCGTCCGGAACCAATGGACGTTGACCCATCTGTGCAGGTGTTAAATAGACCTAATCATGTACAGGCAAGTCAGCCGCAAGCACGCGTCAGTAGGAATAGTTGGCAACCAAATTATCGTCAAATTGGTATACCTAACAGAGCTAATGAAAGTGTGCAAATCAGCACTCAGCCCCAACAGAAGGTACAAAGGATAAATAATTTAAATGAGAGCCATTTTTTAGAGTAAATAATGTTTTGCCTTATATTGTTAAGTCTGATACGAGGACGGGGCAAATCTTCAGAATATTAATAGATACGGGGGCAACCAGTTCATATATACGGGCGGGAAAATACATTAATAAAAATATTTTAGCCATTAAGAAGAGGATAAGAACTATTCATGGTTCGACCATCATCCAATATTTCCATAATATCAATTTATTTGGTGTTCAGGAGCGATTTTGTGAGATTGAAAATTTGGATTGCGATCTTTTAATTTTTATTTATTTATTTATTTATATTATTTACAAGCTTTACTTAGCCTAGCTTAAACCTATTTACAGTAATAAATTTATAATGTTCTTAATTATAAATTTAAGTTTGCTAATCTGTGGGTCAGTACTCCAACATAGCAACACAATGCTTATCCCTGATGGAAGCGGGATGTTTGGCCGACCCTGATGGAAGCGGGATGTTGGCCGTCTACGCATGTAAAGCGCGAAGAAAACATCTGAACGGCGATGCACTGACTGGAAGAGTGATGCGTTTCAGCTTCGGCAACTTTTCGTATGCGTGAGCGTTTGGCTTGGCTATAATGCATTGTGAGCGAATTTGGGAGGACTGCTCCCTCAGCACTATATTGGTAAACTTCTACAATAATTGTACAATTTCTGTTTGAACTCATTGACAGTTTTACTAGATTTAACCTCGCTAGGTAGCTCATTATAACATTTCAATCCTTTATAGTATAAATTACATTTGTCTGCCTCAGTTTTATAGGCCGGAAGGTTAAAATCATTTCTTCTTCTAGTATTTACGGAATGCATATTTCTAACATACTTAATGTTACTTTTGAGATAATCGGGTAAGTTGCCCTCTATTATATTTTTAATAAACTTCATGGTATAGTAAACAATTTGTTGTTTAACACTCAGCCAGTTAAGAGCGGCGAGCATGTCTCTGATGGGTGTGTCATAGCGTTTTTTAAGGATAAATCTCATTGCGCGGTTTTGTTGCTTTTGTAGTTTATAAATTTGACTATCTCTCAAAATAAAAAATATTGTGGGACAGTATATGAAATGAGGCCCGACTATGGATCTGTAAACCATTACTTTGTACCGTGGGCTTAAATTCTTGCATGCTCTTTGCATAAAACATACTTTTTTGGCTATTTTACCAACCGTGTAATCAATATGTTCACTGAAGTTCAATTTATTATCTATTTTAACTCCCAAGTACTTGAAACTATCAACTCTTTCGATTATTTCGCCGTTTATATTAAGATCTTGTACCGCATTGCTCTGAAAATTTCGCCTTGATATAACCATACATTTGGTTTTGCTAATATTTAACTTAAGTTTATTCAAGCATAGCCAATCATAAACTCTATTTAAATCCTCTTGTAGCTTTAGGTATACTTCATTGACATTATCCCCACTGAGCATCAGCAATGTATCGTCAGCAAAAAGTTTGATATCACAGTGCTTGAGAGATTTAGTAATATCGTTAACATAAATGTTGAACAATATGGGCGCTAATACTGAGCCTTGTGGGAGTCCAATAGGCACCCCTCTGCTATCTGACAAGGATGTACCAATTACTGTTCTTTGAGATCTATTCGTGGTGAAGTCTTGGAACCATTTTAGTTCCGTATCCTTAACTCCTATATTGTACAGCTTTTTTAATAGAAGATCCTGATCAATTGTCTCAAATGCACGTTTTAAATCCAGGAATATAGCGATCACGTGTTTATTTCTGCTCAAATCTTCTTTCCAATTTGCTATAACCACATTCAGAGCGCTTTCACATGAATGTTTCTTCCGGAAACCGGATTGTTGAGGTATAATAATATTATTTTCTTCTAAATACTTCACCAGCTGATTTTTAACCACTGTTTCCAGTATTTTTTCGTCACAAGGTAACGTGTTTATAGGTCTGATCTCGTCTGCTCTCTTTGTATTCTTAACTTTCTCTATTGGCACCACCAGGGAAGTTTTCCATAACATAGGAACTTCTCCTTTCTCTAGACTTTCATTGACAATTCGAGAATAGAAATATCCTGTGTAAGCAACAGAGTCCTTTATAACACCTTCAGATAGTAGTTTTTTCCCTCCAATTTTATTTTTGAATCTATTAACTATTTCAAGTATTTCATTTGTGGACACTCCTTGAAATTTGAAGGTTTGGGTGCTACTTCCCATAGTAGTAAGACCAACATTACTGAGGGGAATATTTGAACTAATTTCCAATATGCTATCGATAAAATAGTTGTTTAGTGACTGCGCTATTTCTTTTTCATGAACATACAGTCTGTCATTTATTATTATTTTGTTAAGAACATTGGTTTCTTTGGACATACATATGCAATTTTTTAAATGCTTCCACAAAGCCTTATTGTCCCCCATATTGTATGCAATTTTTTGCTCCATATACTTTGCCTTTTTAGTTTTTATTAATCGTTTATATTTACGTTTTAAGGCATTGTATTCATTCCACTCCCCAGATCTAATTGCAGCTTGTTTATGAATGTATTTCAGTTTATTCATATTCGATAGCTCAGAATCATACCACTTGTTTATCAGTTTTACATTGACCTCTTTTGAGTATTATTTAACAATGAGCGTTATTTAACAATGTTGCCTTGCTTTCTGTACTAAGGTTTTCAAAGTCGCTAAAGTCAAAGAGTCTTAGCTGGTTTACAAGGTTATCTGGTGTGTAATATTCCCAAGAAGTTATATCTCTTCTAGCTCTCATTCTAGATGATATATTTAAGTTGATTTTAAACTGTATGGTTTCGTGATCGGAAATCTGATATTCTTCTAATCTTTCACATACGATTTTATCATTATTAGCAAATAGCAGATCAATCATGGTTTCTGTGTTATCCCCCTTTCTAGTATAGAAATCAATTTTTTGCTCCATGGCAAAAGACCGAAATAACTCAACTAACTGCTTGTTATAGGTCGTGCTCCTGTAAAGATTTATATTGAAATCCCCAATAACGACTGTATTATCTTGTGTTAGACACCTGTTGTTCAGAACTTCACTTAGGTAGTGAATAAATTCAGCGTCACTCGAGCTAGGCGAGTGGTAAACAAGACCTATTTGGTATTGAGGAAAAACGTTATTAATTTTAAAAACTATACACCAGATATTTTTGTTAATTGAGTTATTGTAACTTGTTTTGTATTCAATTGATTCGTGGACATATACTAACACACCACCTGTATGTCTACTATGTGAGTTGCATCGTATAAGTTTATATGTTTTTATTTGTAGCTCTGGATTTGTGATTTCATCTGTCGAGCAGCTTTCGGAACACAAAACCAGGTGTGGTTTTTTAAATTCTATAAGATGCTCTAGTTCCGATTTGTTAGCAATGATGCTATTAATATTTAAATAAATGCACTTAAGTGCGTTGACTGCTCGTTGCTAAACGCGCGGTCTATACTTAGACTGCGCGTGCTTTTTATAAGCAGGGCAGTCTCGACTAAAGGCATGATGATTAACATCGACATCAATAACCTTCTTCTTAACCAATTCGCTACAGTTTATACATTTAATTGTATTCGATGTGCATTCTTTGCTGTCGTGTGGCCCTGCACATTTGCTACAGGCCATTTTATTTGGGCAATCGCTTGATTTGTGCCTATAGCCGGAACATTTAAAGCATCTCAAAACCCTTAAATGCTCGTAGGCAATACAGGTATCCCATTCTATAAATAGTTTCTTTTGTTGTATAATATTTTCAAAAGTTACTGCATCGGTTTCCACTAATGCAATATAGCTATCCTCCCTACGATTTGCATTTTCATATACCTTTAAAACTTTGAACTCTTTTCCGGCACACGAATCATTCTGCTTCGTTAAGCACTCGACCAAACGTTCATCGCAAATTTTTTCAGTTATGCCTACTATTTTAACAATCTTTTTTATATCGCTCATATTTTTGGTTTTTTCTGCTTCGTATTCACTGCCTATAGCCTCTCTAACTTTCTTTTGTATTTGTTCGCAAGCTTCCTTGTTTTTACATTCTACAATAATAGCCCCTTTATTTACTTCTTTCACATTTCGTACAAGGCCCGCTGTAGGTTCAACCACCTTTTTCAAAGCCTCTTTAGTTTCCTTGGCGTTCTTACCCTTGTTTTTAGGTTTAATAACAATCTTATTTTCGTTTAATTTAACTGCTTGGGAAAACGTCATTTTCGTGCTATTACTTTCGTTATCTACACGTAGGCTACTAAGAATTACATTACTTTTCTGCAGCTCATTAGATATACCTCTTATAATCTCGTTTTTCATTTCATTAATTTTTACTTCTATATTGTGTTCCAGAAGGGAGTTAAAATCTGTTATGATACTGCTTTTTAGTTTAGAACATTTACTATTAAATATCTGTTCAACTAATTGCTTTACATCAGAGGCTTTCATTTTTGATTGTTCACTTTTGTCGATTAAGTGCTTAATCTCAACGAACTTTGTATTCGTGTCCGACACAGTGCATTGGTTACAGAACCATTTCAAGTTTAAACTCTCTGTTACAATTTTAATTTCGTTTCTTTTGATTTGACTACATTTAATGCAGAAGCTATGACCACATCCACCAGAACATGATATCATATCGCACCCTAAATACAAAAGGGGCACAACTCAAAAAAATTTAAGGTGGTTTTTTTGACATTTATCCTTTCACAAACGCTTGATCAACTATAACAGCCGATTTTTTTCTTAATGATTATCATCTTCAACTAAACGGCTACCGTCCTGCTTGGTTTTATAACAATAGAGCTAAGCTAGCGCTATCTAGAAGCGTTCAAAGCAAAGCACCTCTAATTTTGAGTTGTGACCCTTTTGTATTTAGGGTGCGATATCATCTATCTGTACTAATTTCGCAGTACACTCCTTACACTCCGTCGGCATTATGAACGCTAAGTGTAAGTAGCATATGCATAAACAACGCAAGATCAATTAAAACAAATAAATAAAGGCACCTCTACTTTAATTACAATTATGTAAATGTACCTATTTTACCTAAAAATTAAACGATGTGGCAGCACTGTATTTTAGGATATAATTTGCCCTTTTCTCACTTTCTCACTATATACGTTTAAAATTTCTTTCGTCTGTCCCTCACCTTTGCAAAGCAAGTGCGATGCTATTAAGCACAAATATTAGGCGCTTTCTTACCGGCAGAGGAAAAAAGTAAATTGGAAATTGGAATCAATTTCCTAAACAAAATCAGAGCCAAAATTGATATTCCAAATCATGTGTTGATCTATGGAAATGAAAAAGAATACACTTTCTAAATGATGTTAAATTAAACCCCTTGGGACAAAAGAGTCCTAAGGCACCAGCGGAAGGTAATACCGGCAACATAAAGAATAAATCTGTGCTAGAAGATATTTCGGAAAATGAAATATTTGAAAACAATGAAACTAAAACTAAGAAAGGAAAAAGGAAGTTTAAAAAGATTCCGGAAGAAATAACTCTTGAAAATTCGACTGGGGTAAATACCAGAACAAAAAACAAAGATGTTTCTAAAAATAGGAACGTATTAAATAATATATTAAATGAGGGATCTTCACGGATAGCCTTCAGAGCAAATAAGGAAAACGAATTAATTGAGAGCTTGCAGAAAGAAATAAGTGATGAAATTTTGACGACACATAGTGATGTGAATCTAGATTTACCGTTTCGTACGGATGTTAAGGCAGAGATTCGAACAATTGAGGAAAGGCCAATTTGGTCCAAACAATATCCTTATCCAATGTCGGTGAACGGTTTTGTGAATAATGAAATTCAGAATTTGTTGCGAAAGGGAATAATTAGGGAAAGCAAAAGTCCATACAATTCTCCGGTATGGGTGGTTCCAAAGAAGGGGATAAATGATGACGGAAGTCCGTAGCTGAGGTTAGTCATCGACTTCAAAAAAATGAATGAGAAAACTAAGTCGGATAGATACCCGATGCCAAACTTTCAAATTTGGGAAAATCAAAATACTTTTCTACAATTGACTTAGAGTCTGGGTTTTATTAAATATTAATGAAAGAAGACGATATAGAGAAGACGGCATTCTCTGTGAATAATGGAAAATATGAATTTTTAAGAATACCATTTGGATTGAAAAATGTACCGAGTATTTTTCAAAGGGCTTTGGATAATGTACTAAGAAAATATATAGGAAAATTTTGTCATGTTAATGTTATGTTGATGATGTTATAATTTTTTCACAAAGTTTGGATGATCACAAAAAACATTTAAGTTTGGTCATCGACATACTAAAGGGGGCAAATATGAAAATATCTTCTGAGAAGTCAAAGTTTTATCAAAAGGAGGTGGCATTTTTGGGATATGTTGTAGCAAATAACATTATCAAAACAGATCCAAAAAAAATTGAGGCTATACAGAATTATCCAATACCAAGAACATTACGTCAATTGCGAGGATTTTTGGGATTGACAGGTTATTATAGGAAATTAATAGAAAACTACGCTGTAATATCAAAACCATTAACTAAGCATTTGCAAGGGGAGAATGGAAGAATTTCCCAATATCTGTCAAAAAAGAAGGATGTTAATCTCGATCAGGAGGGAGTAGCTGCTTGTGAAAAGTTGAAGGGTTTGTTGTCTCAACAGGTGGAATTAACTCAACCTGATATAATAAAAAATTTGTTTTGACTACGGATGCGTCAAATGTTGCTTTGGGGGCTGTGTTATCACAGGAAGGTAAACCCATTATATTTATTTCAAAAACATTGAATTCTACTGAATTAAATTATGCAACCAATGAGAAGGAATTGTTTGCTATAGTGTGGGCTTTAAAGGCCCTACGAAATTACCTTTACGGTGTGAATGACTTGGAAATACACACCGACCATCAGCCTCTATCGTCTGCGTTTTCTGAAAGAAATCCGAATATTAAAATTAAAAGATGGAGAGCATTTATAGAAGAATTTTCGCCAAAAATAATTTACAAACCAGGGGCGACAAATGTCGTTGCTGACGCACTATCAAGGCAGATACTGAATAATTTAACTAGTTCTGAAGAGTCAAGCCGCTCAAGTGATTCAATCGTAAATACTCAACATTCTGCAGAAAGCAGCGATGAGTATCAGATTCATGAAACAAAAAAACCATTTAATCATTTTAAACAACAAATATTAATAGATAACGGCGCAATAATAACTGTCTTAGAGACAATTTCTAATTTCAATAATAATCGATTCTTAATTGAATATGACATACCAGGAAATATAATAGGTGTTTTAAAGGAATACGTAAATCCAAAAATAGTTACGGGAATACACTGCACGCCCGAAGTGCTTTATGAAATAAAAAACATTTTAAGGGAAACATTTCCAACAATAAAATTTTTATATACAAAGTTATTCGCATACGCATAATAGGGCACATAGGAACTATAGGGAAAATCTTGCTCAAATAAGGAATCAATATTACTGGCCATTAATGATTAAAAAATTTAAGAAATATGCGAAAAATTGTAAAATTTGCAATAGTAATAAATACGAAAGGCACCCCAAATTAATTCCGATAGGAGAGGCACCTATCCCGGAAAAAGAAGTAGAGCAACTCCATATGGAAATTTTTCGCACAAAAATTAAAATTTATTACGTGTATCGATTCTTATTCTAAATATTTAGTTGTAAGATATATTGAAGATAAATCAAACATGGAAGATAAAGTTTTAGAATTTTTACAAACATTTCCAGATGTTAGAAGTATAGTTATAGATAATGAACCAGGTTTTAGCACAATACAGTTCAAGTCTTTGATGGAAAGGTTTAACATTCAGATTTATTATTGTACACCACGTCATAGTACAAGCAATGGACAAACAGAGAGGGTTCATTAAACACTAATAGAAATGTCTCGATGTTTGAAGCAGGAACATAGTTTAATAAGTAATTTTGAATCAATTGTGAGTGCGGATCAGCAGTATAATAAAACGATACATTCGGTAACAGGTAAACAACCTTATAATATTCTGTTTAATAAAGAGGTTCATGAAAATGTTAAGGACATATTGGAAAAAGCTCAAGGAAAAATGCTGGATTATCATAACAAAAAAAGGCTACAAAAAAGTTATCGCAAAGGGGAAATTATATACGAAAAAATACATGGGGGAAGAAATAAATTAAGCCCCAAATACAAAAGACAAATAGTAGTAGAAGATTTGGGAAAAAGTTAAAATACAAAGCAGAAACAGAATAATTCATAAAGACAATATTAAAGTTTAATTTTATCGTTTTGTAGGAAGTTTGGAAAAATTTATACAGATTTCAGTGATATTATTTTATATCACCATTACCACGTCAGATATAATAGATTACACAAGAGAAAACTACAACAATTTTTGAATGCTATGGATCAATATACCATTTAACAAATTTATCATTATTTGAAAATATCGTAGAAAATTATAAAATCAATAGAGAAACAATATCAATTGACAGTTCAAGTGCAGATTATGCTTATGAAATGCAAATGATAGAAACATTACTGAAACAATTAAAAGTTGATAATAGTAGGTCGAAAAGAGGAATAAATGAACTTGGTACAGTTTGGAAATGGATTTCGGGTACACCTGACCATGATGATTTTATGCAGACCACAAATAAAGTAAATGATCTTATAGAAAATAATAATAGGCAGTTTACAACAAATTCACAAATGTTTAAAACAATCACAGAACTAACCAAAATATTAAAGCAAATACAAGACAGTTCCAATGAAAAAACTGTTTTAAAACAGAGAAATAAATTAATTATCACTGAACTTGAAAACACAGTGGAAACCATGTCATTGTCAAAAGTAAGAATATTAAATCCTTTGATTTTGGATATGGCAGAAATAAAGGAGATAATAAGCGAAGAAAGAGTAAATGTAACAATATCAGATCTTGTAGATGTTTCAGAATTCAAAATTGTACAAAAAATCAATTTAATAGTTATTTACATTAAGTATCCAAAGGTAAAGAACATATGCAAATTATTTAAAGCAATGGCCGTAGCGCAAAAAGATGGAAAATTAGTAATAGAAAATGAAATAATAAAATGTAATGAAAAATTTTATTCAGTTGAATTTTGTAAAAAAGAATTAAAAGATGCATTTTGTATGATAAAAGAAAATAACACATGTTTGTCTGATATGTTAAATAATAAACATGCTAATTGCACAAAAATAAATGAAAAAACGAGTCAGTAAAAATTGTAAAAGACGGTGCAGTAATAGCATCAGGAAAACATAAAGTTAATAATCAAATAATAGATGGGGTATACTTGATAACTTTCAGGATAATGTAGTAATCGACAATAAAAAATATGAAAACCCAACAGGAAAAATTTTGAACTATTTAAAAGAAGGAAAATTTAAACCATTTTTTGTTAAAGAATATGTCGAAACAAAAAATGTAGATTTGAGGTTGGACAATTTCAATGTACTTAACCCAATAAGGCAGGAAATAAAAAGAAATCCTTTTTGGTGGTCATTTACTATTTTACTATTAATAACAATAACTACATATTTAATTTATAAATTAATCGTACACATTAATATTAAAATGAAATTAAAAAATTCAAAAGAAAAAGAAGAAACTCTATTGAAGTTGTCCAATCAAATAAATCATTTAACCGCTTTGTATTCGAAGACGGGACGCTTCGATTTAGAGGTGGGGGAGTTAACGCCACCACTTACACATAGCACTTACCTATAATGTAAACATAGATACTTCTAAGCAAATGTGTCAAATATGTCGCTTGACACATATGGTCCGCTTTCTTTGGAAATAGGAATTTAAGTGAAATATTGTTTACCTTTAAGTAACGTATTGTTTATCGCATTTCCGTTCCTAGAAGTTAGGCTTAAATATTGTATCTAGGCTTAAGCATGAGATTGTATAAAAGATGAATAATAAAGAAAGTCAGTTCAGTTTTTGTTTGCCAAGCAGTCATGCTGCCAAATATTTGACTCATCATTTGAAGCAACGGTTTAGTGAGGATATTTTTTAAAAACCTCTCGCGACCGGGCTAAAGTTTAAGTTACATACTTAGCATAGACTTGACTTGACTTGGGAACTGCCACGTAGCGTTCTGTTTAATGAAGTTTGCATGTATCCGATTACCCTACTTGACTTGACTTAGAATTCTGAAATACCTGACATGTGTGTACGTTTGGGCGATCTACGGGCTTGCGACAGGGACCGTAACTGTTACGATTTTTATTTTAAAAATCGCCTTTTAACAGTTATTTCTGACCTTTACTGTATAAGTCCTATGTAATAGTTATTTCGAGCTGTTACACAGGTCTTTAAAAATAAAAACCAGAAATAACTGTTATCATTGACTTTTTCCATAAAAGTTAAGTTTTATTACCTTCTGAAAAATTCAGAGGAATTCGAGAAATTTTCAACAAATTGTAAAATTTTTTTTTACCAAACGTTGGTTGCTTACCAACTTGTTACGTGCAATTTTGCACGACTCGTTTATACTATGCAAACAGCATGAATCAAGAAGTTGACTGGGAAATTAACTTAGTTAATATATAAACACCTTTCAAGCCGCTAAAACAAGTACTTGATCTTTGGCAACATTTTTCTAGTCTAGCTGCCCATTTTCTTTCATACAATTTTGTAAGCCCAGCTGTTTTTATTATTCTAATTCCGCTGAATTTTTCACAAATTTCCAACCATTATTTTTCTACTTCTGTTGTATTATTAAGAAAGCTTTCATAAGAGATTATGGATATTATTAAAAAACTGTATATGTATCTTGCAAAAAATTCCAAATTCTTATGGTGGTCAAAGGGACTGGAATTGAAAACCTTAAATTCAAATTTGTTTACCTTTATTCAGAAAATATGACAGTATTTCAGGGTATAACACTCTTTTGAGTAGGTTGCCTCTAGCCGCGCTTTAGAATAACCTAACCTAATAACGGTTAGCCTATCCGCAGTATTTCTGCACAGAACATCTTGAGAAGGTGGCCTTAAAAAACCGTATTGCATTTCCATCTGTCCTAGTCCCACCTTTCTCTCTGTTTCACTCCCTCCCTTTTAATGTCACTTTATTTGTGTTTATTTTCAGTAACCTTTACTTGTAAGGTTGAAGGATAAAGAAGGTACCACTGACGATTTACTAGGCCGCATGTATAGCGATGACTTTTTGTCGTTTTGCAGCTGGGGCGGTAAAGGAGAAAAGGAAGCATTGTCTCAGTTTTCCATTGCTTCAGAAATGTTGTATGATAAGTCAGGTATACCTTTGCGTGCATTCTCCGTGTTTTTAACCTCCTGCTTACGAAGAAAATATTCGCAACTCGATCAAGCACAGCCACCAAAGATTCAAGCAGCAAAATTATCAGCAGCGCATTTCCAAAAAGTCGCAATTGGGAAATTTCGAAAACAACATCGGTAGTAATTAATGCATACTTGATTTATAAGGTGTATTACTAGATACATTTATGTATATAATAATTTAATAACTACTTAACACCAAAATTTATCTGATATAACTAAATAACTATTTTCACCAATACACAGTGGGCCAGGAAGGGGTCAAAAGTGGCCATAATTCAAAATCTTATCGAAATAGCTTAAAACTTGCTAACTTTAGATTTTTAATTTTTTGGTTTTAATTTTCCAGAATTTTGAATAAAAATTTTTTTTTTGGGAATTTTTTTTTAATAATATTATTTTTAATTTTTAACCTTTTGGTTTTAATTTTTTTGAATTTTTAGTTAAAAAAATTTATTTTGTTTGTAGTTTTTTTCCAATTACATATATTTTTTTGCTGTTTTCGCTTTGTTTTTTAAATTTTTTTTTTTTTTTTTTTTTTTAAAGTTTGACAAAAATTTTTTTTGTCTTTAATTTTTTTTTGTTTTGTTTTTGCTAACTTCAGATTTTTAGTTTGTTGTTTTTAATAAAAAAACTTTTTTTTTTCTTTTGGTAAATTATTTATTTTTGTTAATATTGTGATATTAAAATTAGAATTCTACCATTCTGCATGCTTTTGCTCGAATCGAAATTTTATTCTACATTCAGCGGTATATTTCACATTCCACTTACCATTTAGAGGGTTAATTGATAGTTTCAGTCTAGAAAGAAACTTATTGTCCACTTTGGAAATATCTATATTTTTTTCTGAAAAATATAGTCCATGACTTAATTAATATCTTTTAAATTATCTAACCGCATATTTACGTAAATGTACTTAATCGAAAGAAACAAAATCACGAATAAAAAAATATGCTAAAACAGCTGAGTTCAATGAAAGGAGTATTTGATATTAATTAATTAATTATTACTGCAATTCGGTAAACTTAAAGCTTACCATAAATTTTCGACAAACTCACCGCAATAATGTATTTAAAGGACCAAAATTGCTCAGACGGGAGTAGCGCCAGTTAAAAAAAAAATGAACAAAAACGAGCAACATCATAGTAAAGTATATTAAATGTAGAATATATTTTATGTTTAGCGTTTGTGATAGGAGGTGGTACGTAGGAGTACATGCAAACGACATGGAGCACGCCTCATAAAAAATGAACATTTTAATCAAAAAAATACGCTAACATTTCAAAATTAGGACAGTGTTAATAAGGAAAAAAGAGAATTTTAAAAAATTTACTATTTGAGGCAATGAAAAATCAATTTCAATATACATCCCACCTGTAAATTTAAAATCCAACGCTCATGATCAGATTGAAATTGTGACCTTAATAACACTGATCGACGGCCAAAATTTAGCAAAGACGCCGTTATGCAATTCGTATGTAAAACCACCTCCTGATTTCGAAGTTAATTTTTGATTCGAGTTAATTTTTGATTCTATGGTACCGTTTTCGAGATATTTTCAATTTACCGTTATTCGAAAAAACCAAAAATACGGCTCCCTTTAATTACGTATATCTCACGAACGGATTAAGCAATTGCATAAAGGTTTACAGAATCCAAATCACAATAAAATTTGGTGTAAATGTATCATACTTTGTTTTTTTGCTCAACCAGATAGTTTTCGAGATCTAACTTATCATTTCAGATTTTTGTTTTTCTTTATGAAAAAATATAAAAAAAATTAATTTTTGCGAGGGCAGCATTCCAAAACTGCAACTTTTTTCCCAGATATTTTTTCTATGTGTAAAACTCTGTTTAATTAGAAAACAGATAAGCTATCACCGAAGAAAATCGATGCAAAACTACGCAAGTTATAAACGATCAAATAAAAATACCCAGGTTGCGCAACTTCAATGTATGTATGTATACATACATTTATTAAAGGTATAAAGTGCAAATGGACTTTTGGCCGTTTTTGATCGCTTTCTGGCCCACAGTGCAATGTATTGCCTAACTCGACTTACTTTATTAACTAAATAACTATTTCTGTTAGTTTTAAAAAATCTACTCAAGAGTCTGAAATTTGCAAAATACATCCATAAATGTTCAGATAGAATTAATAAATTTTTGCTTTGGTAAAATTAGTTTAACTAATTCTCTATAAAATAATGGGCCGAACTCTAATACAAAAACTGTAAATTATATTTTCGAAATTTTCCAAAAATCGAAAAATTTTACAATTTTTTCTCGGATTTTTCAGAATTTTTTTGAGTATGCATTTTTGAAGCCCATTCAATTCTTATGTAATAAGTGGTTTATCTTAAAGCAGCCATTATGCATACTTAGCATAGACTTGACTTGACTTGGGAACTGCCACGTAGCGTTCTGTTTAATGAAGTTTGCATGTATCCGATTACCCTACTTGACTTGACTTAGAATTCTGTTGAGTTTTGATTTTCTATGTAAATTCTAAGTTTAGTGAGCGCCGTGAGAGAACTGTGTAATGCCATACCTTTTTTTTAACGTTTTGAATAAAATCCTCCAACTATTCTATAGAGATAAGAATCTTGGGATGTATATTATTCATATGGCAGCCGCAAAACTTACTGTCAAATAAATTGAATTTTAATTAGGCTAACCTAAAAAAAAATTTGTTTCCTCCCAAAATGCTTTATAGTTTTTTTTTTGGCATTGACTATATACTGAATGTAGATAAGCTCAGAAAATCGAAACCTAATGCCAAGAAATGCGTTTTGGTACTTTTTACTGAGTTATATGTAAAAAATTACACGATTACTTTTAAAAAGCAATTCGATATGGGAAGCTTTTACTCTTATTTGAAACTGGCTAGTGTGCTCTCTTGTTATTTTCCTAAGTACTAAGTGACAGTTCTCAAGTCAAGTCTAGTCTATGCTAAGTATCCATAATGGCAGCTTAAGTCTGCACGCATTTTCCGGATTTTTGCAATTGCTGAGCTTAATTATTTTCTTTCATATCAAAAATTACGTTGATAAATTTGTATGAAAGAAAAACCACTAGTATTGAATACATAATTGTGGTGTTAAGATCTGGCAACACCATTTAAATCAACCAAATAGTAGCTACTCAGCATCATATCAAAGGAAGAGAGCGAGTTGCGTACGAGTCGGGAGTCGAGACGGTCGTGTTTAAATTAAATCGCTTTAAAACTTGTAAAATCAAATCTATGTACTCAATTGTACTACCTTTTTCAATTAAAATCATTAATAAAACTTCTTACATTTAATAATGAAACCCAAATGCGTTTGAAAATGTTCGCGAAAATTTACGACGCAGCAGCAAGCAAAGCGTAGCAGCTTTACACAAATTAGTTTTCGAAGGCAGAAATAATCGAAAGCGCTTACGCGAATTTTGTGGTTTTCAATTTTTGACAAACTCCGACTCGTATAAAAGTAAAATAAAATACATCGAAGAAAATTTGAGCGCAAGCGATCTTGCTTAAGTTTGTTGCATTTTGGGCTTAAATTATAAAGCCGATAATTTGCACGCTCATATTGTAGGCAATTTGCAAAAGGGACGTTTACTTTGCGCTTACGCAGAAAACGATGACGACGATGAGGGCGGCGACGACGATGGCAGCGGCAGCTAAAGCAACGACGACGACGGTGCTGGCGTAGGAGACGGCGCAGGCATAATAGACTGTGCACGCAGAAAAGTAGCTGTGGTAGACAGAAGCGAGAGCGCAATAAGAGAGCAATCACAAAGAGAAAACGACGATTTCTTTTTGTCGTTTGCAAACAACAACGAAGGCGCAGGTGCGGTAGGCAATTTTTCAAATTTAACTTACGACGAAGAGCGACGACAAATGCAGGAGTATGAAAGAAGACAAAGGCATAGAGAAGAAAACTGTGCAAACGAATATAACGACCAGAAATATGCAGTAATGGCTAGAAATAATAGAACCCATAGATTTGCAATAAATTTTCGTAATATCGAAGACTCCATTAAGCCTTTTGATGGCACTGATAAACAGTCAATTGAAATTTGGGTAAATGAGTTTGAAGAAACTTCCGCATTCCGGGATGAATTCGAAAAATATGTGTTCGCTAAAAAATCATTAAAGGGACTTGCACAATTATTTGTTCCTACTGAAAGGGGAATAACTTCCTGGGGAAAATTAAAAGAGAATTTGTTGAGAGAATTTAAATCGAACATAAACAGTGCACAAATACACAAATTACTAGTAGAGCAAAAGATGAGCAAAGAAGAAAATGTTCAGGAATATTTTTTCCACATGAAAGGCATTGCGTCACGGGGAAGTGTGGAAGAAAGCGCGTGAAATAAAAATTAATTGCGAAGGTATTCATATTAGCAAAATTAGTGATGAGAAAAATGAAACAGCTTCTATAATGAAAATATATGTGGCTTGTGAAAAAGAAAACCTTAATATTAACGAAAATGCAAGTGCATTAGCAAAAGAAAAAGTGCATGAAATGATAAAAATGTATAGTCCAAATCAATGCAAGACAACTGAGGTGAAAATGCATATTGTCTTAAATGATGAAACTCCGATTTGCTCTAGACCACGTAGGTTGCCCATCACCGAAAGGTGCGTTGTTGACGATCAGGTTGAGCAATGGTTGAGTGATGGTGTGATTGAAAACTCAGAATCTGAATTCTGTAGCTCAGTTGTGCTAGTGAAAAAACGTGACGGAACGCCGCGTCTGTGTATTGACTATCGGAAAATAAATAAAGTAATAGTAAAAGATCGTTTCCCACACTGAAATAAAAAAGTTGAAAGTGCACATTGAAAGTAACATATCAAAACCACTTTCAAGCGATTGATGGTAATACTGTAAATATTACAGTATTTACTGTAAATATTACAGTAATTACTGTAAAATTGGCAGTAAAAACATGTGATTTTTGCATAATGATATGAGTCCACTATAAAATTTACAGTAATTCATGTCAATATGATAGTATATTCGAAGAATGATAGGGGCTCACTTTCAAAATTTATATTACCCACTTTTGGACGAAAAATGACAGGGTTTACTATCAATTTGACAGCCGTTTACTGTAGATTTTTTTTTCTGTGCACTACCGTTAATCGAAGATCAACTCGACCGTTTGCAAACTGACAAAGTGTTTAGCACGATAGACTTGAAAAACGGATTTTTTCATGTGCCCGTTGCGGAATCAAGTCGTAAATATACTTCGTTTGTAACGCATAATGGACAATACAAATTTCGGAAAGTACCATTCGGTTTATCGAACTCACCGGGAGTTTTTCAGAGACATATTAATGCAATTTTTCGCGAGTTATCCCGTAAATCCATAGCTTTACCATATATTGACGATGTAATTATTCCTGCCGAAAATGAAACGCAGGCATTGTGTAATCTAGAACTTGTTTTACGATTGTGTGCCGAGTATGGGCTTGAGCTTAACTTAAAAAAGTGTCAGTTTTTAATGAACAGAGCAGAGTTCCTTGGACGTGTCATTGAAAATGGGCAAGTATCACCATCTCCAGTGAAAGTGGAAGCATTGCGTAAGTTTAAAATACCACAAACTATGAAACAATTAGAAAGTTTTATCGGTTTAGCAAGCTATTTTAGAAAATTTATCCCAAATCTTTCAATTATTGCAAAGCCATTAACTGATTTAAAAAAGAAAAATTCTAAATTTGAAATCGGAAGAGAACAAATAAATGCGATCAATTCGCTAAAGACTATTTTAAGCGAAAAACCGGTATTAAATATTTATAGACAAATTTGCGATACTGAGGTGCATACAGATGCGTCTTGTCATGGTTACGGCGCAGTATTGCTTCAAAAGACAGTCGATGATGGAAAATTGCATCCGATTTACTACATGAGCAAGAAAACTACAGAAGCTGAGAAGAAGTACACAAATTATGATCTAGAGATTCTTGCAGCCATCGAAGCATTTAAGAGATTTAGGGTATATCTGTTAGGTATTCACTTTAAATTAGTAACAGATTGTGATGCTTTCGCAAAGACCTTAGAAAAAAAAGATCTATGTACTCGAGTGGCTCGGTGGATAATGTTTTTAGAAGAATATGACTTCAAGGTAGAGCATCGATCGGGCTCGCAAATGAAGCACGTTGATGCCTTGAGCCGCAACGCTGTTATGGTCATTGGCGAAGACAGCATAATTCCTAGAATTCAGAGGGCGCAACTAGAGGACGAAGATTTGAAAGATACAATAAATATTCTACGAGAGAAGCATACACACAAAAATGTTTTCATGAATTGGGGTGTACTATTTATACAAATTGAAAGACGATGAAGAGCTTGTGGTAATACCTAAAAATATGCAGCGTGAAATAATTAGACTTGCACATGAGAGGGGACATTTTGGGGTAAAAAGACGAAGGAGCTAGTATGCAAAGAATATTTTATACCAAATATCGACGATAAAATTCAAAAGCATATTGATAATTGCATAGTGTGCATCGTAGTTAATCGCAAGCAGGGAAAGAAAGAGGGTGCACTGCATTCTTTAAGCAAAGAAGAGATAACATTACACACCTATCACATCGATTTCCTTGGTCCTTTGAAAACGACATCGAAACAATACAAGCACATTTTTGCAGTTATAGACGCGTTCACAAAGTTTTGCTGGATATATCCGACGAAGAGTACAACAAACAACGACGCTATTTCAAAACTACGAGCACAAAGCATGATTTTTGGCAATCCCTTGCAAATTATTTCGGATCGAGGATCTGCCTTTACCTCTGAAGGCTTTAATAAATACTGCGAAGAAGAAAATATCAAACACCATAAAATTACAACCGGCCTACCCGGGGCAAACGGCCAAATCGAACGTCTGAATTCAACAATTGTAGCAGTTCTGGCGAAACTTAGCGTAGAAGATCCAACGAAGTGGTACAGAAACGTCGACAAACTTCAACAAGTATTAAATTCAACATACTGTAGAAGCGTTAATACTACACCATTCGAATTACTTATTGGCTTAAAAATGCAAACCAGAGAAGACCTACAAATCAAAAATCTAATCGAAAATGAAATAAAAGAAAATTTTAATGAAGACCGTTGTAAAATTCGACAACAAGCGAAACAGCAAATATTAAAAATTCAACGAGAAAACAAAAAAACGTATGATCTCCGACGAAAACCCTCGACACTATACAAGCAAGGCGATATTGTTGCAATCAAAAGAACACAATTTGGTGGTGGCCTAAAGTTAAAGCCAAAGTATTTGGGTCCTTATAAGTTGGTCAAAGTTGCCAACAGAGAAGGCCCAAACCAAAGAAGTACGTGTGCCGAGTACATGAAAGCTTGGCAAGCTGCAGAAGACGACGATATTACATTCGGGTCGAATGCTTCGTAGGATGGCCGAATTGTGAGGTTAAGATCTGGCACCACCATTTAAATCAACCAAATAGTGGCTACTCAGCATCATATCAAAGGAAGAGAGCGAGTTGCGTACGAGTCGGGAGTCGAGACGGTCGTGTTTAAATTAAATCGCTTTAAAACTTGTAAAATCAAATCTATATATTCAATTGTACTACCTTTTTCAATTAAAATCATTAATAAAACTTCTTACATTTACTACATTCAATAATAAAACCCACATAATTTACAGTTTCTGTATTTTAGTTCGGCCCATTATTTTATAGAAAATGAGTAAAACTAACTTACCAAAGCAAAAGTTGCAAAAATGTACCTGTACGCATACTTATTCTGCAGAGTGTATATATGTAATATCAATTCTATTTCATAATCTATTTAACAAAATATAGTTTAAGAGCCGTATAAATCTGTATTATAATCAATGGTTCACAATACTTATGTCAATTTGTTTAAAGTTTAATGACTTATATAATATAATCTGAGTTTAAAATTATTCTCAAAGAAATCTAATTTAATACGCATATGGTCACTAGCGAAGCGTGTTGAGTTGGCGAATTATTAGCGAAGATGAATTTTTCGAATTGCCAGTGGCGAAAAAGTCACATTCGCTTCGCTAAAACTGATAAAATTAGTCGAATGTTATTTTTCTTCGCCGTTGAAGTTTTTCCTGGCACAAAAAATTATTTTAGCGACAAGATTGATTAAAAAAGTGACTAGTTAATGAAACGACTTATTTGTATTTATTTGAGTATTTTTCCGAATCAAGAATTTTGTGAAAGAAATGCATAAAGCAAATAACAGTGACAATCCACGTAAACTGCTCAAACACGTCCCAAAATGTCGGAAGAGGTATCAAAAGACGGGTTTTGACCTCGGTATCGATAATCCGAAGGGGGAAAATAAATACTTCGGTAGCTAGGTAGGTAGAATGCCTGCGACCCACGTCGCCCAAAAAAAACCCTTTTAAACCTACTTATATAGTATGGATATCTGTTACAACCAACCAGAGTTATTGATAAACTCGATACACATAATAAATAATACTAGTCTCAGTGAAAAGTTATTAGCAAAAATTTACCCCGGTCCGATCTCAATTTCAGCGCGCTTATAAAAAAATAACCAAAAAAAAGCCAACGCGGTCCCCAGTATTTCTGCACATAACACCCTTTTTGACAGTTGATGTGGAATGTAAAGTTTTGCCATTAACTTTTGAAACAAAATGCAGTTTCTAGATTGAGACACACAACAGCTGGTTTAGTTGATGAAGAATACATTTTCCACAAATAATTATGTATGTTTATCAAAACACGTAAAGGACAGAAAAATGATAGAACCGTCAAATTAGGATGATCTTTTTGAATTTGTTTGAATGCCAACATAACATAACAGGCGATAAAGTTCATTCGCCACTCATAATGCAAATTCAAGGTGAGTTCGCCAATCTGTTCGACTCGCCAAATGTATTCGCTTCGAAAGTGACAATATGTGTATAAAAGTCCTATGAATCTGATTTCTAAATTATTAAATGGCTTAAGAGTAGGCTATACCTATGAAACGTAAACTAAATGTATTATAACTAAATTACGAATTAATTTCACTGCTAAAAAAAACTTGTGCCTTCAAATTTCAATCTAGAGTATAAACTAAATTCTAAAAATATAATTAAACTTTTTTTAAAAGGTTTTACATTAGTCTGCGGCCAAGTTCTGGTTGATTAATACAATTTGCATATTGTAAACGAGTCGTGCAAATTGCATATAATAAGTTGGTAAGCAACCAACTTTGAATGAACATCTCGTGCAACTGAAATTGATTCCGAAGTTGACTATTGCAAATAGCTCTTTATGTAAATACTATTTTTCTGAAAGGTATGTACATGTATAAAACATGTATGTATATTAACATTGTAAATATATAACTTTGCATGCAAATAAATCTGTCATAAATAATGCATGTATGTACGTAGGTACCGTTAATATAAAAATAGTAACAATTTTATATAATTTTAGATAAGTCATATTAATGTTAAAACTGATTTTGAAAGCATTTTTACATCGTTTCAGATCACATACATAAATCTCAATATTTTTAGCAATACATACATATATTTTGACGGATATCGTAACATATATTAAATTTTATATTTCTCAAATTGTTATTACGAAGCTAAAAGCTGGACTGATTTAAAAATGCCTCCAAAACATAATTCATAAAATTTTTGAAAAATAATAAACTTAGCCTGTAAATCATAAATTAAGACAGATATTAATTGAACGTTCTATACTTTTTCTATTTCAATATTTACTATGTAATGTACCTATGCATTGAACCCGACCCCCTCAGAATATGATTAAATTTTGCATAGAGGTACATCTTACCGACCCAAACACAACCTTATTTTTAGAAATTGCATTTTCGAACTGTGGGCGTGCCAAGGTATCGAAATGTTCTAAAATATTCGAAAAATGGCGATAATAGGCACTTTTGTAGTACACTGAAAAAAATTATTTTCTAAAATAAAACTTTAAACTGAAATAACCCTTCAAAGATCAAGTGACTTTGAAAAATAAAATTTTTTTTAGAAAGGTCTATTTATGTAATGTATATAAAATATCTAAAAAGTAGAATGGCGTTTTTTTCTTTTCTTTTTAAAAAAATTTTAAGTAAAACCATCTCTTGGTAACTTTTTTATTTTGTATTATTGTGACAAAAAAGGGTACCCGGCTATACTTTGGAAGTTATACAGATTTTTTTAAACCCTATTGTCAAATTTTTCAGGCTTTCTCAAAATATATAACACAAATATTTAACCGCTCATCAAAGGATACAACGAAACTAATTATTGTTGTTGTTGTAGCACTACGTTGCCCTGCCTAGGTAGTCAGTATCTACCTTACCCAATATTGTCATCAAACTCTTCTAACGGAAGTCCTAGAAACCTAGCGGCTTCAACAGGGGAGGACCAGAGGGATATGGGTGTTAGAGGAGTAGGCCGGTAGATGGTTTGTATTATGGGGGGACAAGCCGCATGCCGGACAAACATTAGGCAAGTCGGGGTTCAGTCTGGATAGGTAAGAGTTTAACCTATTACAATATCCAGACCGGAGTTGAGCCAGCATCACCCTAGTCTCCCTAGGCAGCTCGCGCTCCTCTTCGGCAACGGGTGGTGTTGCTGCCTGAAGAACAGCGCTCACCGGGAGAGAGCCGACAAAGGAATTTACCGAATTCGTATGGATGAGGGTGAGGGCCTGCCGGTGCACCTTAGGATCAAACGGCGTGGAATCAGGTGCCGGATCTCATCGAAGTGTTTACAACGAAACTAATTATTGTTGTTGTTGTAGCACTACGTTGCCCTGCCTAGGTAGTCAGTATCTACCTTACCCAATATTGTCATCAAACTCTTCTAACGGAAGTCCTAGAAACCTAGCGGCTTCAACAGGGGAGGACCAGAGGGATATGGGTGTTAGAGGAGTAGGCCGGTAGATGGTTTGTATTATGGGGGGACAAGCCGCATGCCGGACAAACATTAGGCAAGTCGGGGTTCAGTCTGGATAGGTAAGAGTTTAACCTATTACAATATCCAGACCGGAGTTGAGCCAGCATCACCCTAGTCTCCCTAGGCAGCTCGCGCTCCTCTTCGGCAACGGGTGGTGTTGCTGCCTGAAGAACAGCGCTCACCGGGAGAGAGCCGACAAAGGAATTTACCGAATTCGTATGGATGAGGGTGAGGGCCTGCCGGTGCACCTTAGGATCAAACGGCGTGGAATCAGGTGCCGGATCTCATCGAAGTGTTTGCGTAGATGGCTCCTTATGCTCCTGGGGGGCGGATTCTCGTTGACCAGGCGTCCGTTTGGATTCTGCGGTTTGCAACAGTTGAACAGGAGTTGTCTGGTCAACATCTCGCTATGCTCTTTAACGGCGAGCATTTTCGCTTCGATATGAAGGTGATGTTCAGGAGACATAAGAAGACACTGGCAGACCTGAAGCCTCTTCCAGTGTGTGTCAGCTAGCCCCGGCGACCATATTGGCGTCGCGTATCTCAGTACCGGCTGGCCAATTGCTTTATATGTAGCTAGTAACGTCTTTGTCTTTACCCCAAGTGCTGCCATCAAGCGACTTGAGGATTTTTTTACGGCTTTGGACTTTATTGGCAATTGCGGTTACATGAGTGCCGTATTTGAACATGTTATCAAACGTCACCCCTAAGATTTTGGGGTGTGAGACAGTTGGTAGCTTGACACTATCAACGTATACGTCTAATTCCATGTTCACTTGGGTTGTCCACGTCGTGAATAGGGTGGCCGAGGACTTATTCGGTGACAATGCCAGGTTTCTCCCGGCGAAGAATTCGGACACGGCTAGGAGTTATGAGTTTATGCGGGAGCAGAGTTCTTCAACGGAGGGGCCCGTTGCCAGAATCGTACAATCGTCGGCGTAAGAGACGATCAAGACCTTCTCTTCTTCGATATATAATAGTTAAAGAGAAACGGGGATAGGACACCACCCTGTGGCACCCCTTGTTTAACTATTCTGGGTTAAGACAGGGGGGAAGGGACGAGTCTCCAAGGGCTTGTTTCTACCTGTTTGTTGTGCTGTTTACCGCAACAACTGAACCAAATTCCTAGGATATCGCTATGAAGCTAACAGTCAGGTAGAAATAGTACCTAAACAAAGGGTGTATGTTTATGTGGAACAATAGATCATATGCATAGCGGTGCCGAAAGGTACAACAGAAACATACACCCTTCGTTTAGATATTACTATAAACTTTTCATAAATAACAAGAATCATATTATCAAATTTTTCAGACATGCACCGAGAGAATTGGGTGCAGAAGTTATGCGGCATGGGCACAACTTATGCACAAATCGTTCACGAAAAATAACCAAGAACAGTTGCTCATAATCCATGCACACTTGTCGGTAACATAAGTTCAGCACTATGAACATGTTTTATGAACAACTGGGCATACGTTCTAAACAACTGTACATAGACTATGAACAACATTTTCATATATTCTGAACAACTGCTAAATACCTTGAACAACTGGGCATACGTTCTGAACAACTGGGATAGACTATGAACAGATGAGGTTATAAACAATATTTTCATATATCCTGAACACTTGAGAAAGACTATAAACAACTGGGCATAGGTTATGAACAACATTTTCATAGATTGTGAACGAAATTAATTTTATTTTCAAATGTGTTTATTAAAATCCAATAAATCATATACTTCAGTATTTACATGTTTATTTTACTAACCTTAATAACCTTTCACGATTGTTTCTTAAAAATTGCCGCCAGCACCTTGGAGACTTCAATTAGTTCTAAAAAAATTCAAAAATAATAATTAAATTGGTTCTTCATCTCATAGGTGAGGTTAGGTTAGATTAGGGTGGCTGCCCCTCTGCCTTACTTACGGCGCAGTTAGGCCGGATGGCCCATTGTGATACCACAGGGGGGGTATGGGCGGTGTTTACTCCCTGCTTCCCTTATATACTCATGAGATTGAGCCACCTTGTCCGCTTGATAAAGCGCAGAATGTCTCCGGAGCTTAGGTCAGCTAAGCTGGTAAATTGGAATGCCCCTAGGCACTCCAGTTCTCGACATTTTCTATCTCTTCCTCGTCCCTGCAGCTGCGACAAAAGTCGTTTGAGGCAACCCCCATGCGTTTAGCATGTGTTCCCATTAGGCAGTGCCCTGTGAGCACCCCAATCAAGGGGCCTAGGGATGGTCGTCTAAGACTGAGTGTGGACTCGGTCCGTTTCTTACAGATGTAGGGCCAGGTTTGCCTGGAAACCTCGCAAAGTCGTCTCCCGTGTCCATCTAGAGTTTGCTTTCCCTTCGAATTCCCGTAGGAGCCAGAGCTAAGTCGTGGCTAGAGGGAGGGAGGTGTTCCTAGTTCGGTTCACCTGTGATTTCTCCGTGGCCTTCCTAGCTAGCTCGTCAGCAGCGCAGTTTCCAGGAATGTCGCTGTGGCCTGCAACAAATATCACTGCTGTTTATCATTTCGAGGCCAGTTCATTTATCAAGTGATACCTTCGAAGGGAACTCCTCGGCGTTTCGCTGGCGCAACGGCAGCTAGGCAGGTAAGAGCTGAGAGTCTATCCAGCTCGAGTGGTCCATGGGCCGGTACGTCTCATGGAGGGGGTACTGACCAGAAGGCCTCCTGTGCAACCGCCACTCTTCCAGCGGATCTGCCACCCAGCGACTAGCGTCTGGTGGGTCGGCTGCTGGGGGTCACAGGGTTGTGGGGGGAGTCAGCTATGGGGCCAAGGACCCGGTAAATCAGGGCAGGGCTGAGACTAAATCCAGCCCTGCCGGTCCGAAGGTCCAGGGATGTGGGGGTGACTGTCTCTGGGGCTGGGGGACGCAAGAAGCAGCCCAACCATCAAGACAGGCGCTGGGCAATCCGGATCCTCCGCAGGAACGCCACCTCACCGATAAGGGGATGTCTCTGCGGAGGTCTGGTCTAATGCTCAGCGTGACCTTGAAAGGGCGAGGAACATGTTTCCGGAAGACAGGTCGGACTGGGTCGAGAGTGATGAAACTTCGAAGCACCAGAGTTCGATGGACGAGTCTAATCCCCCGGCACCGAAAAGGGCCAAGACGCAGGGAGGCTGGACGCGCTCTTTTGCCGAAATCGCCAAGGGTCGGCGGATCATTTGCGTGATTGACAAAAGTAGCGAAGACGGCAGGATCCCAAAGCAGCAGTGGATGTGGGTTGAAGCTGCGCTCGCTACTAAGGCCGTTAAGGTCCTGAAGGATAACCCTGGTCCACCGCCATCTTACATAGATGCAGGGTGGTTTAACGGGTAACGTTAAGCTCGTCGAGATGACTCCAGGTCGGTAGAGCTGTATAAAGCCGCCGTTATGAGGCTTGGCGAGGTTTACCCGGGGGCGCGCCCTAAGGTAGTGGAGGCGCGTGATATCCCCTCACGACCAAGGGCAGGAGTCTGGGTCCCAGTGACGCCATCGGACCCAGCTGATATCCTGGAGCTGCTCCAGGTATACAACCCCGGTCTACCGACTACAAATTGGAAGGTGGTCAATGTCGAGAAATCCGACCGGGCCACCATGCAAGTTGTCCTGCTGCTCGACGGCGCAAGCGTCGATGCGCTTGCTAAGCAGGACTTTCGAGTGAGCTCCGGCTTTAAGAATGTAAATTTGAAGGTCTACAAGGCCGATGTTGAAGCCCTAGTCAGCCTCGAATCTCGAACGGAGGTGGTCGAGCCCCCCAGTGAAGACGAGATGGAGGTGGACGCGGGTGAGGAACAGAGCGGTTACGTTTCGTCAGGGTCGGACGGTAGCTTGGCTCTCAGAAGGCTTTACTCTGAGAGTCAGCTTCTGGGTGATGGCGATTCCGACGCGACGCTCACGGAGGAGAGCGCGAGTAAACTGTGATGCGGGTCCTCCAAATTAACTTGCATCACTGCAAAGCAGCGTTAGCTGAACTTCTGCTGCACCTGTCCTCAGGTGCGGTAGACATCGTTTTAGTCCAGGAGCCATGGATCACTGGCAATAGGATCTGTGGTTTGCGGACGCCAGCATTCAAGCTCTACAGCGCTAAAGATAAGGGTAAGCCTCGCACTTGTATACTAGCTACGTCTACTCTTAATGTATTTCTTCTACCCAATTTTAGTGATGGGGATCTGACAGCGGTTAGCGTCGAGGTGCTGGGAAGGAGACTCATGTTCGCCTCCTTCTACCTAGCACATGATCACCAGAGCTCTCTGCCACCTATTAATTTCAAGGAGTTCGTGAGAACTGCGTACATGCAAAATGACAGTATAATAGTTGGAGGCGATGCTAACGCTCACCATGCCCAGTGGGACAGCAGTGACACAAATGATCGGGGTGAGTCCTTATTTAACTATCTCCTAGGTACTAATCTAAGTATATGACCCCAATTTCATTACGAGGAACCACGAGGAGGTCCTTGACTTAACCCTGGTCACCGACTGTTTCAGTGACAAGATAGTTTCTTGGAGAGTTCTAAAAGAGCACTCCTTCTCTGACCATAGTACATTAGTTTCTCAATATCAGATGCGTATACGGGCCCTAAGTATATTCAAAATTTTAGAAGAACAAACTGGGGCTACTACAAGAAGATCCTAGGTAAAACTCTACCCAAAGAGGTGAGGAAGCCAGGAAACGAAGAGGAGCTGGAATTACTCGTAAATAATTTCAGTGACATTTGTAGGACTGCTCTGGATAGGGCCTGTCCGTCTAGGAAAGTTAGGGAAACGCACAAACCACCGTGGTGGACGTCTGATCTCGACAAGCTTAGGAAGTCTTGTAGGGCGGCCTTCAACAAAGCCAAACATGATGGGCATGAATCCGCATGGACTGCCTACAAAGCGAAATTCTTATAAAAAAGCACTCCGTAAGGAAAAGCGATCCTCTTGGGTGGATTTGTGTGGTAAGATCGAATCTACATCCGCGGCCTCCCGCTTAAGGAAGGTTCTATCGAAATCCCCTACCCAGCTAAGCTACGTTCAAAAGCCCGATGGGCAGTGGACGAACTCCACTACGGAAACCATAAATTTGCTTATGGACACACAATTCCCGACATGCGCGGGTGTGTCTACAAATATTTCCAGCAGTGGGCCACCTACTGATCAGCTTATAAGCGAAATCACAGATGTTAATAAGATAGACTGGGCTCTTTCGACGTTTAAGCCCTATAAGTCGCCTGGCCCGGATGGAATCATTCCCGCTCAGCTCCAGCATACTACAGAACTTATTAAGCCCTGGATTAAGGGGATGTTCGAAAACTGTTTAAGGCTAAATTTTATACCAATATCATGGAGGGAGGTCAACGTGGTTTTTATCTCCAAAGCAGGGAAGTCATCACACTCGAAACCGAATGACTATAGGCCTATAAGTTTGTCTTCTTTTCTACTTAAGGCACTAGAAACACTCCTAGAGGACTACATCAGGAGGAAGATTGCACCGTCGGCTTTATCGCATGCTCAGCATGCATATACTAAGGGCGGGTCGACTGACATGGCCCTGCACTCACTGGTATCCGTTATTGAAAGGTCACTTGACCTCAAGGAGTATGCTCTAGTAGCTTTTCTTGACATTGCGAGTGCACAATGGCCGCCAAGAATTGGGGGTACCTCCCTAGCGTTCAGCGATAAAGTCAAATACTTGGGAATTATTCTGGACAAGAAGCTGCTTTGGATTGATAATATAATCGAGCGAGCCAAAAAGGCATCAGCGGCGCTTTTCACCTGCAAGAGAGCAATTGGTACCACCTGGGGGTTCTCCCCTAGGGTGGCCTATTGGATCTACACAGCCATTGTGCACCCGATTCTTCTCTATGGTGTATTGGTCTGGTGGCCTGCACTAGCAAAAAGCACATATCTTGGTATGCTTCAAAAGGTTCAGCGAAGCTCGGAGCTCTGCATCACCGGGTCTCTCAGCTCCACTCCGACTGAAGCTCTCAACACAATGATGCATCTGTCACCTCTTGACCTGGTGGCAAAGGAATTTGCGGCTATCACCAAACAAAACCTAAAGTTTTTGGAATTTCTTTACATAATTTTACTTCTGCACTTGTTGAAGATTACTTATTATGGAAATAATAATAAAAAAAATTAATATAACGGTAAAAGTGGGTTTTCGCTATGTCCTACATAAATGACATGGGAATTGAATCAATTCACCACTTTTTAATTCATTAACTTTAGTTTCATTGTAGTTTTTTAAATAAACAAAACAATATGGTCTCCAAACCTTCACGACACCAACTGGAGGAAATTGCAGGTCTGGCAAAACACCGCCATCAGAATTGCGACTGGCTGTTTGCTTATGTCACGCGAGTCTCACCTTCACCAGGAGGCTAAAATGCTCAACGTTCGCGAGCATGCGAAACTTTTAAGTAGTCAGTTCCTTCTGAACTGTCATAGACCCAACAATCCAAATCGACAACTACTGGATGAAACTCCGCCCCCCAGAGACATGAGGAAACATCTCAGAAAGCATTATGATGAGATGCGGCATCACATCTCGTTGCCGTTTGATCTGCGGGACCACAGGCGGGCCCTAAAGGACCTCCACACCGAGTCGGTGGATAGATCCCGGCCTATGAGCTCCGTTATTGGCACTCATGAGAAGCTCCTGGAGTGTGCGCAGTCTCCTCATTTTCATCCGAACTATCGGTATCAGTTTCAAAGCGGTTTCTAGTTTCTTTGCCCAATTCTCCAGGCACAAAATCAGGGTCATTATCTTCGTCGTCACTAGAAAAATCTAAATCCGAGTTTTCCAACGTTGCAATTATCTCATCCTCAGTTATAGCTGCAAAGGAATAGGAAAAAAGTTTGATGTACTTCACAGAGGACATAAGAACGCATATTCTTTAACTTAAATTAAATACTGTTGTACTTTGCAAAGGACATCGAAATGCATTTCAGTATTATAGTACACTATTTGGTATTTCAATGAAATAATAGTTTAAGGAAACAGGTCTCAGGTCAGGTAGGACCAGTGGACACGCAACAATCCTGGGCACAAACGCCCCTGTCCCAATACCAGTACGCACTGACTACTGTACACCAATGAACGTTTTCGATAAAAACTACGTAGTGCATATACAATCGCGGCAAGCTTGGAATACCAGGCAACATACAGTTCCGGGTGCCACCAACATATTCACGGATGGTTCTAAGCTGGACGGGAATGTGAGGGCAGGCTTCTTTTCACCGGATCTGGGTCTAGAGGTCTCCTTCCGTCTTCCCGATCACTGTAGTGTATACCAAGCGGAAATGCTGGCTATACACAGGGCTGTGAATCATCTCGGGTATATGCCCAAGGATGGAAAACGGGTTTTCATCTTCTCAGACAGCCAGGCCGCTTTAAAGGCTCGTCGACAATACAAAGTCGGTCACTGAATGCCGCAGATCTCTCAACGAGATGGCTCAGCACTTCAGTATCAGGCACAGGCATATTGAAGGCAACTGCAAAGCAGATGAGTTGACCAGAAGAGGCACCACCGACCACATCCTTCCAGGAAATGATTCGATGATGGCCACTTTCAAGCTTCGTGTGAACACGAGCACTATCAGAAGGGCAAATGAACTTTGGTCGGTCATCCCATCGTGTGAGACGTCCAGGCTAACATGGCCCTCCTTTGACAAGGGGGGCACAAGGCCGCTTCTGACTATACATAAATCAGCTTTATCATCCCTGGTTAGGGTCCTGACAGGGCATGAATGGGGGCAGCGACTTTCGATTACTGTCGCAGCTGTAGACATGCTGAAGAGGAGGGTGTCCAGCACCTCCCCTGCCAGTGTCCAGCACTTAGCAGGCGTAGGTTGGCCATCCTGGGCAAACCTTCCCTACTTGACCTTGCGGAGGTCTCTAGCTGTGGAGTGAAAGCTCTAGTGAAATTCATTGATTCCACGAAGTGGTTCGACCCGTTGTAGGCAGGGAAAGGGTCCTTTCTTCGGGACCGTGTGGGGTATTACAATGGGCCCTATGGTGGCCTAAATATTGAGCAGTTGCTTTGTGGTTTCGGCTCAGCCCTTGCATTCTAACCTAACCTACCCTACCAGAAAAGATGTTGGTCTCTGAAGGGCTTTGATCACTGCTTCGCTGTCAGTATATGGATACTGACGTGCAGTTTTTTGAGAGCAGCCAGCGTGCAGCTTCCTCTATGGCTGTAAGTTCCGCCTGGAATACGCTGCAGTGGCTAAATAGCCCCGTGCATAGGGAAAGTGAAAGATCCTCCGAGAAGACTCCGCTGTAATCAATTCTATTTCATAATCTATTTAACAAAATATAGTTTAAGAGCCGTATAAATCTGTATTATAATCAATGGTTTACAATACTTATGTCAATTTGTTTAAAGTTTAATGACTTATGTATATAATATAATCTGAGTTTAAAATTATTCTCAAAGAAATCTAATTTAATACGCATATGGTCACTTGCGAAGCGTGTTGAATTGCCGAATTATTAGCGAAGATGAATTTTTCGAATTGCCAGTGGCCAAAAAGTCACATTCGCTTCGCTAAAACTGATCAAATTAGTCGAATGTTATTTTTCTTCGCCGTTGAAGTTTTTCCTGGCACAAAAAATTATTTTAACGACAAGATTGATGAAAAAAGTGACTAGTTAATAGACACGACTTATTTGAATTTATTTGAGTATTTTTCTGAAGCAAGAATTTTGTGAAAGAAATGCATAAAGCAAATAACAGTGACAATCCACGTAAACTGCTCAAACACGTCCCAAAATGTCGGAAGAGGTATCAAAAGACGGGTTTTTACCTCTTTATCGATAATCCGAAGTGGGAAAATAAATACTTCGGTAGCTAGGTAGGTAGAATGCCTGCTACCCACGTCGCCCAAAAAAACCCTTTTAAACCTACTTATATAGTATGGATATCTGTTACAACCAACTAGAGTTGTTGATAACCTCGATACACATAATAAATAATACTAGTCCCAGGTCCGATCTCAATTTCAGGACCAAATCCATGATATCTATATGCAGAACACCTTTCTGCGTAGGCGGATTTAGGCTGCGCTTATAAAAAAATAACCAAAAAACCGCCGACGCGGTCCCCAGTATTTCTGCACATAACACCCTTTTTGACAGTTGATGTGGAATGTAAAGTTTTGCCATTAACTTTTGAAACAAAATGTAGTTTCTAGATTGAGACACACAACACCACAACAGCTGGTTTAGTTGATGAAGAATACATTTTCCACAAATAAATATGTATGTTTATCAAAACATGTAAATGACAGAAAAATGATAGAAACGTCAAATTCGGACGATCTTTTTGAATTTGTTTGAATGGCAACCTAACATAACAGGCGAAAAAGTTCATTTGCCACTCATAATGCAATTTTAGGTGAGTTCGCCAATCTGTTCGACTCGCCAAATGTATTCGCTTCGAAAGTGACAATATGTGTATAAAAGCCCTATGAATCTGATTTCTAAATTTTGTTCACATTTTTAAAAAGGCTATATGTGTTGGCTTAAGAGTAGGCTATACCTATGAAACGTAAACTAAATGCATTATAACTAAATTACGAATTAATTTCACTGCTAAAAAAAACTTGTGCCTTCAAATTTCAATCTAGAGTATATACTAAGCTCTAAATTTATAATTAAACTTTTTATACCTTTCATGAACATGAAATGGTATTATAACTTTGGTCCGATGTTTGTAAGTGTGAGAAGAAGAAGAGATAGACCCACCATTAAGTATACCGAAATGATCAGGGCGACGATCTGAGTTGATTTAGCCATGTCCGTCTGTCCGTCTGTCCGTCTGTCCGTCCGTCCGTCTGTCCGTCCGTCTGTTTGAACGCAAACTAGTCCCTCAGTTTTGGAGATATCTCGATGAAATTTTGCAAGCAGGCGCCATTTTGCATAGGATTAATCATTTGTCGGAACCAGCAAGATCGGACCGATACAACGCATAGCTCCCATACAATCGATTGTTCCGATAAATGGGTTTTGGCCTATAACTCTTGCAATTAAAAAGCTATTAGAGCGAAATTTCGCAGGTTTCGTACATATTATATGCGTAATATGTGTAGTGAAAATCACCTAGATCGGATCAACATAACATGTAGCTCCCATATAATCGATAGTTTCGATAAATGGGGTTTGGGCTACAAATGTTGCAAAGAGAAAGCTAGAAACGTAAAATTTTGCAGGTTTGGTACTTAGTATATATGTGATGTGTGTAGTGAAAATCATACAGATCGGACTTACATAACATATAGCTCCCATATTACCGATTGCTCCGATAAGTGTGGTTTGGCCATGTATTTTTAAATTAACAGTTTTGGAGAGTTTGTAAGTAATTGTAAGTAAGGATCGGACACTTAGAAAAGTTGTGCGTATTCATGAAAGGTATAAAGCCTTCGGCACAGCCGAAGACAGCCCTTTCCTTACTTGTTTTAAAAGGTGTTTACATTAGTCTGCGGTCAATTTCTGGTTGATTAATACAATTTGCATATTGTAAACGAGTCTTGCAAATTGCATGTAATAAGTTGGTAAGCAGCCAACTTTGAATGAGCATCTCGTGCAACTGATATTGATTCCGAAGTTGACTATTGCAAATAGCTCTTTATGTAAATACTGGTTTTCTGAAAGGTACATGTATAAAACATGTATGTATATTAACATTGTAAATAAATAACTTTGCATGCAAATAAATCTGTCATAAATAATGCATGTACGTAGGTACCGTTAATATAAAAATAGTAACAATTTTATATAATTTTAGATAAGTCATCCCTACTAGACCGGCCTAACCACACTCACTAATACATGCAAGCGAAAATTGTAAATTACTAACACACACAAAGCCTTCTTTCAAACTTTGCTTTTTCTTTGTGTTTCTTCTTCTTGAAAGTGTGAGGAAAATGCAACTGCGTCTTTAAAAAATATTAAAAAAGGAGTTTAGCAGTGAAATTACAACTAATATCTATGCACCAAATTTTTATACTTTCAGAGGGACGAGCAAATCAAGGAAACTTTAGGCAAATTGAATAAAATTATACTTTTGCATATGTTTCGTAATAGAAATCTGTATTTGAAGAATTTACTGATTATTGTGAACGAGAAAATTGTGCAATTTTGACTTATATTAAACAATAAAAAGGAAATCTAATAATACAAACAATTGTCTTTTCATAGTTAGCTATATATAAAGTTTGCGTCATTCATAACCATTAGCGCTGGCTTGCGTTTGCATTATACCTGACTGTTAGCGCTAACTAAAGTTTTCTTTATTGATAACATGAGTGAAGAGTGCAGATTTATGTGGTTTTACATGCGCTAGAATGAGATGCAGCATACGTACGTGTGCAAAAAAACAGCAAACACACGGTTAGATTTGGCACACTGCTCTGCAGAAACTAATTGAGAAATAGATGTAAAAATAACGCAAGCACAAGTTAGGCCGAGAGGTTATCTGACTCGTCAAATAACCTGCAGCTGTCTAGTAGCGATATTAATGTTAAAACTGATTTTGAAGCATCACATACATAAATCTCAATATTTTTAGCAATACGTACATATATTTTAACGGATATCGTAACATATATTAAATTTTATATTTCTCAAATTTTTGAAAAATAATAAACTTAGCCTGTAAATGATAAATTAAGTCAGATATTAATTGAACGTTCTATACTTTTTCTATTGGCAACTAAATCTCAATATTTACTATGTAATGTACATAAATACACTACTGATGAATCTATACTCAAACTAATGTCATTTGATTTAAACAGGTACTTGTACTTAAAATCGGCTGTCATATATGATGAATTTCATATGAAACCCAATATGCATTGAACCCGATCTCCTCAGAATTTGATTAAATTTGCAATAGACGTACATCTTACCGACCCAAACACAACCTTATTTTTAGAAATTGCATTTTCGAATTGTGGGCGTGCCAAGGTATCGAAATGTTCGAAAATATTCGAAAAATGACGATAATAGGCACTTTTAAAGTGTGATTACTACGGAATGGCTTTATCGTTTTAAAGATCTTCATACCATTAGAACGGTATTGAAATTTGATTACAAAAAAATATACTGTACAAATTTTGTAGTACACTGATCAAGCGACTTTGAAAAATAAATTTTTTTTAGAAAGGTCTATATAATATATATAAAATATCTAAAAAGTTGAATGGCGTTTTTTTCTTTTCTTTTTAAAAAAATTTTAATTAAAACCATCTCTTGGTAACTTTTTTATTTTGATATTATTGTGTGACAAAAAAGGGTACCTAGCTATACTTTGGAAGTTATACAGATTTTTTTAATCCTATTGTCAAATTTTTCAGGCTTTCTCAAAATATATAACACAAATATTTAACCGCTCATCAAAGCATACAACGAAAATAATTGTTTCTACCTGTTTGTTGTGCGGTTTACCGCAACAACTGAAACAAATTCCTAGGATATCGCTATGAAGCTAACAGTCAGGTAGAAATAGTATGTAAACGAAGGGTGTATGTTTATGTGGAACAACAGATCATATGCATAGTGCTGCCGAAAGGTACAACAGAAACATACACCCTTCGTTTACAGCTCAACCTAATATAAACGCACAGCGTTTGCGGACGCACAGAAGTCTATACGCAATTATTTGAGTAACCTAAATTAAAGCCCGTGCGTTGCTTTTATTGGTCTAAATATGAATAGTTTTATTGTATATAGAAGGTCAAATTTGTGTTTACAACATTAGGTTGACGTTTTAAATTCAGATATTTGTCTAAAACAGTTCTCTAAAACAGCGAAAATGATCAAACAATAATTTGTAAAATTACCATAACCTCAATTCAAAACGTCACGCACAAAAATCTTTGATTTTGAGTTAGCTTTTAGCGCACGCAATTTTATTTCGGTTACTCTCATACAAGTTGTATGGGCATGAGACAAGTTTGACAGAAAACTCACGCTGTGCGTTTATATTAGATTGAGCTGTTACAGGTTGAATAGTTTTTGGCTTATTATCTTAATAATTAAATAGCTATTTGTACAGTGTTGTGGGAATAATAAAATACAATTATTGGTAATAATTGAAGCTGTAAATAGGCATTTACTATAAAGTTACTATACATAAATATGTATTTGTACATTTATATGTTTATTGCAGTTATATTTGCTTGGTAAGTTTTGTGCTAGGGCTTCAAGCAAGAGATGCCAGGGCCGAAATTCATTATGTATACTGTTTATTATGATTTTTCATGTTCACATGTGTAAATAGTTTAATTTGCGTAAAGTAACATACACAAAATAATACTACCTGCTTCCTAATTTTTGTTAAATACTCATATAAATGTACTTACATACATATGTATGTAAGTATGTAGGTATGGTCATGGAAATTTGCGAACTCTTTGTATTGAATGGGCTGGTTAAGGATGATCAGTATTAGGTAGATTTTTTATTGTGTTTCATCAACTGAAGAATTGCATAAAGCGCGACTATTTGTTTTAAATTTGGGTGTCTAAACTCGTTAACTAAATGAACACAAAGGACCTAGGAATAGTACTACATATTCGAATATTTTTGTTAATAGATTTTTAAAACGATATTCGCTGTTTTCTTTGCTTGTACCTATGAGCGTGCATTTATGTTTTGTATGTTTTGCATGTATATGTGTATGTTTGCGTGTACAAATGTGTGCCCAAGCGGTTACAATTTTTCTTGCATTATTCGAATAGTGGTAACGAATAGTTGTATTTATTCGGTTAATGGTGGTTGAATAGTTTTTGGCTTATTATCTCAATAATTAAATAGCTATTTGTGCAGCGGAAAACAATGCGGAAACGAATTGAAGCTTTATATTCGGATGAGTTGGCTAAAGCTCAAAATATTATAGGCAAAGTGGATACAGACATCGCTTTGACCACCGATGGTTGGACGTCAAGGGCACTCGATTCATATATTACCATAACAGGCCACTATTTCGATTCCGATTGGACCCTTAAGAATTTGAATTTAAAGACGGAAGAACTGAGCGCTAGTCACACTGCTGAAAATTTGAAAACATTCAAAGCAAATTAAAACCCTATCTTGTGTCAGCTTTAGTGTTCTTGCACCAAAATAGACGAAATATTAAAAAAAAAAACATATTGATTTAAGTTAACTTCATTATCCTAGAATAAGAGTAATAAATATCCTAAATTTAATTAGCAAAAAAACAGTCATTGTTCTTATTTAAGGTACTTCCATTGAACACTTTTTGTATATGCACATAAATTTTGCATCTTAGCACATATTATGCGAAAACTTAAATTTTTTCAAACTTATTTAGTGTACCTAATCATTGGTTAAAATATATGAAAGGCTTTCAAGGGAAAACAACAGAAGAAAATAGCTACCTGCAACTGCCGCGTGAGTTCGCAATCCCTCATGCAAGTAGGTCCTTTGTGTTCATTTAGTTAACGAGTTTAGACACCCAAATTTAAAACAAATAGTCGCGCTTTATGCAATTCTTCAGTTGATGAAACACAATAAAAAATCTACCTAATAATGATCATCCTTAACCAGCCCATTCAATACAAAGAGTTCGCAAATTTCCATGACCATACCTACACACTTACATACATATGTATGTAAGTACATTTATGTATATGAGTATTTAACAAAAATTAGGAAGCAGGTAGTATTATTTTGTGTATGTTACTTTACGCAAATTAAACTATTTACACATGTGAACATGAAAAATCATAATAAATAGTATACATAATGAATTTCGGCCCTGGCATCTCTAGCTTGAAGCCCTAGCACAAAACTTACCAAGCAAATATAACTGCAATAAACATATAAATGTACAAATACATATTTATGTATAGTAACTTTATAGTAAATGCCTATTTACAGCTTCAATTATTACCAATAATTGTATTTTATTATTCCCACAACACTGTACAAATAGCTATTTAATTATTAAGATAATAAGCCAAAAACTATTCAACCACCATTAACCGAATAAATACAACTATTCGTTACCACTATTCGAATAATGCAAGAAAAATTGTAACCGCTTGGGCACACATTTGTACACGCAAACATACACATATACATGCAAAACATACAAAACATAAATGCGCGCTCATAGGTACAAGCAAAGAAAACAACGAATACCTATCGTTTTAAAAATCTATTAACAAAAATATTCGAATAGTACTATAACGAATAATAATATTCGAATAAACGAATAATAATATTCGAATAAACGAATAAAAAATTCGAATAAATACTATTCGAATTTTTTGCAACGAATATTTTTATTCGTTTATTCGAATAGTGTTTATTCGAATATTATTCGAAAAAGTCCCACTCCTATTGCTCATAATCCATGCACACTTGTCCATAACTTAAGTTCAGCACTATGAGCATGTTTTATGAACAACTGGGCATACGTCCTGAACAACTGGGATAGACCATGCACAACTGAGCATAGGTTATGAACAACATTTTCATATATTCTGAACAACTGCTAAATACCTTGAACAACTGGGCATACGTTCTGAACAACTGGGATAGACTATGAACAGATGAGGTTATAAACAATATTTTCATATATCCTGAACAATTGAGAGAGACTATGAACAACTGGGAATAGGTTATGAACAACATTTTCATAGATTGTGAACGAAATTAATTTTATTTTAAAATGTCTTTATTAAAATACAATAAATCATATACTTCAGTATTTACATGTTTATTTTACTAACCTTAATAACCTTTCACGATTGTTTCTGAACGGGTTTTCTTGCCACAGGCTTAAAAGTTGCCGCCAGCACCTTGGAGACTTCAATTAGTTGTAAAGAAATTCAAAAATAATAATTAAATTGGTTCTTCATATCATAGGTGAGGTTAGGTTAGATTAAGGTGGCTGCCCCTCTGCCTTAAGCAGCCATTATGCATACTTAGCATAGACTTGACTTGACTTGGAACTGCCACTTAGCGTTCTGTTTAATGAAGTTTGCATGTATCCGATTACCCTACTTGACTTGACTTAGAATTCTGTTGAGTTTTGATTTTCTATGTAAGTTCTAAGTTTAGTGAGCGCCGTGAGAGAACTGTGTGATGCCATACCTTTTTTTTTTTTTTTAAAATCCTCCAACTATTGAAATTTTGCAAGCAGGCGCCATTTTGCATAGGATTAATCATTTGTCGGAACCAGCAAGATCGGACCGATACAACGCATAGCTCCCATACAATCGATTGTTCCGATAAATGGGTTTTGGCCTATAACTCTTGCAATTAAAAAGCTATTAGAGCGAAATTTCGCAGGTTTCGTACATATTATATGCGTAATATGTGTAGTGAAAATCACCTAGATCGGATCAACATAACATGTAGCTCCCATATAATCGATAGTTTCGATAAATGGGGTTTGGGCTACAAATGTTGCAAAGAGAAAGCTAGAAACGTAAAATTTTGCAGGTTTGGTACTTAGTATATATGTGATGTGTGTAGTGAAAATCATACAGATCGGACTTACATAACATATAGCTCCCATATTACCGATTGCTCCGATAAGTGTGGTTTGGCCATGTATTTAATTAACAGTTTTGGAGAGTTTGTAAGTAATTGTAAGTAAGGATCGGACACTTAGAAAAGTTGTGCGTATTCATGAAAGGTATAAAGCCTTCGGCACAGCCGAAGACAGCCCTTTCCTTACTTGTTTTAAAAGGTGTTTACATTAGTCTGCGGTCAATTTCTGGTTGATTAATACAATTTGCATATTGTAAACGAGTCTTGCAAATTGCATGTAATAAGTTGGTAAGCAGCCAACTTTGAATGAACATCTCGTGCAACTGATATTGATTCCGAAGTTGACTATTGCAAATAGCTCTTTATGTAAATACTGGTTTTCTGAAAGGTACATGTATAAAACATGTATGTATATTAACATTGTAAATAAATAACTTTGCATGCAAATAAATCTGTCATAAATAATGCATGTACGTAGGTACCGTTAATATAAAAATAGTAACAATTTTATATAATTTTAGATAAGTCATCCCTACTAGACCGGCCTAACCACACTCACTAATACATGCAAGCGAAAATTGTAAATTACTAACACACACAAAGCCTTCTTTCAAACTTT